>CM067475.1:24471932-24511996 GCA_034552555.1 Semaprochilodus insignis
TTTTTTTTTTTTTTAATTCTTCAACGTACAAGTTTTTTTAAATCATTTGTACTATTTGTGGGAGGGTGTGTGTGTATGTTGTAAGATGAGGGGAATATATGTATCAATGTGATTTTTTTTTTTTTTTTTTTTTTTTTTTTCCTCCCCCCCCCCCCCTTTGTTTCTATCCCCTTTTGGTCTGTCTAACCTTAACCAGTTTAGCACAGTTCCCCAACACTATTGTATACATTTCAGTACTTTACTTAGCTCCTCTGTCCCAATGTTTTAATCTCAGTAAACTAAAATATGAAATATAAATACTAAACTATTCTTTTCCTTTTTTGTTCCTGCGTCAACAAAAGAAGTGGTGAATCTCGCAGAAAACCAATAAAAAGGTGAAAATGTCATTGAGGTAGTTTGATATTATTTTTAAATGTAAACCCTCCAGCCTATGATAAACGGGCCTGGAATCAAAATAGTGGTGGCAAGTCTATTGCTTGTTTCCTGCAGGGAGGTCAGAAAATTTATATATTTCAAATGAGGGGACTGACCAGGTGTCGTGCACCTGGTGCTGTGGTGCTCTGCCTTGCCTGTCTCGGGCTGTTTACCACTCACATGTGCTGGCACATGCCCTCTGCAGTGCCATACTTAGTGGCAGAATGCCTGCAGGGATGGAGGCACAGAACCGTCTGTTCATTGTGTTTCTCTCTTGGTCCAACCCAGCAAAAGCGTAATAGTTTAAAGGGCCTGTATCATGAAGAAACACTAACTTTCCTTGCTTCTTTTAAATAGCGGTTGAATAGAGTAAGGTGGTATGCATAGCTGAAGTTGCCAAATGTACCTTTCACGCCGCTATACAAAACTAAGCAGGAAAAACATCAGAGCATTTGGAAATAATTGTTTTTTGTCAACTCATTTACATGTATCCATCTACTCGATAGCCATTTAGCCCCTTTTCTTTTAAGCTAAAATGAATGGGGGTGTTTCAGCTTGGGCTTCTGTTTCACATCAGAGCAACCAATCAGAACTCAGCTCATTTGCATGTATCAGTCTTAAAAGACCAGCAAGAAAAACAGCCTGTTTAATGGATACAATGTTAGCAAATGACTGTGGAAATAAATGCTGGCTAAACAAATGCTGGTATTTGTTTAAACAGAAAGCTGCACAAATATTAGCAGTGGTAGGATGTAGGCCCTTTACCTACATCCTTTCTCAGTCACAACAACATAAGTTTTGTGCTTTCATCACAGGAACTTTCAGTCGGTGTCTTATTGACGGACATCAAACTTTTGACCACGACCAAAACCTTCAGTTACAAGACGAAACTGCAAAAGCAATTTAAGCCAAGTCCAAACTGCAACTCGCAAGAAGTGCACTAGATGGCAATATAAGACCCATGCAATGCTGCTCATGTTGGTCTTTGGAGCTAGGCAGCGCTGTAAAATCCCCACACACTACAGTGCAACCCACTGTTTGTGACTGTGCTTTAGGAATGGTTTATATTTTAAAGCTATTTAATGTACACCTTGTTTGTTTGATAGTACATGTGATGCAGTGCGTATCCTGCAGGCCTAGTATCTCCCTTTCCTAATCTTAGAGAATGTTAAGTCAGTTGGGTTTTAAATGTCAGGAAAGGCTAATACAGTTAGCCCATAGCTAGCTCTATGTTTACTAACAAGTAGTATGACTAACATTCATATTGTTTGTTTTATCAGGTGTTGTTGCAGCACTTCTGGCATTCATTGGAGATTAGTGAATGGGGTGTTGAAAGAAGTTGAAATGTGGTGAATAAAACACTACATATTAATGGACCGGGTTTGCAAGTCCTGTCTTTGTCGTGTCCTCTCATTGTCTTCTACGTGTTCAAGAGCAGAATGGACTGTGAATGTTAGAGTCAGCTATGATCTGGTTATTGTGACTAGAATTGGGGTTTACTGCACGCGGTTTACCTTTTCACAATGCATTTGTGATAAAAATGGGTGACCCTTTATATGGATAGGACCCTGTACCCAATCCTGGTGCTGGGGTGCCCCCAGCCCTGCACCTTTTTATGTATTTAAGCCCAATCACACCCATTTCAGCTCAGGAAGGGGCCTGTTCATGAGGGAATTAGTTGTATCAGGTGTGTTGGGAGCTGGACAACACTAACATGTGCAGGCCAGGGGGTCCAGGGCTGGGGACCCCTGCTATAGATGATGTAGATGCTTACCTTGCCTTTAACTTGTATTTAACTAAATATGCCCAGCATTTACTAATCCTAACCCTACCTATGTTTACCTAACCAGACTAAGATTCACCAGACAGTTCAATAGTACCATGAACATCTTTAGATAGTATCTTATCCCAGTAATGGGGAACATATACAAATGCACATCGCTACGTTACGCGGAGTGCACACTGAGAGGAGCCCACAGATGTTTGTGTTTATTTGTATAGATGCGAGAGCAGATTCTATTTGATCTCTAGATCTAACAGGAGTTGCCTGCCCTAATCCACGAGATCTCGCCAGGCCTCCTTTGCATGTTGTTTTACTCCCGGCTCACGCGGCCCTAGCATGGGGGAAAAGTCTGGGAGGAGCGACTGACCTACATTTGTCCAATAGGATGCCGCGAAGGGCAGACACTGACCTACTTTAAACCAATCGCGTTGAGGCAGGCCTGCCGGTAGGCAGCAACCGCGCGTGTTTAGGCCATGTGCTCGCTCTGAGTTCTGGTGAGGGCCTTAAGGTGCTGTACAGAGCTATTTGTGTCGGCCAAATGGAAACGCTCACGTTTTGGCGTATCGGGACAACACTGAACGAACCGAAAGCGTCCTGTGCCTACAGAAGACCATTATTATCTTTAACGAGTTCGAAATCTGCGCGTTTCTGAAGAGTTGTATCAAATTAAGCTGCTTTTTAAGACCATTTGCCTCACAAATCAAGCAAGAGCTCCCTTTAGCTTAACAAAATGGCTTGGTGGGGCCAAGCCAGTGCACGAGAAGCGCCCATGCCCAAGCTGCAGGCTGGTTGCTCTTTCCAGCTTGCCCGACGCAGCAGGAACCACACGTCTGAGCGTCAACCTGAATCCCCTTATCAGGCAGGCGGCGGAGAAGGGGTTAACCGGAGGGCGTGGCCTGTCTTTAATATGTAAACATCGGGCCGCCGCCGTTGGCCGGGCGCTTCTCTCCGCGTCGTTGTGGGCGTTAATATTGATAAGCCCCGCCCCTCCGCGCTCTTCCCCCGTGAGAGGTGATGTCACGAGAGCTGCCCGTGTTCGTTCCAGCTGACTCCAGCCGCGGTCCGAGCGAGCGAGCCCGTCAAGAGAGCGCGAGGGAGAGGAAAGCGGTCGCGGCAAACTAACGAACTACAGATAGAGAGAGTGCGAGAAAGAGAGGAAAAGACAGACAAACGAAGAAGACAGCGACCACCGAGCTCAACTTCATAGCGATTTCCACTTTTGTTTGCTTCGTTCGGCGTATTAGAGGAAGAGCGGTCTGTAACGCAGTTTGATTTCTGCTCCATTCCCTCAGACTTAACCTGCAGCTCGCGCTCAGCAGTTTATGTGTCGCTCGGCGGAGATCTGTCGGACCTCCGGCTCCATGGACGGCCGTCGTTTCCAGCTGATTCGGTTATTCGGAGAATATCTGCGTCCTGGCCGGGAGGAGCGCCAACTCGGTGTGGTGACAAATGTCAACAAATGAACGAGCTGTCCGCTGACCAAGGCGTCCAGACTCGGAGGAGCGATCTGCGGCCAGCAACTTTCCAGCTTTCTTTTTTTTTATCTGAGAGAGAGAGAGAGAATCGATCAGGGCGGCAGGTTTAAACACTCTTAAAGGCGCTCGCTCGTCTCAGGAGAAGATGGAGCGCTTTGACTGAACTGAACACACTGTACCGGACGTAAACACGCCTTTCAGTTTCCACATGGAAATGGATTAAGTGCAGCGTTTTGGGGGAAACCTTCTGGACGGAGTTAGCGGCTCCTGAATCCTCCCACTTCGGTTCTGTCTAAAAGAGAAAGGCGCAGGCCAAAGTGAGGAATTCAGTCGGCTGTAAAGAATTCACTGCTTCTTCTTCTTCTTCTACAGCGAGACTCGGTCAGTCGTTGCTGATTTCAGAGTGAAACCGAACCCAAACCGAGCTGATGTCCAGGCAACTTTCTCAACTGTTGCCTCCAGAGCTCCCCGCTGGAGCCAGTCCACAGTTTGGTCCTGCTAACCCAGCGCCCTCCACTCCTAATGGCCATCTGAACTCTATGGCCAGTCTGAAATCTCTCCTACAGCTCCCTATTAAAGGAGACACCAGAGCGAAGGACTGTTGTGAGATGAAAGGTGAATCTCTCTCTCTGTCTCTCTCTGTCTCTCTCTCTCTCCTCTGAAATGGTTAGGTCTACAACCCTTCCCTCCCACTCACTGTATTCCCTTTTGTTGTCAGTCTTTGTGTTGTGTGTCTATTGTGGGAAGCAGGGCCTACACTCTTAGACTCCTAGCAAAAATGTAGCACCACAATAATAGAAAAGGTTCTTTGACACTGTAACAGTGGTGGAACCCCCTTTGGTGCTGCATGCAACCAAGGCAAGCTCTTTAAAGGACAGCCTACAGCTCTGTCCTGTCCTGGAGAAGAGCCATTTAACTAGGCAAAGAACTATTAATGCATCCCAAGGACTGTCATGGCTCTGTATACAACTCTGATCTTCACTAAAGAACCTATGAGGAATCCATGTTTTAGGGACACAGTCAGTGACAGTTACATAAAACAGGAAAGAAAAGAAAGAACTAAGATGAGTTGCTGTATTTCCTGATTACAGTAGCTCTATTAAACCCTCCAGTGCTCGTTTCAGTGGTCATTTTTTTCATTAAGGTTTTTTTAGTTGTACATTTCTTAAAGGCAATATGACTGGCATTAAAGGGATGCCACACTGAGCTGTTGGCCAGACCTACAAGAATGACTGCCTATGCTTTTTGGCCCCCTCTGGTGGAATATATATGCCATGGCGAGGTCTAAGAGGCTTTCTATTTTGTAGTATCCAGTATGGTGGTGGTGATGATGATAATGGTGATGAGCACTGAATGATAGTGAATCAAAATATTTTCCAATTGCTAATGCTATTTCAGATTAGAGTGCATGTAAAGAAAGGGTGTTATATATTAAATACCTACTGGAAGTAAGGTGGTGGGATATTGTTAACCAGGACTGCTCAGATTGAACATGGGAAGAATTAGATGCAGGCTCTAGCTTCAGCGGTTTTTCCTCATCCAGAGCTGCTTCTTGTTGGCTTTGTTCAACGCCCTCAAATACACCCACACTCTCTATCTCCCTTTCTGCTTCTCCTCTCACCCCCCACCCTGCGTAAGTACTACCTCTTTCTATCTGTCAGCATTTGCTTCTTTCTTATCTTCTGCATATATTGTATTATTCCATACCATATCTATACTTGACATTGTGCTATATGGTTCTTCTACACTGTAAATTAGAGATTGGTTGAGGTGTATGTTGGCTGAAATATTTAATTATTTGATTAATTTAGATATTGATATAGATATTGATTTATATAATGATAAAAAAAAAATAATAAAATAATAAATAATAATATTGGCAGATATTATTACCACAATATTTGCCTAGTTAATTGTGTAATCTTTAATTAATCTTAATATCAATGTAGTTCAGGTGTAAGAAAACACCAGTATACATGCATGTATGTATTTAGTCAAGGTATGAAAGGGGGTCCTGGCCCTATAATTAACCTCTAGAGCCAATCTCAAAATCAAAATTCTCGGAGGGCCCTAAAAATAAACTTATGATGATGTTATGCTGTCATTGTTTAGTTGCTTCACCCACCAACACAAGGTTGGTTCTTCATAGCCTATCAACAGTAACTATGCATTGAATACCTCTGAAAAACCTTTACAAAATGCCATAAAATATGTATACATCTGAAAACTTTTACAATTTTCCCCAAGAGTTGTTATTCATTTCTTAATCTGAAGACAAAACTGAGGGGGTAAAAGATCTCACTTAATGTCTGGAAGACCACATCACCTAACTAGACCCTTTACCAACCTAGTCCACATTACCAATCTAGGCCCTTTACCAAATTAGGCCCTTTATCAAACTAGACCATTTACCAAACCCGACCACATTACCAAACTAGGACCTTTATCAAACTAGACACTTTACCAAACCAGACCATATTACCAAACTAGACCCTTTACCAAACCAGACCTCATTACCAAACTAGACCTATTATCAAACTAGACCCTTTACCAAACCAGACCATATTACCAAACTAGACCCTTTATCAAACTAGACCCATTATCAAACCACACCACATTACCAAATTAGACCCTTTACCAAACCAGATCATATAACCAAACTAGACCCTTTATCAAACTAGACCCTTTACCAAACTAGACCATATTACGAAATTAGACCCTTTACCAAACTAGACCCTTTACCAAACCAGACCACATTACCAAACTGGACTCTTTACCAAACCAGACCACTTTACCAAACTAGACCCTTTATCAAACTAGACCCTTTATCAAACCAGACCACATTACCAACCGAGTCCCTTTATCAAACTATACCCTTTACCAAACCAGACCACTTTACCAAATTAGACCACTTTACCAACTAGACCACATTACCAAACTAGACCCTTTACCAAACCAGACCATATTACCAAATTAGACCCTTTACCAATCCAGACAACATTATCAAACTAGACCCTTTACCAAACCAGACCATATGACCAAAATGGGCCCTTTACCAAACCAGACCACATTACCAGACTAGACCATTTACCAAACCAGACCACATTACCAAAGTAGTCCCTTTACCAAACCAGACCATATTACCAAACTAGAGCCTTTACCAAACCAGACCACATTACCAAATTAGACCCTTTACCAATCCAGACCACATTACCAAACTAGACCCTTTATCAAACTAGACCCTTTACCAAACCAGACCATATTACCAAACTAGACCCTTTACCAAATCAGACCACATTACCAAACTAGATCCTTTACCAAACCAGACCACATTACTAAACTAGATCCTTTACCAAACTAGACCCTTTACCAAACTAGACCCTTTACCAAACTAGACCACATTACCAGACTAAACTCTTTCCAGAAGAAGAATTCTTAAACCAATCATTTTGTTATCATTGAAGTCAGTATCAGTGCCGCTATGGTGAGTGAGCAGCAAGCCAGATATAATGTTTATAATAGTATATCAGGTAGGCTGATATATTGTTTTTGCCTTTTAAAATGATGTTGATCACAAAAGTATCAGATCGGTTTGTAATGTAACAAAAATACGTGTAATGATATAACTGGAGATAGCCTAACAGGCTCCAAGGATAATCCTAAGTGACAGGCTTGACATTAAAAAGGAGTTACTGTAAAACAAACATACAAAGGCATAAAAAGCAACATACAAAGTAAAAAACACGCCCAAGTGATGTCGCTTATAAGCCCCAAATGCCCATGATAAAGTTTGAGCTGCCCATAATACACACCACTGTTTGATGCCCCTAATAAGATCTCTAACTAGAATTGAGCATTATTGTAGTAATGGTAACAGGATGAACAAAGGCTACATTTAAAGCCAATGAAAGGGTTTCTGCATTAAGCATTGCTATGTAATGAGATCACTCCCATAATATTATGATGGTATCTAGCCCTCAGTGCAAAAAAAAAAAAAAAACAGGTCAGGAAACGACTGGGATATCCTATACTGTATTGTATGTTTGTACAGCATGGCTGCACTGAGCTCAGGGTCTTTCTAAGCACACAGAGCTGCCCACTAGTGGACAGCACACACAACAGAATGATGAGGCTACAGACCACAGAGTGATGAGCTTGCTCGTTAGGACTTTACAGACTCGAGACTTTAACAAGGCAGATAAAGGGAAAGAATGCATCTGTTTCATCATGAGAAATGTGCCTGTATCTGGTAGTGAAGTGTATTAAACAGTTATTTCTTTAAATGTATCATTTTTGTAGTCTAGATGCATATTGCGTTCATGTAATGCTTACTCTGCATCCTTTTTTCCATGCTTTAAGCCAGTATTTCAGAAGTGTAGCCAGTTCATTCCGCTCCAGCCTCATCCTTTTGCAGCCCTTTATCTGGAACAGGATTGCATTGCAGCCCTCTGCTTGGTCCTGTGGGTGTCAGTGTGTGATTCTGAGCTCACGGCAGCTATGAAGCCACAGGCCTCTCTCTCTTGGCTATGCACAAGTCTCACATTCTTACTAAAGCACTGTGCATCGTCTTGAGACACACGCATGCGTTTTATTTGGGTGTTACTGTTTTAGGTGCTGATTTTCAGGATCAAATATAGAAATTTTGCCACTATATATTAAATGTTATCCCCTTAAATGCATGTTGGACCACACTAGTTTTATCACTCTGAACAAATGTACATAAATGTATTTCATGCCTTATAGTTGCAGTAATAACTGAATAACACATAGTAGTTAATGAATAATAAGTCTTTAGATTAATAATCAAATGATAAGGTTGGGACTCAAAGGTTACGGTTGACATAGTGTAAGAAAACTGAAAATTGGGCAAAACAGTAACTGCGTAGCAGAAGGGAAAAAATCCAATAATGTGACAAACAGAAATAACAAAAGTTTTGCTTTTCAAAATTTCTATTGGTCTTTTTGTCATGGAACTACAGTGTAAGGTAAAAAGAAACATGAATGAATTTTTCAACACTTTTTTTAAAGGTAAAACTATACTTTCTGCTCAATACTGTAAAGTCTGTAAAATTTAAGTTCTTAGAAAGAGTTCAACGTGTTTAACAAGTTATTTTGACAGTACTTTACCATAATAACAACAGAAACGACCATTAAAATATACACAGTTTCTGTTAAATACATTTTTTGTGATTTTTTACAGTGTTAAAATACAGTAAATACAAGCTTTTTACATGCTTTTAGCTGTTACATTTTTCCGTCCTGTAAGTTCAACAATGGGAATACGTTTTGAGTATGTATCCACTATTTTATTTAGCTTCCTGACTGTGTGTTCATGACTGTGTAGCGTGGTGTTCAGTGTAAGACTACAAGACTGAGATGTTGTTTAGTAGGGAAAGTGTCCCTCATGCTGTAATGTAACACAAGTGTGCTTTTCTGTTGTAGATAAAGAGAAGCCCTTAGACTCAGACGAGGACTCGCTGGGTGGGGTCAGGGGTGTGGCCGGAGGAGCAGGCGCCATGCGCAGCTCATCCCAGTCGGCCTTTCTGGGACCATTACTGTGGGAGCGCACCCTACCTTGCGATGGCAGCCTGTTCCAGCTGCAGTACATGGACCTAGAGGAGTTCTTGACAGAGAACGGGATGGGCTGCATGCCATCGGGAAACACCTCCAGCGCCCAGGCCCAAATCCCCTCGCAGAGCACACAGTCAGCTGTACCCAGCCAGAGCTCCCAGTGTCCCCCCTCCTCGCCGCCCCCCTGCTCCTCCTCTGCCTCCTCCATCTCCTCTCTGTCTTCCTCATCATCCTCTTCCTCCCTGCTGGGCCTGGACGTGCCGCAGGGCCCAACCACGGGGATGATAGGAGGTCCCGAGTGTCTGCATGGTAAGTGTGTATGTGTGGGTTTGTTTTCATGCAGTGTCACCACATTGTGAAACCAGAGACCAAACGTAGGTGCTAACATGCAAGATTTGTCCTTATATCAATGGCAAAAAAACCACAGAAGTGGTGTAAAAGAGATTTGAATGTTAATGTTTGTTGTATGAATTGTAGTCTACAGATAATTAATTTTCTCCTCCATAATTCAGATTTTCCACAAGGGCCACTTTTAGCATCCTAAATCATTTCTGACACATTATACAGCTGCAAACTTTTGGACATTTTGGACATTGGGGCTCTTTATTGATTAATATCTGGATTCGTTCTGTCACAATCAAATTACCTGATGGACTACAACTACCATAAACACTATTGCCAAACCACAGTTTGCATGACCATGCCGAGAAGATGGTTTGGGCAGTGCGGAAATGTTGTTTGATACTACACATGTCTCACACGTCTTGTCTGATACTGCAAATGTTACAGTTCACAAGTAATCGACTACAACTACTATGAACACTAGGACATGACCAAGTAAGTGAATGGAGATAATGTACACTACACACATGTGCACACATGACAGATGCGTATTATTGTTTCACAGAGGCAAGAAAGTTGCATACATACATATATGTGGATAGCCCCACATCCTGCCACTGTATAAAAAGTGTGTGTACTTTCTTTGACAAACTGCAGGAAAAATTAGGATCTATATTGTTATTAAGTTCTTGTATGTATGAATTTGAGTGCATATACAAGGTCTGTTTCAGTACGCAATTGTGTGAGTACAGACTCCATGTGAGTCTTTATTGTAGCATATCTTCATACATAAATTGAGAAAGAACAATGTTTTTCGTGATTTGAATCCGAGTGGCATAAACTACTGGGCTCCCTGTGCCAAGTGAATTCTGGCACACACACTGGCTAAACCAATGTCCAGTGGGTGGACCTTTTGGAGTGGACGGGAATCTGAAATGACATGCTATATATCAATAATGCTCACAATGACATTGTTAAATATCACACTGAATATTCTGATTGGTGAAAGAATGATCGTTAATTTAGGACGGTTTTATGATGCTGATTAATGGGCGCCCTTCTGCACTTAATCATATCAGTCCGCATGCAGCGTAAGTACTTTGATCAGCATGTTTTGGTTAACTGTAAAGCAAACGGGCCGCTTTTTGTAAAGCAAACAACTGACATATTTGTGGTGGAAGAAAGCTGAGCCATGTTAACGTGACTATTAGCTTCAAACACATTGCTGAAAAGAACATACTGTTAGTTCCTTGCTCCGTTTGGAAGCCATTGTTATTTTGATCTCTTTCACTTGCAAAGCTGCAGTAATTCGATGTTTTTTGGTTTTTGCCTGACATAAACAGGACGAACATAGCTATCCGCAGGAGCCCGCTTTGAACAGATGCTGCACTAGGCTCGCTCACGTGCAAGGCAGAAGCTTTCCGTCTGAAGGCTAGTAGTCATATGATGCGAATAGAAGCAAAAAAACAAGATTCTACGTTTCAACTAGGACTGCACTATGCATTGTTTGCCAATTGCGACATTGGCCTTTGCAGAAGGCTGCAGTATGCAAATGAGGTCTTTAACAAATCACAAACATTTGCGTGCTGTGAGCATTCTGACCAGCCCTGGACGCTCCAGATGAGTGTTTTGTGGGCTAAATGATGATTCAAGCCACGTGATCCATCGTTTCAGTGCAAGTCATTCAGGCCGGTCTTTAACTATGTGTGGATTAATGTACTGCAATCATGTAGCAATATTGCAATCTAGCATTGCATTATTTTTTTGCCCATGTTGCTACATGGTTAGAAAACCATTCTGTGACTATATAAGCTTGAAGTTGTGTAAGCTGTCAAAATCATCAGTGCTAATGTTATACTGTTAGCTTGACAGCATTTATTATGAATGGTCATTCATGTTCATGCTGCACCTATGTCAACACCTATAAAACACATGTCCTTAAAGGCAATGTCTGGTATGTTATGTGCAAGAGCCATTCAGAATAAAGGCATTATAGAGAATACAGCAAAGAAAAAACAGCTCAGGGATTAGCAAGGCAATAGCAAAAGAAAGAGAGAGAGAGAGAGAGAGAGCTTGGAAGGGGTGGGGGCTCTGGCGGTGTGTATTTTCCTCGCATGTTTTCGAGTCTTGTTCCCTCGCTCTCCCTCTTGCTTGCTGTCTCACACGTTGAGGCCATGTGCAGGCGACTTGTCACGTGCTGATGCAGAGAGCAACGAAGTGAGAGAGCGAGGGGAAGGGAGGGGTGGAGGAAGAGAGGGAGGAGCCAGAAGTCTAGAGGAAGAGGGAGGGAGAGCGAGAGAGAGGGAGAGTACCTTTGCTGTCATATCAAAAGCACCTAACGTTATCATTTCACAACATTTGAAAGGGCTACTCTCCTAAAAGTCACGTGGAGGTTCTTTAAACTCCAGACAGGTTCTTCACACAAGCTTCTCTCATTTCAAATAAAAGAACTGCACTGAAAGATTCTGCTATGTTTTCAGATCTAAACAAAGTCATTCAGAGTAGTTTGATGTGGAATGTTATGTTCTAGAGAAACTTACCCAGTCAGAATTCTTCACTGCAGTGCTGACAAGAATCAGATTTAACCCCTTAAAAGTCCATGGTCCACCAGCGGGCCCAATGTGCTACTACACGTTTCTATAGCCTGAGAATATCCCAACCAGTTTGCAGTGTAGTCCTTAATAAGTGAAGTTACTGAATAATAAATCTAGGTATGTCATAAGTCTGAGATTTTAAGGGGGGATTCATTCTTGGCGGAGAGGCATGCGCAGGGTGTTGTAAGGTAGCAGACTCCAAAATGAAATAATTTCTTCAGATTTATTGCTGTTTTGCCATCATCAACATTATATCTGAAAAGTCAGAAGATGTGTAGGTTCACTGCTCATTTTGGATATTAAAATGCCTATAGTCAAGAGGTTTCTTTACAGTAAACCATTTCACATTGAGTTTACATCTAAGTTACTCATTTTTATACTGAAATTCTGTAAAACCTATGAAAATTAAGGAACTAAAAGTGTTTTCTTCAATGGCAAAGCTCCAGAGAACCTCCTTTATTTTTAAGAATGCATCTGCTTTGTACACTGTAGGAACTATGGACCAATAGAAATGGCCCAAAATGACTGATAAATAAAATCCTGTAACGTTAATCTACATTAACCCTTTCAGAGATACAAGGTTCTTAATAGAGATTGTATTTATTTGCTTGGCACAGAGGAACATGGCTTGACTGAGCATCTTGTAGCATATTACTGCTGTCGGAACAAAAACTCAAAACTAAAAACATTTTTTTCCCATGTAAATGTAACCAGAATGTAAATTGGTTTAATGTAAACTGAAACCAGACCCCACCCCCAGTCATTTTGGCCCATTTCTTTTGGTCTATTCATCATGACTTTTACATACAATTTATGTGTAAAATTAATATTTAATATCTTTTATATGTAAAAAAAGCTTCAACATATTGCACATCAGATATACTTTCAGATATTTTGATGGTACATGATAAGTGTCATGTTATATTGTGCTTCTGCGCTTTGATAAGTTGGAACCGGTGATAGTCGTAGTGTCACCAACTCAAAAGTGCTGTTAAAAACAGTGACTTGTATTGCTGCACTAAATCCTGTTAACCAGGACTAATTATGCCCTCTTTGTAATGCAGTAGGTGAGAGTTTAAGCACTAATGCTATCCATGATATTCTCAGAAAGCAAGCTGTGACATAAGTTGTTATGATACAATAACTATTGTGATATTGCCCACCCTCAGTGTGTCTATGTATGGTTGTGCGTTCTCACTTTGTGGGCGTTGAATATGAAAGTATTACAGACAGCTGTGCTTCTTATTTGTGGTATTTCCTTCGGAGGCAGAAAGATGCTTAAGAAGGATCTTCTGTATGCCCAAGGGAAGGCAGGCTGCTGTTTTTTTCATGGGTATATTTTTAAATGCAGGAGAAGGAAACTGTATGCTCTTAGGAGCTGCATAATGTTGCTGGGAGAGGGCCTGGATTTTATACAGCATTCTCATATCGCACTTCGTTTAATGTAATTTCATTTGCATGTTTTTGCTTTTAGGAGAAACAAAATCCAATATTTGGCTGGAGTCTCCGGGCTTTTTAGGAGACGGCTCATTAGTAAAACATACCAAGGAATTATGCTGATCTGAACTGAATATGCTCTCGGATTAGGTGACATATATTTGAAGTTGCTTTGCAGTGTGTCTTTGACAGATGGCGGTGTCCTGGGTTGTAACATTGTTTTATGGGATTTGCAACGTTATGTCACGAGTAAGAAAGTGCAAGTGCCTGAAACTTTATCAGCCTTAGAAAATTCAGAGGGAGGGCTTCATTATGCATGGCTGTCCTAAATCTGCAGCATTTGCATGTGGAGTCAGCATGTGATTTATGTGAATGGATTTGTAGTGTATAGCAGCTGCACTATAAAATGCCATTATGACTAATGTATAATAATTATTGCTAAGTGCATGGCATTCAATTACTGCTCTAAAAGCATTTTTTCCTGTTGAAAAGGGAAATGGGCAAAGAGCACACATGCTAATGGAAGGCAGACATTAGAATTTTTTGTTTGAATTTAGTTCGGAGTAAATGAATATTCTTCGAGTGGTATTGAGAGCAGAGAGGTATAAAAGACCTGCTTTTGAACAAAAGATACTCTGCTCCCAGACCGGTTTGTAGACAAAATGTTTATTGTGAGGCCTGGGGCTGTTTGTTGGCTTATGACTGACCAGGCTGCCACTTGCTGTTTACTGGCGGGTCTCCACACTGACCTCTGCTGCGCCCTTGTGGCTGCAATGTGTCATTGCGTCCAGTCTTGGCATGGACATCATCATGCAGGCACTTAATCCCCCCCTCTGCCATATAAACCTGTTACTTTCCAGTCTGCTGCCGAACAGTTTCACATGATGTATTTGTTAGCTCTTATCGCAGTGTCGGCAATTGCGATATCAGTATCTGAAAAATTAACACAGACAACAAAGACAAGTCGATAATATGAACGGAACGACAAAAAGAAATAATAAAAAGTGAGAGAATATAAGTTATGACTAGTTATAACTATAGAAATATAGACAACTATAAGAATATTTCAATATGCATTTATACAGGCATTGCCAAATATACCAGATATGAGATTTAAGGGAGTCATGCACAAATATGCAAGATCTAAAGACCAATGGATGATGCATGTTAAGCAATTGTAAGGTTGTATGAAAGGACTGTGCAGCCGTATCATAATACTATGCAGTAATAATCCAGTGGCAGTAATATCCACCGAGTATCTCTGTAATATAGTATTTGTCGTTCTTCCTTTCTGATATTCCCTCTTTAGGAGGACAGGCAGTGCAACAGGACCCCTCTCCAAGCTCCTCCTGCCCACCTCCACCAGTGCCCCTGCCAAACAATGCTGATGATGTGATGGTGAACTTCGACCCTGACCCCGCCGACCTGGCCTTGTCCAGCGTCCCGGGCCAGGAGGCCTTCGACCCCCGGAGGCATCGTTTCTCTGACGAGGAGCTCAAGCCACAGCCCATGATCAAGAAGGCGCGCAAAATGCTGGTGCCAGATGATCAGAAGGTACTGTCACAATACAGCAGCTCACTGTTAATACAGTCATATAGAGAAGTTTGGTTGAGCTTTAAGAACACAAGAGCTTGTTCTTATTGTGCGACAGTTAGCCAGTGGGGTAGAGTTTGGCATGCTTTTGCTGCGCTACATGACGCAGCAGTGTTCCAGTCTCCGTATTTGTCACAGTGTGAATAGCCTAAATGAAAGAAGACAGTGTATACACATGTGCCGTAGTTGTGATGATTATAGGTTTTATGTATGAGCTGATAAATGCGTTCCTCAGGGGTGAAAACAACTGCAACTGCCGTTTGCTTATTTTAAGTTCTGACGCAATGTTTTTGCAACCCTGTTAGCAAAACATATTTGCATTGCTAAAAGAAGAGGAAAATAACTGTCATGATGAACAGGAAATCCTTATCCCTGCAGGGTAAACAGGGCCTGGTAACAGGGTTGCGGATATACTGGGACTAAACTTAAGTGTATAATTGCTGTTACTTGAAATAAGCTAATAATGCAAATTATTTTATTTTGCCAAAAGGCAGAAAAAAATATATAAAGCTATTTATCTGGGCAAAAGGTATTTATTTGTTACAAAGGCTCCAACATTAGAACAAACACAAATAAAAATGACATTGCAACTGTATGTCAGCCTAAAGTAGAATTCCAAAAATGTAATTTAATTAATTTGTTGGGATGTACAGGAGTGGTTTGATATGAATCGGTTCATTGTAGAGAAATGTACAGCAGACTCAGATTTTCTTTACAGTGGTGTTGATATGAACCAGAGGCTGTGGTGTCTACAACACAAATGCAGCCATTTTATTTATGTTCCAAAACCACCAGTGAACCTACACGTATGTCCTGAGTTTTTATAGTATGTGGATGATGGTAAAAGTGTTCTTTGGGCACTGTTTTGCAGTTTCAGGCCAGTATTTCCTCAATACTATCAGAAAAACTAAATTTCCATCAGACATTGTGTTCTTCACAGCTTTGAGTAATAACATTCTGTGTGGGAGCTTTAAGAGGCATTAAACTTTTGAGGCAGCTGTTTCCTATCACCACCGTGAACAATTTTGACTTCAAGTATTCTTGAAGAATTTCACATGAAACCACTTTGAATGACCTCCGTGATCTCTGACCTTTAGAGCTTAGTGATTTAGTTATGCTAAAATAAAAAAATATATAATAAAACACAATAGAACGTAGCATTTTCAAAGGCTGTCCTTAAGGAATTTACAGTGACCATCCAGTATTTACAGTGGTCATCCAGTTTGGGCTTCAGTTAATCTCCATTAAATTAAATCAAATGTAAAAAGTAACATATTAGTGACTTTATTAAGTTAATAGAACAAGATTGATTTCCAAATAATTCATTTGTATTGGTCAGTTTATTAAGAAAAAAGTATGGGATTATTAAGGAAAAATAAGGGAACTTTCAAATTATCCCATAACAACAACAACAACAACAACAACAGCAACAACAACAAAACAACAACAACAACAACAACAACAACAATAATAATGATGATAATAATAATGATAATAATAATAATAATAATAGTTCCTTTTTTTTAAATAAGCAAATAAGATCTTGTAAACTAGTTTAAAGAACTGGATGCATCCAGCAATCACACATATTTGTTGAAAACCAACATACTTATTTAACATAATGAAGAACTGATTAGCCAAACTATGTACTAAAGGATGGCTACAGTTAATACTTGGTTTTCTAGAGGAGAGGTTTGTAAATGGTAACGTGAAGGCGCTGACATACATAAAGTCGCTATATACTTTGATATATGTCACTGGAATTTATTCTAACATTAGTGTCTTATTAATGCTGTACAGATGAATAGCTTAAATCTATATGTGTATCTGTTTCTCACAATGTCCCAGTTAGTGTTCTTTAGTGGTGTAATAAACCTTTACATATTTAGCTTATTTTAAGTGACATGTTCTTTGATTATTTCTGGTTCACACAAGTAGAGATACTCTGCAAGTCAGTGGAATGTCTTGTAGCTTTGAGCAATCTTACTTTGTTTCTTATCTTTTTTCTCTTTCTGTCACACCTCACCCATTAAAGGATGAAAAGTACTGGAGTCGTCGCCTCAAGAACAACGAAGCAGCCAAACGCTCGCGAGATGCACGGCGGCTGAAGGAGAATCAGATATCCGTCCGCGCCGCTTTCCTCGAGCGGGAAAACGCCGCACTCCGGGCGGAGGTAGCCGATATGCGCAAAGAGCTGGGCCGCTGTCGCAACATCATCAACAAGTACGAGAGTCGCCACGGAGACTTATGAAGAGGAGGACTTTGAGGGACAAGAGGAGAAACTGTTCAGTCTTTCGGAAGAAAAAAAAAGCAAGAGTTTATGGACAGGACTGTTAAACTAGACAGCAGTTTATGTGTGTCCTTGTTTCAAACCTGCACTGCGACACTTGCAGACTGCGTTTCTTTGTGAGTGTTGTTGTTTTCGGTGAAGGTGGTGTTGTGCATGGCTGCAACAAGTACTTTGGCGAACAGTTCAATAATCATATTTGACGGGAATGCTCACAATGTCTACATGTAAACACTGTTCAGGGTTCTTTTCCAAAAATCTTCTGTCTTGAGATTTTCCTGCTTTTGTTTGTGGGCGAAGCAAGCTCCTACCGATTTTCCAAGGTGATTGACAAACTCGTGTGCAGTGTTACCCAGACCTTATGAACATTCCTGTGTTGTTCTGGCTAATTTTCTTAGAGGAGAGGATTTTATGAGATGAACCAGGTGTAATTTTTTCTACGACAGCAAAAAACATTGTATATTTTTGAACTGGTTAGGCACAGGTAAGATGGAAGGAGAGGAGGATGAGACAACACAAAGAGATTTTGACATAGGAAAAAAAAATATATATGTATATTTTTATATTCACAGAAGCAGACAGGTGAAGAGATTTTGGAAAATAATCTTTTTTGTATATTTTATATATGGGTGGGTAGGGGTAGCTGTAGAGAAAGAGGGCTACATGAAGATGTTTTCAACAATAATCAGGACCGAACTTGGTTTGGTTGATTCTATTTTAGATGTAAGGAATTTAATGGAGGATATATTTTAGATGGAGAAGCTACAGATATCGAAATGGAAGATTGGGCTGAAACAGTCATGGATACGTTTCACTAACAGAACTAAACAGCTGAAGGTGAAAGTGAGAAGCAAAATGAGAGTCACGCAGATTGGAACTTTGTGGTGGGTTCGTTTAAGCACTTAATTTGATGTCGTCGTCGCCGTCTAATTCTTCTTGATTCCTTTTTTCTTCAGTCTCGGCATGTGTTTTGTCCTGGGTTAAGACGTTATGAGAGGAGGAAGAAAAAGAGGTAGTTGGAAAGCTCTGGACACTACATGCTGTCACTACATCCAAGGAATTTCATGTACAAATTTCTCCATGTATATATTTTAAACATTCAAGCTACCGCGTCTTCATTTTATATATATATATATATGTGTGTGTGTGTGTGTGTGTGTATGTGTGTGTGTGTGTGTGTGTATTTTATGTATGTATGTATGTATGTATGTATGTATGTGTGTATATATATACACATACACACACACACACACACACACACACACACACACACACACACACACACACACAAACTGGACCTTGGTTTTCACGGCCAGTACGGCGCAACGCACAAAAACTACTCCTTATATGAAGTCTACACATATATATATATACTCAGAGCTATTTCAGTACAGTGCTACCTGTTTTCTCACTCTGTCTCTTTCTCTCACTTTCCTTCGGTTCCGCTTTTCCCGTCCAGTAATAATGCAGGTCTGGAATGTTTTCTTTTTCACCTCAGTTTAGTTAGGAGTCAGTGGGTTGCATGGTGGCGCATGCTTGCGTACTGTTTGATCAGCACAGAAACAAAAAACCCCACCCTTGTGTTGACAACTGTCTTTTTATATGGTGCTCACCCAGTTCCTCCACCCACACACGTACACATCGACACAGTCCTCAACTGCCTACAACCCTGTCTCTCTTAATGGTCTAAGTTTTCTCCTGTTGTATGACCAATTGAATAAAGACAGAAACACATGTTTATAAAACTCCTCAAACTCAAACCAGTATCAAAAGGCTACATTGGCGCCTACACAAGCCTTTCATAACTGTCATGAACCTTCAGAAAGAAGGCTAATTCCAAGAGGGGTCGGTTGTCCTAAAGGTGGCTTTTGACTTTCTACGTTTTTCCTAAATTTGTTCTTGTGAAAGGTCCTAAGAAAAAGTCTACATCAGAGTCATGTGACGTGTTCTTGAAGCACAGAATTGTTCACATCTTTCCCAAATCTTAAATAAGAAGACACTGGTAAATGTCAAATTCCTTCTTAAGAACACCTCAGCTCTGACAACTACGCCTTTTGGAATAAACCTTCATAACGTTGTCAGTTGTCATTAAAGCCTTATGGAGGCTCCATGTAGCCTTATATACGCTGCCCTTCAGTGTCACCCTAAATCCTTGCAGGTGAAATGCACCCTAATACTACTGTACCATTAAAAAAACAAGTGTACCTTTTATATATATATATATATATGTATATATATATCAAAGGAATATTATATATAATCACTAGGTATGTGTGTGTACATGAATATATGCTTGGATATGTGATTCTAGGTGTAATTTACATAACTTGAATACATGTAATATCTATACAAAACGTAATAATTATAATAAAAAAACACATTTCTTGCCAAAATTGCTCAGGTGTCTGGCTTCCAAAAGCAAAATTCTTGAAAAACAACCCAAAACATTATGGTCCCTGGCACATTTTTTGGTCTGGATGTACAGTAGAATTGACAGAATTCTTTGGTAATGCATAATACACTACCAGCTCATCTTGGGAAGGTAACAAAAACTAGTCCTGGACATATAAAAAGAACTGCTTGTTGGTTTTACACATACAAACTTCAGAGTATTTCCTTTTTTTCCATTCTTGTTACTCTTATTATTGCTAGTATTATCATTGTTGATGTTATTATGATTGCTAATCTTCTTCTATTTCTTTTCAGCATTTTCTTGCTGCAACCTTTAAAAGAAAATACAATGCTCTCTTACCTTTGTAGTCACCCATGCCATCTAAAACAACTCAGAGACTGTTCATTGTTGGCACCATCCACCAAGACTATACATGGCCCCAAGTGCATTGTGGGGGCTATTGTCTTGTCCTTGTATGTATGAGTTTATATAAGCTGATACAAACACACAAGAATTGAGCAACTGTTTTTTTTTTTTTTTTCTCCTGGAGGAATTTGAACGACTCCTTCTGCCATCATTGACTTGGTGCTGCTTTCGCTGCCAAGGGCCAACTGTTTGTAGAAGCTTAAAATCGAAATCTTTTGACAGTGCTATTTTTCTATGTAACTGTGTGTACACATTGAGATTTCACGGGCATTGGTAGCCTATCCTCTCTTTGGAGTGACGGTATTCTACCAAATGTTATTGCGGGTATTGTATTCATATATTTTTTTCTCTCCACATGTTGAATATTAACAGGTCTCTGTTCGTGACTGTTATGAACTGTAAATCCCAAGAGCATACAAGAGCATACCACTATCAAAACTTCACTCAAAATGTCTATTGTTCCTATCTTTGCAGATGCTGGGAAATGTGGTTTGGCTTCTTTCCTGACACACCAATAAATGATTACCCTTATTCACTGATACAAAATCTACTTTCAGGTTGCACGGTTTGTCTCTTTGTTATACGGGATTATAGCACAAACCAAGAGAGACGTCTGAGGTCGTGTGTCATTTTGTTGTTGGCAATATGCCTAAAGAAGAAGAGCTTTTTACTGAAAGAAAAAATTAATGATGTTTTCAAAAATCACCCCGTCGCTCCTCTATACGGTCAGGAGTGGAAAAAGTACAGATAGACTATGGTTAAGTGAACATATGTGGCTTGTTTTCAAAATGTATGAAATATGAAAATTAAGTATATTACGATGACCAGGTTTCAGACATGAAAACCGGGAATATGTCCAGTTTAGTTATTAATATATCACTAAAATATTCAATGTTTTTATCTATGAATTAAAAATGGGGGACAGTTCCAGTTTATGTATTTTGACTATAGTAACTGTAATATATAAACTATGGTGAAGGGCCACTGATATAACTGGTTAATACATTACCTCAAATGTATTGTTAATACACATTATACTGACATCTACCATAGACATAAAGACAAACAGCCATAGCTCATGTGTGTCATGGTACCACAGTAATTCTCTCCTGCCTGTGTGCGTACAGTGCGAGGAGAGCTAAGGGCACTGCTGCCAGAGGAGCTTCTGACTGAGATCGATGTTAACGTTGCTCTGAGCAGCATGGAAGGGGATAAATTACAAGGATCCTATAAAAGATTTCTGTTATGTACCTTCCTAGGTTACTTGCTTTTCCCTCTAAACATTTGTAGCTCGACGCTTTTTAGTAATAACTTTTTTTTGACAAAATTCAGCGATTATATGAGCCCACAATTCATATTCATATTAAACATTTTGGCAGCAATAAAGAGACCTGTGGCTACAGCCCAGTAGGCAGACCCTAAACACATCCCTGGGCCAGCTGCAGTTCTGGAGGGACAAAGACAGCTGCTAGGACCTTCTCATAGATGTTCTGTCCGTCTTTTTTCATGGCATGAACAATTTGGAAAAGTTCCAAAAAAGTGTCCAAATATTTCACGTTTTTCATGTTTTTTTTTTCACGTCATAAAAAACAACATTATTGTTTCAGCAGCTACTTCAGTTGGAGTCTACTACTGCCAGGGCACTTAACTATCACACTTGAAAAAGCCTGCTGGTTTGTGTGGGATATTTTGGCTGATAACTAAATTAATAAATCAGCTCAGTGTGGGGGAGTTTTGGCTTTGCATGTAGCACATGTGTTGAAATATTCCTATGTGAACTACTTGAGAACCTTGTAATTCGAATGACCGTGATAGCTGGAGGAAAAACGTACATGAGACAAAACAGGCATTCAGACTCGTCAGTAATCTCAGAGGGTGATACAATTCAGATGAACATACATGCTTGATGAGTCAGTGGTTTGTGACTGAGATGCATGTCACTGACAATCTGGAAGCCATGCTTCTTTGGGCTACACAGGTTTATGATGTAGTATAACATAGTAGGAAATGAGGGAGACAAGGTAGCTGGATGCAAGTAAATGCTGGGACATGCATAGACATCCATACTGACAAAAAAAACAGAAACAAGCTACAATCAAACCAAAGCAAACAGTAAAAAAGGCTGCCGATAAACACACAAGAACAGAATCAGAGCGCACATGACAAACAATGCCAAACAAGGAACGGGACAAACACGAGGGGTATGGGTACAGGGGGGAAATGAACAAGAAACACCTGGGGTCGTTTACAGGATGGGGCAACGGATCAGACACAGGTGAGGAACAAGACTCATGTTGAATGACATGAGGAAAGATAAACAAGAGAGGAGAAGCAGACAAAGACAAGGGCTGGATGAGCCAGGACACAGCAATCAATGCAGAAGCATTTGGGGAAAGCAACAGCAATAACCTCTGTCTCTGATAGAGCAGCATAATAATAGTTACTTGATTTTGGTTCATGTTCGTCCATCTTCTGTATGTAACCCTTTTGTTGTAAAAGACAGGTATGTAAAGCTACTACATCCTGCCATTCTGTACTCTTTCTCAGCAGTGGTCATTTTAGCAGTAGGGTACTATTATCTAGTTCTACATCAGTAACAGTTATGGTTATGTCACGGTTATGGTTTGAAGAGGGTTCCTTTCAGGGATTTAATCATGCTGCAACAGTGCTTTAAAGAGGAAGCGATTTAGAGAAGTTAAATGCAGACCTAAAGTATAAACTGTAGCTCCCCTGGTCAAATCTGGGGGTTATCTACGGGTGGGCTGGAGTGAGCTTTTGCCCGCCCAAGCTCTGCAAACCCAAAATAATCATCTGCCCGTCTAATAAGTCAATCACCGTTATAGCCATTTATTTCGAGTTTTCTGGAATATTGTCACTGGTCAAAAAGTACAGGCATTAAGTTTATCACTGTATCACTGTAAATGTCAATTTCACAAAGTATAATTCTTCTTTAAAATGTTTCTCCAGACCCCCCTACATAATGGATGCTGTAGTTGGATATATACCAGTGAGTAGTGGCCCAGCACACTGTTTGCACGGCCACATTTTACATGCATCAGCTCATGCTCAAGAAACAATTAAATGGAGCAGCAGAGTTGTGAAGGGCGATGTCGACACTTTCCCAAGGAACTGTGAATGGGGTGTGGTTGATGTTCATCTTTAAACGTGGCTGAAGTTGGCTTCCTATTTGGCAATTTCTTAATAGAGTGTTCTGTTCCACCTTAAATGCAACAGGTGCCAGAATATAACTGCAGCACCGTTTAAGGTGGAACAGAAAACTCACAAAACCAACTGGTGAATAGGAAGACAACTCTCACATATTTAACAAGATCCCACTTTAATTCAAACAATATTGGAGCAGCATTTGAGCAGTTCCAAATTTATTAGCATTACAACCTCAACCACAACCTGTAAGTAGCCGCCATGCAGTGTGATTTATTATTTCTGACGGCTGAAGCAGATAATTTAAAACTGAAAGTTTAATAACATTCATTTTAATTTACTTTGTGTTGATGTTGAGACCAAACACAAGTAGTTAGTACAGGTAGCTTTACTAGCAAGCCTCAAGTAACATTAGCATATGTAATTAAATAATATGATGACCTGGTTTACTTACACAGAGGTTCATTTTAATTTGCTATCTGTGTCTGTTTTGACATGTTGCTTAAACCAGCCAATCAGAGGAGAGCTCATCAGATTATTCATGAAGGGAAGATGGCTTATTTCATTCTAGGACCAAATCATAGGGTGTAAACGGGCGTGTAAAATCACATATGGGCATTTTTGCCCTGACCAAGGTCACATACCTTCTATGTAGACATCAGAGATCAAAGTAAAATAAATACTGAATAAAAGCATTCTACAGCTCCAAGACTTTGATGCTCTCAAACGTAATGATAATTTGATTCTTTTTTTTCTTACGTTTTCCAAATTTATTATCATATGCAGGGCCATGAAAAAGTATTTCTCCTCCTTCATTCTCACTCACTCACTCGTGAGGTCGTGGTGGATGCTGAAGTCTATCCCAATTTCAATGGGCAGAAGGTCGCCAGTCCATGAGAGGGCACAAACAGAAATGCACATCCACTCACACCTGGGGGCAGGATTTAACTTCTCCAATTTACCTGACTGCATGTCTTGGGACTGTGCGAGGAAACCAGAGCACCTGGAGGAAACCTACGCAGAACAATGCAAACTCCACACAGAAAGGAACCTGGATGCCCCTGCCGGGAATTGAACCCAGGCCCTTCCTGCTGTGGTTCCAAAAAACTTTCGAAAAATTGGAACCATGATGATTTTTTTCAAGAAGAGCACAGCAACGACTCGTCACATCCAGAACGTCACAAAAGAACATTCCAGGAACTGCAGACCTTGCTGGCATCAGACAAGGTCGGCATTCATGATTACAGTATTAGAAACAGACTGGGCAAAAATGGTTTGTATTGGAGAGCTGCAAGGCGAAAGCCACCAAGAGTAACATAAAGGCTCTCATCACATTTCCCAGAAAACCCTTAATGACCCCCCAGGCCTTTAGGAACAATGTCCTGTGGACTGGCTTGATAGTGGCACCCTTTGGAAGACATGGGTTCCATTACATCTGGCCTAAAGCTAACACATTCCACAATAAGAACATGGTACCGACTGTCCAACCTCGTGAGGGTAGTGTGATGATGGGGGGAAGCTTTGCTGCTTCAGAGCTTTTCTCCTTTAATGTATGACAATTTCTTTTAACTGAGTTTCATCATGCTCTTCCTTTCCTTCTTTGCATGAGGTTATGAAAGCATTTGAAATGACTTATTGTGGCAAAAATAGAGTAAATCAGAAGGGGGCAGAATATGATATTCATAGCTTGTGAAGGTTTTATTGTAGGTACACTTCAAATGAAGTGTTAACAAAGAGGTATGCACCAAAATATGGCAAGAACATCAGGGGAATTTTAATACCTGAACTAACTGATCCTCCTTGTGTACTTTTTTTAATGTTCCACCTGAATTAAATGAAAAAGGCTTCCTTAGAGAATGCCTGATCTGGTTACTCTGCACATTTAACAATGCAGCACTTAAAGCAAAGTAGTTTTTTAGAGCATAATGGAGGGTAAAAGCAGAGCTTTTCATGCAGCCACGTAGCCACACTGGATATATTCGTTTATTGGTGACCCATTACATGCAATCACAGGAGGTATGGTACAATTTTAAACTCTTTAAAATCTATTTACATGAATTAATGAATAAATATGACGTGTCTCACATGGTTATTGTTGCCCTAACATTTCTTATCCAGACAAATCAAAAGCGACATGCTGAACCGAGAGTACAAATGTGATGAGAGCAGGCTCAGAGCGATTTTAGTAGTTTTTTTTTTGGGGGGGGGCGTATCTATAAATAGTGTAATAGTGTTGTCTTTATTGTTTAAAATAATAATATAACGTTATAGAGAAAAACAGAAAAACTCTATTTTAATACAGGAGTCTTGAATACAGGAGGTCATTGCCCATGTAGGAAGATGATAGTGAGCCTGTGTTGACCCTCTGACAGCTGGGGCACACTGGCAACCACCACCCATAGTCCAAATGGGTTTTTGCTCATCATGTTCTGGTCAGTTCATTAGCAGTCAAACAGTTTCAGACAAAATGCCACTTTTCACCACCTTTCAATGTACAACCCAATTTACATCTGTCACAGCTGAACAGTGTTAGTGATCCATAATTTCTGGTGTTGCCAACTATCATTAATATACAGAGATATGATCTGTTCAAATAAATATAAGAAATGTAGAATAAGTATGTAGCACCTGTGCTTACTAAAAGTAGAAAAGTGGCACTAACATCTAACTAGGTTCAATCAGCGGTATGCTTTAAAGTCAGAGAGACTAGATGGGAAGTGGAAAGATGAACACATTTATTGCTTCACAAAATGCAATAACATTCAGCGCTGGTTTCATGAAATAAAGGAAAATAAAAGAAATAAAATAGAGCTCTTTCAGACAAAAAGAAAGTTGGTTTGGATAGGAAAAGTGGAATGAGTCCTTTTAAATGGAAAACCACACTGTCCCTTAAATAGGTGGCTCCTGATCCAAGATAGAATCCAGTTCGTATCCTTGAATGTACGCAGAGAAGGAATTTAGCTTACTGCTGTCAGTAAGCTGTGTTTAATGACCTGTCTACCCGGGTAGGATAAATAATAAGCTTAATGTCTTAACTGTTGTCGTATAAGGAATTTGAGATATCCGGAAATCCATCTGCAGGCAGTTGTACGGTAGGCCACACCGCTTCTACAACCATCAGCAGTCTATCTGGGCTGGGCTCGCCATCACAGGAATCTCTCAACTCAATTTCTGGCTCTAGGAAAAAAAACCAATCTACACAATAGTGCAGAATAGTAATTATTTTGTTTCTAACATGAGATCTCATTAACTCTTTCTCTTTCATTTAGGACAACACGTTACAACCAACTAATAGTATACTTGGCTTACAAAATATGAATTGGCTTTTTAACATCACAGTAACATTATTAATTTATGTATGGAATTATCATACATCACAATTACAATTTTAATATTTTATCAATGACAATGAATTGCTGTTTCTCTTTTTATCTGTTTTAATCTGCAACTAGTACTTTTTCCTTTTTACCCTCCATTTTAATAAAACCATAGCTGTACTTATTTAAAGTGCACATTCTGATATTCAAATGTATCTAACAACAACATATTTACATTACAACCCATTAAAGTACATCAGTTCAACCAAACAATTATTATAAAAGTTAACAGAATACATGTACTGCCTCTTTAAGGCTTCACCTGGCTAGCAGTGCCTGTCTTAATCCAATGACCTTAGCTTAGTGATTAGAGCTAGCTAGCGGCTAGCCTCAGCTAGTGATTAGCCTCGGCCATCGGTTAGCCTCGGCTAGCGATTAGCCTCGGCTATCACTTTAGTGCATTTACACCAGTGCTAATACATTTCCATAACTCCGACTGGTTATTTATTTCCCTCATTCTTCTTGCAAAGCATCTAAACTTATATACAGTATAGTGAACTCTCCCTTTCAGGGGTTAGCTAAGCTAGCGGAACTCACCGGAGCTCTCTTCAAACGCTCCAATATTTGATGGAAACTGCTTCCCTTCAGGGTTTACAGCTGAAATACCGACATAAAAACAGCTTATTAGCCTTAATCTATGACAATATTAAACATTTTAGGGGTTTTATGCAATATTTTTGTACCGTAAATCTTTCAGCTGCTGGAGCACCCTGCACACATGGCTCTTCCATCAGTAAAAGGAAAAAACGATGGAACCCACTTCCTTTACTCCTATAGACGCACAGACAGTGTACAGCGCCCTCTTTAGGATGCTACAAGCTACTTCACTTCTAAATGACATATGGGGTTCTAGTAGCTCCATATTTCATATGGGTTACAAGTATATATTATTATATTATTAAGAAATATATAATGAGATTTTAGAAATTATACCAGTAAAAGAAAGTTAAAAGTTTAATTTACTCTTTCTACTTTTGTGACTTTTGTGAATTTGCAGCATTTCTGAAGCTGCAAAATGCTATTTTGCAGAGCTTTTGTAAAACGCAGTGCATATGTTGTCATTGTGATGAAATTATATAGGGTCTTGTTGGCCACTGCAGGATTCTTCTTTCTGTTAGAAAGAAACTGTGAACACTAAAAGACAGTAAACAAAGCTGTTCTTTTGAAGTAATCTAGCTAGCTCTTACTGTGTCAGGGGAGTTTTATGTCTGTCCACTGACCGCTGAATGTCTGACTTCACCTGGAGCAGTTAGCTAGAATGCAGCGTGGCTTCTTTTAGTAGTTCATCAGCTTTAAGAAGCGTCAAACTGCTACAAGTCATTTTACTGTAGAAGCAAGATAATTGTAACCAATCACTGTCAGCAACAAAATCATCTAATATTAGGCTATATACAGGCTAATATAATGTATTGACTTACTCTTACTTGTTTCTAATTGTTAACCTAGATTATTTTTCCAAATAAAAGGTGATAAAATAAGGTTAATAAAAAAAATGAAAGACTAAAAAAATTGTTAGGTCTTACCTGCAGGGCAATATGGTGTCAACTTTATCAAGCCAGTTTATCATGTGCTTGGTATCTGGTTAGGTGTTTTATGTATTATTTATTTAGATAAACAACAATACTACATTTTATGTTCGCTAGCTAAATCATGGGACGTGGTTTGCTTCACTTCAAGCAGAGTAACCAAACTAGGAGTGTAGTCTTTTTGACCAGTTGTTTTGGTATGACTTTGGTGGTCACAAAATTACCTAAATGTGAATAGAGAACCTGTTAGCACAGAGGAAAATACACACAATAGAAACATGCATGTACAACTGTGCATATTTTACAGAATATCATAATTATTGAGTATAATTACAATTCCTAAGCAGAGATATACTAAAAAGACTAATAACATTCCAGTAAGAACTACAGTTCTTTGACTTACAGGAATTACAGGAAGGTTCTTTCAACTGTGCTGGCATCCAGAAAGATGATTACTAAGTGCATAGTATTCGTCTGTATTGAACTGAACATAACAGGTCATTTTCTAAAATCCATTAGTTAATAATCCAGGGCTTTGAGCCAATACCTCACTTAAAATGACTAGTATTTAAATTGGAATGGACATCTGAGGGATATAAGAGTGAATGCCTAAAAAGATTCAACTGAAGATTGGCTTTTACATCGCTACTAACCCATTTTCAGTGCTATCAATTCATTTGCAATGAACACATTAACACATTAACACAAGTTAGTGGTAGGTATGACACAAGAGTAGGGGAGGTTCCGCTGTGCAAGTCTACTCAGCTAGCCCTAGGGGCCAAAAAGCATGTTTCTCCACAAAACAAAAAGACCCCATTAGGCAAAGATGGCAACATCAAAGACATATATATCCTACATCCCATCACACTTTTAAGAAACATTTAAAAAATATATAACTTATAAAACTTATAAATATATAACTTATAAAACTTATATAATCATATATCATTGGAAAGCTCAGCATGTTTGGAGGAGAGTGCTAACTGCCAGCTATTGGGTACCATTACAAATGACTCGGAGGTGGGAGTGGGGGCAATATATATATGGTCTGATTTATAGTCTGATTTCTATCGTAGTCACAATAATAAACAAACACAATCTATCAAAGCTAATAACACAAAACCAGCTTTACTTTTTACTATAGATTAAGTACATTGCATCCTTATTTGCCTTCCTTTTCAAGATTTCTTTGGATTCGCTGTATTTTTACGTTGTTATGTACCATAGAGGGCGAAATACATAAATTCCTTGTAACCACTTATTGAGGAATGTTGTGCTTAAACAACTGGATTATTTGTTGAGGACTTTTTTGGCAAAGTAATGAGTCTTGACTTCTTACTCATAAAGGACAAAGCCTTTTATACCAAGGCATGATTACATCACCTCAACAGTTTCTCAGCTCCTAGTGTTAAATGAACCCGTTTCAACTCTTTTGGAATGTGCTGCAGGTATCCAGTTCAGGATGTGTTTATATTAACACTGACAAAAAGAGTAGAAAAATTAAGTTGATAATTTTAAATCTCATCTTTGTACTTTCATTTAAATAAAGGCTCACAAATCACTGCTTTCTGATTGTATATGGATTTTAAATACTGTTTTTGAGATTGAGTTTGTGCATATAAATATAGATGAACTACGGGCACTCTACATTGAACTCTTGGATTTAAATGCAGTAGCAGATTCACTCAAACACACACATCCTGTGTAAAAGTGGATTCATAGATTGTGATATAGACATGACTGTATTGATTTGAATGTACTGATACTGTCATGAATTTATCCATGATGTGCTGTTATGATATTTTGTACATAGCCCCAGTCACTACCTCACCAGCCTTCCCTCAGTTTGACTGTAAACCCATGAGGTTGGACAGGTGGTTGCCTTCCACTCAGGGGTAGGAAATATGAGAGGCTTCCTTTAAAAGTTTTCTGATGTTTTGTAAAGCACTGGCCTCGAGCAGGAATGTGATAATAAATGTGGAGAAAAAATACACAAATCGATTCTTGAGGGAAGAACATGATGCTCCAATGAGACCAAAAGCTTGTGTTGCTTTCAGTGGTGCTGAGAGTTCTTCTCGCTCCCACAGGCCACCTAATTGCCTCCTAAGCGACATGCCCTGCTATCTTAATCTTTCATTTTCCTTTGGCTTTTTTGGTGGAAAATAAGAGAAGTAAGAGATATTTTTTTTTGTGTGTGTGAAAGAATACATTGTTAGTGATGTCATGGCCTCCTGATTTGACTATTAAACATTGAATTCAATTTGATTATTGTTTAGTATTTGCATTTGCACTCTCTATTAATGCATATGATACTGTATTATCAAAGAGAACACCAAGATACAAATACGTCAAGAATTCAAATATAAAAAGGGAAACAGCTCCTCTCCTTTTTGCAATGAGATTTTTGCCTAATGAGCTTATTCTGGGGCAAAATTCCTTGGAAAATGCATTGACCTCCTAATCTGCCAATCACTTCGTCAAGGCAAGGCCAACAGCATGCTTAGTGGAAACCTGGCAGCCGGACTTAAACTAGAGGATGAAGCAAAGCAATATTTCTTTAATCCAGTTTAATCCAGCCCTGAAGATTATTTTTGTACTTAGTGAGCATCAGATGTGTGTATATTGTTGGGGGCCACCGTATCTGTTACCAAAAATGTAGTCATAAAATGATTCAGTTGTAAATGTGCTGGGACATATAGACATGTAAATTACACAACTACCCAGTCATAATGGCAGAGTTAGCAATGGCTACAGTGTTGTATCTTACCATGTCATATTTCAGTTTAGTTAGGGATTCTCTAATGTTTTACTTTCCTTATTTATATACATTGTAAAAAGTGTTTCCTTGAGCCAAAATAAAAACAATACAACTAATTTGTTACAAACAAACGAACAATTCTTTTAATCAAAGTAATCAAGGATAAATTTAGTAAAACATATTCCATTGCTTGTAACAAATGAAAGTATTATTTTTAGGTTACACTTTTATATATATAGTTACACCCAAGAGGAAGTGATGGATTGCATTGCTATTGGGAAGGAAGTTAAAGGCTACAAGAAACAAAAATGATGATAAATTTAGACTGATATGTTTAATATTTATTGAGCTACACATACAGAACTAGTGTCTCTCAGTAAAGTGTTGGGCCACCATGTCTGCTAATGCAACATGTCAGACCTCTCGGCATGGAGTTGCAGAGGTTCCTAATGGTGACCTGTGATAATCCATCCCATGCAGCTTGAATATTCTCACACAGTTCCTGCAGATTCTGTGATAGGGGTGGAGGTGGAGTGACACCAGGTCTTCTGGACATCGTAACAACACACCATTCATCTTGGTGCTGACCACGGTGCCTCCACACATGGGTTCGTTGGTCATCTCCACCAAGACAAAAGCAGGAGTCGTCACTGAAGTATATATAAAAACATATGACTCGTGTTAGCCACCAGGTAAAAACAGACTGCAGCCTTTTTTAGGAATGGATTACTGACAAGAACTACTGGGAACATGCCCAGGGACCCTTGACAACCATTGTTTTAACTAGTTGATTTGTAGTGATTAGTCACTGTGTGATTTATTTTAGTTAAGAGATGAAGAATCAATGCATGAAGTTCAGAAATGGTGTACAGTTTACAAATGGCCAAATGGTAGCAACAGTTGAGAGAGTATGAGAGTGTTGAGACTAGTAATAGCTCAGTCTCATCAAATGTTTCCTAGTCAACTTTAAGACCACAGATGGAGTTAATTGTTGCAGAGGAAGCTAATGTTAGCATTGCTGTCTTGCCAGCATCTACACAAGGCACCAAAGAGGTCTCACCTGTTACTGTTAATGCTCCAGTTGAACCCAAGTTTGCAATTGAACATAAATGGCTGGTATGAGACAGATCACCCATCAAGCTGCTGAAGTCATGCTGAGTTATGGATTCAGTCATTGTTTCCAAATGTGTATGTTGTTCTCCGTCTTTTCCTGACACTTCCCGTCACTAGAGAATGTTTGTTTTTCCTAATAAATCAGATTTAAAACTAAATCAGAACTTAAATGGAATAAACACAACAAGCTGTTACTGTTGGCCATCGAGCCAGAACTTGTTAAAGAGGTGAACTTGATGATTTGATAGATGAGTTTGTGAGGAGAAAAACAAGAAAGAAGCCTCTCATTAAGGAAAGGCTGCCTTTTGCATGCTCACTGAGGTTACTCAAACACTCATAATGGATGTGTAATGCATACAATGCGTGTGTTGTGTTAGGGAGTGGCGCATTCAGGGCTCCTTTCATTTGTGGGGAGAAAGGGAAAGGTAGGCTGCACTCAGGGGCCCATGATTTATTAAGCACTGGGAATGTAGCATTAGCTAGTACTCACAATGTTTTTAGCTAGCTTAATTCTACACGCTCAACATTTCATGTAACATATCAGTAGGTGATGTGATGGCAGAGCAATATATCTATGTCTGATGCTCACTTTGTAGAACATTTAATTGCTGGTGAATTCTGACCCAATCTTGATGGTGCACTTGCAAACTTGGAACATGTATTCCAAGCTTTGAGCTAAATTGACTATGAAGTGGCGTAGCTTCAGGGCTGGAATATCTCATCACTGTGAGGGTACATGAAGTCCATGAAATGGTCACCAATCAGTGAACACACCGCACACCAGCATGGAACCATCACTGGCCTGCACAGTTCCTTGTTGGCACCTGGGGCTCATGGCTTCATGGGCTCTGCGCCACACATGAGTGCTACCATCAGCCTGAAACAATTGGCACTGTGACTCATCAGGTCACACCACATGTTGCTAGTCCTCTAGGGTCCAGTTAACCTCATAAGTCCAGTTTAGGCACTGTGTCCGGTGTCGTGGAGAGGCACACTGGTGGGTTGTAAGAACGCTGTACTGACCTGCGGGATATGAGGGGTCACTAGCATTGAATGTGGATGTGATTTCTGCCAGAGTTGCACAGTTTGCACAGACATTTCCAGCCAGACACCACCAGTCATGATCATTAAGCATGTGTGGGCGGCCACTAAGCTGTCCACTGTAGGTGGAAAAGCTTTCTATGACGTATTCCCACTACACATGTAAAATTATTTGTACTTGGAATACACATTGAGGATTGACGATGCCTGCAAAACCTCTATCCATCTAGCATCCACTACCATGCCTAGTTCAAACTTCAATAACCCATGTTGCCTCTTCATGAGCACACTGGCCAGTGTTTAAACTCACTCACAAAATAATACCATACGACTTATACAGGCGTGGGCGTTTCCAAAGGAAGGGAGCAAAGCAGCCCTAGAGCATCACTGAGCAGGGTGTTCTTTTCAGCATGTGCTTCAGTCTTCCAGCTCCAGGCATACCGCTGATCCATAGGCTCAAATGTTCGTTTCATTGCTCCACTGAACATAACCCCAAAACTTCTGTGGCTTATTTATATAATTTTGAGCATATTAGAGCTGATATGTGCTTTGGGTCAGCAGAAGTGCGCAAGTTGGGGCATAGAGACCTTCAGCGTTCAGTGTGTGCCTTACTGTACTCAGTGCCTGCTGCCACCAAATCTTGCTGCAGGTCTTTTGCAGTCACTTGAGGGTTTTTGACCACCTGCCTTTCCTTTTTCACTGGTGTAGCCAGTGTTCCTTTAAGTATGAATTTGCAAGCTATGCCCTCAATGAACATTCAGTGCAACTTTTTATATTTGTTTTCTTGTTTGTACAAAGCAATTATCTCTTCTCTTTTCTCTTTGGACAACTCTGCTGACACCTGACAACTCTATTAACACCTCAACTGTCAGTGGTATTATATCAAAGTGGAAGTGACTGGGGACGACAGCAACTCAGCCACGAAGTGGTAGGCCACGTAAAATGACAGAGCAGAGTCAGTGGATGCTGAGGCGTCTAGTGCACAGAGGTTGCCAACTTTCTGCAGAGTCAATCGCTACAGACCTCCAAACTTCATGTGGCCTTCAGATTAGCTCAAGAACAGTGCATAGAGAACTTCATGGAATGGGTTTCCATGGCCGAGCAGCTGCATCCAAGCCTTACATCACCAAGCGCAACGCAAAGCGTTGAATGCAGTGATGTAAAGCACACCGCCCCGGACTCTAGAGCAGTGGAGACATGTCCTCTGGAGTGACGAATCACGCTTCTCCGTCTCGCAATCCAATGGACGAGTCTGGGTTTGGCTGTTGCCAGGAGAACGTTACTTGTCTGACTGCATTGTGCCAAGTGTAAAGTTTGGTGGAGGGGGGCAACCCGATAGAACACCTTTGGGATGAATTAGAGCGAAGACTGTGAGGCAGGCCTTCTCGTCCAACATCAGTGTCTGACCTCACAAACGCGCTTTTGGAAGAATGGTCAGAAATTCCCACAAACACATTCCTAAACCTTGTGGAAAGCCTTCCCAGAAGAGTTGAAGTTGTTATAGCTGCAAAGGATGGGTCAACATCATATTAAACCCTATGGATTAGGATATGAAATATACGCAAACATGAAGTATATGGAATGAATTTTGATATGCTGCATATTGAATGAACTTTGACATATTAATTTCATATAAAACTTCACTGTATATATCAGTGTTTATTCTATGTGTATTAGTGTTCATTCCATATTCTGTATATCAAAGTTTATTATATATTTCCTGTGGGTGCAATATGGAAAATGTCACAAAAGCTTCAAGAAGGGAACATATCACAATGCTTCAGGAAAGTGTCATGGTGCAATTTATGTCATTAGTTATTATTTTCTCCTGACATCTGATAAGTGGAAATTGACCAAACAGTGCCAAATTTTACATACACCTTAAGACACTATGAATACATTGATTTGTATTCAGCATGAGGGCATAGCCAGGGGAAGGCTACCCAGATTGATCAGAGACCCCCAAATCAAAAAGGTAAAGAATAATTATGAAGCCAATATTTAAAGATAATGAAATTTGATTTGTTTTCTGAGTGTGGTCACTGTAGTATGCCCAAAGTCATTACGCTCTCCGCCAAGCTCTGCTCTATTTTCTCAGCCCTCCAGTCACTGCTCAGCAACCGTGGCTTTCGGTTAGAAACATTCATTAACAGTATTCCCATTTTTTCAGTCAAAGCTCCAGTTTAGGTTGAAGGATATAACAGGGGACATTTAAAAAAACAAAAGCTATCTTATTTTAGCTTTTTTTTATTTTATCTCATTGTCATCTTCTTCTCTGTAAGCCCACCCACTGTGCCAATGCACTTGGCCTCGGATGATTAGGTGTAGGTTCTTAAGCTTAACTGTGCTTTTTCCTTGTCTTTGTACATCTCCACTGTCTGATTTTAACTTCAGTTATGTCGTCTTCATTGGGCAAGCTTTATTGCTTATTGCTTGACATTGTTTTGTACCATCATAAGCTGGAGGAGTCGGAATAGGTAGGGTGATTTCTGCACCAGTGTCAGGAATAGGCTATAGCTGGATATAATAACGCTGAGGGACGCCGTGTTTGGAAATTGCATCCACCAAATGGCCTTTTCACTTTTTCACACACCTACCCAAAAATGTATTTCTGCCTACAGCACTGATTTAAGCTGCATTAAACCCAGGTAAACAGGATTAATCATGCTCTTTTTGTAATCAAACATGCAGTTGGCAAGTACTGACAATGTGCTTGATATGCTCAGAAAGGCATATTGTAAATTCATGAGAATTTTCATGTTCATATTCATGACAAAGTAATAAATGAACTCATTTTGTCCACTCATCACTCATAGCTATGATATATATGCAGTATATATGCTCTGCTTTATCAAAATAATGAATCATGATCAATCATTTGGAAACCTTATTATATACATATGTACACACAGATATGACCTCATGTCCGACGCGGTATTGAAACGAGGGTGCGTATCTGTGTGTGTACTTGAAGTGCTCCTAACATAAGTGGGTGAGAGGTCTTGTTCATTAGAGCGGGATGATGCGCCATGCCTCAATAGAAAACAGATGTGAGACTCTCTGCTGTACTTTCCCTCCAAAACCCTACTAACTAGCCTCTCTCTCTCTCCCTCTCTCTCTCTCTCTCTGTCCACTGTGTCAACTCAAGGAGATGTACAACGCTCTATCCCTCTGCCTCAAATTCCTGTCTCCCTAGCAACCAGCTGGTAACCTCACACTGCTGAGGCCCCCTGTTCACGCTGGAGGAGTGAACTCAGAGGACGTGGCAGTATAAAGTGTGCGTTATCTTCAGAAGCACATTACTGCCCACTGCAGAGTGTTTTTTATTGTGCACTGTAAATCACTGCTACAGACTGTATGCGCCATTATTTCGCCTATAGCCCCTCATTCACTGCAGTCATAAGAGACTGCTTCCAGACCTTCACGTTCTGGCTATCACAGGATGCTTCATATATCAGAAATACTTTAATGGTCATATTACAGTATTTGCATCCTGTATATTCGCAATCAACAGTTTATACAATGATTTGAACAGACTAAATGCGATAGCCGAATAGTGAATACACCATTCTGATTGTACTTAGTAACATACTGCAACACAATATATATATATATATATATGTAATTAACACATTCAGAGAACATAACTATAATAATTTATAATAATAATAATTAATTTATTGTTCCTCATTGTTAGTGGTTGGCAGTTTTCCTCACACTTCTGTTCATCTTTCTTAAATGTCAAATGAATATTGTGCCACTTTTACTAAGCTTGTCATGTTAAATTTGAACAATTAAGATATATATAAACACACTCATCATCAAAAGAATACTTGCACCCAGAAGAAAGTGTATTGCAATGCTATTTGGACACCAGGAACAATAAATGATGATAAATTTAGACTGATATGCCCAATATTTATTGAGCTACACATACAGAAGTGTTTCTCAGGATGGCGTCTGGTCGCCATGTTTGTTAACAGAACATGCCAGACGTCTCAGCATGGAGCTGTAGAGGTTGCTAATGGTGATTTGATAATCCATCCCATGCAGCTTGAATATTCTCACACAGTTCTTGCAGATTTTGCGCTGACAATGGTGCCTCCACACAAGGATTTGTTAGTTGTCTCCACTAAGACAAAAGTGGGACTCGTCACTGAAGATGACCCCGCTGAAATTCTGACCATTAGCCACATAAGAACAGCAAAGCATTTGTGGGCATAGCACGGATAAGACATGCAAAAGGACTATCTGAACATCAAGAGGTCTATCTGAACTGCATACTTAGACGCCCCTTTGCGTATACCTGTTTTGACTATTTTGAAGCTTTTCCCTAGATATAAGAAACAGGGTGTTTCCCACAAGAACCAGAGATTGTTAGTCAGTTGAATAAGCGATGCTTAAATTAAACAATATTGAAGCTCAGCTCAGTTTACAACGAGCACCCAGCGTCTGAGAACAGCTGTATCCAAATGAAATGACCCCTGTGACTTGAAATATCATGTAGGAGGGAGGGGAAAAATCAGAACTCTTTTGATTTATTCAGCCAGTATCTTCCAAGCCAGACGGTTCAGACTGCTGCAGCTCGATACTGGGTTTGCTCCCTTTATATTGGCAAACAGCCAAGAAAACAGCACTCTGATGAAATGTGCTGCCCCAGAGGAAGCTGGGGATTATGAGAAGAAAGTAGTTGAAAACTTTTGCTTTACTGCAAACTGTTTTGTGTGTGTTAAATGAAGCCCGCTTCGTTTTTAAGTATTGGAATACCTACTTAGTGTTTATTGTTATGATAAATCATAAACAGTACTGCACAAAAGTCAAAAGTCAAAGTTATCCTTTTTTCAGCATCACAAAAAAGCAGAATATATATATATATATATAATAGCCCTATAAAATTGTATATAAGCCAAAATAACTGATAATAATAACATATTCTTTAGTATTTAGTGTGTTAACTCTTTACCTTAAAGCAGCTTCCAGTTCCATTTTCTTTCTTTCAGTTTTTCAAAGGAATCTGCAGGGATATTTTTTGTGGTTGCATTTTCTGCTTCTCACAACCCAATTAATCCCAAATACAAGTTTAGACTAATCAGTCCATAAAATCTTTCTTTATATCTCAGCCGTCTAGCTTTTATATTCTCTGCCAGTTATTCTTGTTTTTGTCTCTTTCCTTTTCTCAGTAATGATAGCTGCACATCCTTTCAGACCCATAATGCTGAGGTGTCTTCTCAGAGAGGAAGGATGGACAGACATACCTGTAGATGTTTTCAGATTTGAAGCAAGAGGGAAGCGTGATTGTCTCCTCACTTTCTTAAAATGAAAACTAAGTGCTGTTTATCTGATCAAGACAAGGTCTTTCATGGTTGTTCAAAGTCTCGTTTTCTCTAGATCTTTTCTAAACTCTTTTTTTCTTTTCTCTCTTATATTCCTTTGACCTTCCCCTTCCCTATGCAACCGGATCTCCTGAAATATCGCCTGAACAATGAAAAATGTGTACTTATTGGTCATTTTGACAGGAAATGTATTTTTGAAGGGTGCACATTAGTGCACAAGATCAAAATAAATGCTTTATAATGTGGCTATATCAGCACTAAATCTAGTGATTTGTACTAATGTATCCATGACTCGTGTTTTAAAGGCTAGTGACAGGCTAGACAAGCCTTTGAGACAGCAGTCCATCAATGACTAGCATCATTCTTTATCAGTCTCTTTTTTGAAAATTGAGTTGTACAGTCAACCCCTGCGCTTGTCATTTTGAACCAGATGTTTCAATATATTTAATTTAGCTATCTGTTGTTCAGATTTAGGACGTTTGGTCTAGGACATTGGTTAGGAAGTCTGCTGGACTGTAATTCTAATAGCCCCATCAACCATTTGGAAATATGCCATTTGTCTTCATATCACGGGACTTTGAATCCATATTCACTGCTGAATCATCTAGATAGTCTGAGCCTTGTTCTTTTGTTAGATCTATATCTGTATAATCTGTATAAGGCCTGTATTTCTCACTATGCCGACAGAGGACTCATTCTACCATGCAGCTACAGAGTCAGACCGTCCCCTCTGGCAGCCATCTGTATTAGCAAATAAACCACATTTTCATCAGTCCGCGAGCTGTCTGCATTTACTGCAGGGTCCTGAGAAACTGCAATCTAACACCTATATGCTATAAATGATCCCAAATTAATGTCACATATACAATAAAGCACCATATTCAATAGATTAGGCCACATCCCAGCCACATATACAACAAATCATATCACATTAGAGTCAGATATAAAAAAAGGCCCCATGCACAGTAAATCATGCCAGGTTAAAGCCACATATACAGTAAGGCAGTCCACAGACACTACTTTATTATGAAGGCCACTAGCTTCCGCTTTACATTTCAAAGTATCCACTTAGGGGCATAACTGTAACTCCATATTGGACTGAACTCTTTCAGTTCGTCTTTGACCTTCAACCCCTAGTTAAGTTCTTGCATCCCTTGTTCCTCTCTCTCTCTCTCGTCCATCTCCTACTGTGTTGCCTCTCCTGGTATTCTGCTGGCAGGCCTGTTAAGAGACAGCTCACTCCTCTCAATTGGCTGTTGCCATGGAGACCAGCGCTGTAGCAGGGAGGGCCTGTTTCCCCCTGCAGAGGTGGGCGAGGTGAAGAGTCGGAGTGAGTAGTGAATACATGTGTGTTTGTGTGTGTGTGTGTCTCTGTGTGACTGTGAGAGAGAGAGAGAGAGAGAGAGAGAGAGAGAGAGAGAGAGAGAGAGAGAGAGAGAG
>CM067475.1:24512084-24522084 GCA_034552555.1 Semaprochilodus insignis
GAGAGAGAGAGAGAGAGAGAGAGAGAGAGAGAGATAGAAAGAGACATAGAGAGTTGGTAGAATGTGTGAGAGAGTGAGAGATAGAGAGAGGGAGTGTGAGAGGTTAGAAAGAGTGAGGGAGCTAGAGAGTTATGGAGAATGTGTGTGAGAGAGTGAGAAAGAGAGAGAAAAAAGGGGAAAGGTAAGGGGTGAGAGAGCTAGACCATTAGGGAAAGTGTGTGTGTGTGAAAGAGTGAGAGAGCGCAAGAGAGAGAGAAAGAGAGAGAAAGAAAGAAAGAGGTAAGAAGTAGTGAGGGAGCTGGAGAGTTAGGAAGAATGTGTGTGAGAGTGAAAGAAAGAGAGAGAGGGGTTAGAAGGAGTGAGGAAGCTGGAGAGTAAGGGAGAATGTGTGTGGGAGAGAGAGAGAAAGAGAGAGAGAGAGTGAGTTTAGGAGTGAGGAAGCTGGAGAGTTAGGGAGTGTGTGTGTGAGACAGCGAGAGAAAGAGAGAGGGGGGTTAGAAGGACTGAAGAAGCTGGAGAGTTAGGGAAAATGTGTCTATGTGTGTGTGAGAGAGTATGAGAGCGTGCACAAGAGATAGAGAGATTGGTTAGAAGGACTGAGGAAGCTGGAGAGTTAGGGAGTGTGTGTGTGTGTGTGAGAGAGAGAGAGAGACAGAGAGAGAGAGTGTGAGAGAGAGGGATTAGAATGAGTAAGAGAGCTAGAGACTTATGGAGAATGTGTGTGTGTGTGTATGTGTGTGTGTATGTGAGAGAGAGTGAGTGAGTGAGAGAGAGAGGGGGGATACAATGAATGAGGGAACTAGAGAGTTTGGGAGAATGTGTGTGTGTGCATGTGAGAGTGAGTGAGTAAGAGAGTGAGAGAGAGAAAGAGAGAGGGGTTAGACTGAATGAGATAGCTAGAGAGTTAGTGAGACAGTGTTTGTGTGTGTGTGAATGTGAGAGAGAGTGAGTGTGTGTGTGAGAGAGAGAGGGGGGGTTAGAATGAATGAGAGCTAGAGTTGGAAAGAATGTGTGTGCGTGTGTGAGAGAGAGAGTGAGAGAGAAAGAGAGAGAGGTTTGAATGAGTGAGAGAGCTAGAGAGTTAGGGAGAATGTGTGTGTGTGTGTGTGTGAGTGAGTGAGTAAGAGAGTGAGAGAGAGAAACAGAGAGGGGTTACAATGAGTGAAAGAGCTAGAGAGTTAGGGAGAATGTGTGTGTGTGAGTGTGAGTGTGAGAGAGAGTGAGAGAGAAAGAGAGAGAGGTTTGAATGAGTGAGAGAGCTAGAGAGTTAGGAAGAATGTGTGTGTGTGTGTGAGAGAGAGTGAGAGAGAGAGAGAGAGAGAGAGAGGTGAGGTTAGAATGAGTGAGAGTGCTAGAGAGTTAGGGAGAATATGTGTGTGTGTGTGTATGTGTGAGAGAGAGAGAGAGAGAGAGGTGGGGTTAGAATGAGTGAGAGAGCTAGAGAGTTAGGGAGAATATGTGTGTGTGTGTGCGTGTGTGTGTGTGAACGAGTGAGGGGGTAATGAGGCTCTGTCTGTCAGCTGAGGCGGTAGTCTACTCTTGGGAGCACTGTCAATGATCAGTGTTGTTCAGCAGTGTGTGTGTGTGTATGTGTGTGTGTGTGTGTGTGTGTGTGAGCGTGTGTGTGTGTGTGTGTGCTTTGTTAGTCAGCTTAGGGGTGGGCGCTCTACATGGCAGTGGGCTCAGGTGTGTGTCAGTGTGCCTGTGTAGTCAGGCCCTCCAAATGAATTTGAATGTTGAGTGCAGTTTCAGAAAAGCTCTGGTTTAATCTCAGACATTTACATTTTCTGCCGTTCGTTTTAGCTGTGTGAGTCTTTGAGCAGTCAGTCATAGAGTGTGTGTGTGTGTGTGTGTGTGTGTGTGTGTGTGTGTGTGTGTTTTAGGGCTTCATATTTTTGACCTATAGGGTTGAAACCGGCTTGATTTTTAACCCAGTTACTGTGTTAACTGCCCCCAGTGATGGTAAAGAAAATCACCTCTTGCTACCGTCACAGGTTTATTAATGTATTAATGCAGATCACAGCAAGACAGTAGCGTTCCAACACATGAACACAAATCACTGTTTAAACGACTAATATCCTACATTCAGGGCCAGTCCTGACCTCCCTGCAGCCCTAAGTGGAATTCTGCAAAGGGGCTCTGCTGCCAGACCTGTGAGCCATGTACACATTTACAACTGCCATACAGTCACACCTGAGACCCCAGTGCTCCCACTACAATCCTCCCTCCTTTAGTATGGCTTGCTCCATCTGTAGCTCTAAGAATGAGTAGCCTTGTACAGAACAAAACACGGTTTGTTTATATTCATAGGCTCTACCAGGCCTACGTAAAATACTATTTACACTGTGGCTTGGCTGAATACTTGAAGGCTATTCTTTACTGAGAGATTCATATTGCTCAGATCTGCCCAGATAATCAACATTTTTAATTCAATATTTGATCAATAGTCAATGCCAGTCTACTGCTTTCCATGTTTCATTAGTCCAGAGTTGCAACAAAACCTTGACTGAGAGGCGACATCAGGCCATGTCTTGTTTTAACATGGTGTTTAAAATGAAGAGTGTGCCATCACACCTGTTAATGTCTGATCTGGTCTCCACAGAGGCTACAGTAAAGCCCTAGGCTGGGTCTCAATTGTGTACTACATACTAATACTACACAGTAAATACTTTGTACTAACCCTAATAGTGTGAGTTCAGCAGCCAGTACACACAATATTAGCATAATACACCCTTCCTTACTAACAGGAAGTTATGAAGCTTACGTCATACCAAGCTGGACTCTGAAGGCTGCCTCAGCGGAAGTTGTTCATTAGAAAACACCAACTTATAAACATATTATTTACTAGAATACATTTATTTTTACAGGTGGTTGTGACAAATTTGAGTTGAACCCATGTACACATCTTTTCTGGTACCGCCACCACCACAGGCGCTGTTGCTTAAGAAGCTCCTCGCTTTCCAACTCCCGTTACATTGTGGGACAATAGTATCCATCATTGCCATACTCAAAAATGGACTGGTTCTATTTGCATTGCGTGCACTGTGAATTTCTGAGTATACTCAACTTTGACATTCATGTAGTGATTTGGCCGTTTTTGGTTGATAAAACTAAATATCAATTTTTCATATGACCATGAAGACATCACCCTTAGAGGATCCGGTAGCATCTGGTTTTTCTCTTATCAAGTTGGAACTGGCCCCCTCCCCTAAAAGGTCAGGAGGCTTGACCCTCAGACCCCTGGAGCCAAAGAGGAGGCCCTGTGTAGCTCTTTATGCAATCTTGCTTGAACAATTAATACATCTGTTGAAGATGGGGACAACTTCCCCCTGAACTGGCCATGTACCCTCAGTGGCCCTGGAGGCCCTGGTAAGCCATTTGCACAACACCCTGTTGCTAACGGCCCACGAGACAAGGCCCAATTTAAGACTTGGGAAACCACAATGGGGCCCCTTTTTGGAGTGTCTCAACGCGGACCTTCCTGCCTAAGGGGCCTTGCCACAGAGACCCCCGTGACTTGCAACTTGCAAACATCAGCAGTATTTCGACATGTGACTTGTGACAGACTCTTAAGAAATACCAGACGAGTCCCCTTCCATAATCAAAGGATGTTAGAATTGTTCTGTTAAATGTTGTTGATGTTTGTTAAAATGTTAGCTTACAATTCAGTCCCAGTCAGGATCCATTTTAGAATTGTCACTTGAATGTGTTCTTCTCCTATCTATCTCTTTATATGTTAGGATTCTGTGATCTAGATTCTTTAATCCACATATTAGTTTTAACCTTCCTTATGCTTTCCCATCTTGTATGAAGTTTAGAATATCACATGTGTAGTTGTAGTTATTGGATCTGTGTCGACTGAGTCATGATTTAAAACACAATCATCATGAATCATGTTTTAAATCATGGATTTTAATTTACTTTATCCTCTGTTTGTTTTACTAAATGCTTTGCTTTATTCCAATGTAACCTCTTAGGATTGGTAAAGGTTGAAACCCTAATACAAAGTGGGTATACATAACCGCAGGTGATATAGAATGTATAAGGCATTAGATTATTTTATTCTTTCTATATTTTGGTTAATCACAATATGCGTTCATTCTACACATGAAATGCTTATTTTATTGATGATACAGCCATGCTTTGAAACTCTCAAGCGTATGTGAACGTGTGACACACTCGTGGAGGAAGGAGCAAGCTAATGCATATTCATGAGGAAGTGACCACAGACCCCTCCTAGTTCCACCTCTAAAGGCCTGTACTTAAACTCAGGTCACACACAGAGAAAGGGGGCTTCGGAAAGCTTCGGAACAGCTTCGAAAAAGCTTCAAGAGCAGTTTTCGGCTCAGTTCGGCTGAGCTTCGGGCTCAGCTCGGCTTCGGCTCGGGCTTCGGCTTCGGCTCAAGCTCAGTTCTTCGGCAGTTCGGCAAGAAAGAGCAAGTTCAGCTCAGTCCTTCAGTTTGACTCTCCAGCCCTTTGGGGCTCTCTTGGCGCTCTCCCTCCGCTCCTCTGGGAAGCTGGAGACCATGCACTCTCCTGCAACGCTCCGGCGTTCCAAGATGACGACCAGCGGAAGATGGGCCCTCTAGAAACAGACTCAACCAGAAACAGAGTCTTGTCGAAAGAGCCCTCCCAAGAAATCAAGATGTAGCCAGTGCGAGGTCCGCTTACCTGACCACAAAGTCGCGGACCAGATAAGCCAGCATCAACTGCCAGACGCCAGAACACGTGACCAGAGACGGGTCCAACCCAAAGCGAAGAAAGGCTGCACGCTGGCCCTCTCCACGGGAAGACCGCCAGCGGCCCAGCAGGTGCCATCACGGCCAGTCCAACCAAATGGGTCAACGGACCACCTCCCCCGACCAGGCCAGACTGCACTCAGGCCCTCGCTTCCTGAACTTCACGTCCTGGACTTCCAGTAAGGTGACCCAACCAAAATACTCTTCTGTGGTCCAGTCCTCGGTGCTGTGCTTAGTGATGCCGTGTCTTTGATAATATGATCTTAGAGTAATTGTTGCATTCAGATTTATGCTCCTTCTCCACGAAATAGCTTCCTCTGAGTTCAGTAAACTCATGTAGTCTCTGAGTGAATGTAACGTATCCGGACTCTCTATTATGCATATCTCAACCCCACTCATCTATTAATGTGTTATTTTACTGTGTTATTAAATGTGCTGTAAATAAACTGCTTTTATAAAACTAGTCTGGATAAATGACTCAATATTGTGACAAGCGTGCAGATCACTAGATGTCTCGGAAATGAACTCTCACCCTGAGATTGGATCAGATGGCGATTATGGTTTGTGCTTAAATTAAGCTAAACTATGCCCTCTGATATCCTATTAATTAAACAATTGATTAATTAATTAATTGATTAATTAATTGGTTAATTAATTATCACATATACCCCCTTATATTATATATATATATATATCCCCCTACATTCATAACTGTAGTATACATACTCAAACACTAGTCAGTATTAGTATTACGTGCACAATGGGGATGCACCCCTAGTTTCATTTCAGGCACACACATACGAACATGTGTACACACAACATGGTTATCTTTCTCAATCTGCCTATAAGCACAGATTCCCATTTGCGTCCATCGATCATAATACCTAGCTGTATTTCACTCTTACCTTTTTGTTATTTGCTGACACCAAATGACATCGAACAGAGAACACAAGTTTTGTGTGTTCCAGACACACTTCAGTTTGTCCTCTCATCCTTAACATGAGGGCAAGGCGGAGCCCTAGTTTATTTGGTGGGGCAGTCATTTTTATCAACTGTGTACTAAGATTCCACCGCCTTTTATCTTCCTGTAAAACCAGCTAGAAAAATACCCTCAGATTGCATTAATCCGTACATGTAGGTACGTATTCCGTCAAATCCTGTGGAAATCTTTTCTCAAGTATGGAGGCGCTCGAGGAGGCATTTAGTTTCATTATGCATGGCACAGATACCTCGGGCCGTTCAAGTCTGTGACAAACCTCAGGCATTGTATGATGTACAACACTCAAATCCAGAAGATGAACCAAAGGCCTCCTCAGAGCTGCAACACTCGCTACTGACAACTTTAGGTAAGTCACTGTGTAGCATAGCCTATAGCCTACAAGTGAACAGCTGCTAATTTTCAAACTTTTGGAGGTGACGGCAGAGCAGTAAATGCCACTCCCACCTCAGTCATTTATGCAGAGATTTCTTATCCATGTCCTGTAGTACATTATTCCACCTCCCCATGTAAAACTAATCCCATCCGAACAGGCCTTTAATCACATTCAGAAGTTTCAACATGCTAAGAAACACCAACATTGCAATGGAAGAGGGTATGCCCGACAAACCCCAACCTCTTAGCCACCCATGAAATAAGCCGATGGAGGAACATAGCACCATAAAATCTTCAGACTTTATTAACCTTTGTGTGTAAAATACTACTTATACTATGGCTGGCTGCATACTTGATGGCTATTGCTTACTGAGAGATTCATATTGCTCTACATACCCAGATAATCAACATTTATAGACACACACAGCATTTATAGTATGAAGAACATACAAAACATCACCAGAAAAACATTTTCCCTTAAACAATTCTGTAATGTAACTTTGACAGGACTTTTGTAACACACTGTGTATGTATTGTGGATCTCGTGTGGTATGAAGGTGTAATTCACTCTTTGCTTCGTCTTCAATCAAAGGTGGACACACAGCACATAACATGACTAGATGACTTCTGAAGTTGTGTGATACATGATTAGGACCTGATCACAGGACAACCTTGTGAGGTGGAGCTTCACTCAAAACAATCCTGAAAAAGAATTCAATCAACAGTGAGGACTGGATGTGACAGGGACCTGGTCACTGTCCACACCTCATGTTCCTCTGTGAGTTGAGAATTCGGGGTCAACAACTCCAAAGTGGTAGATCAGCAAACATTGATTTCCAATCTAGTCAAATCTTCTGCCGATCCCACTTCGAACTTGACTCTGCTGGTCAAGAGAATGGAATCTGGAGACCTGGATTCCAACAGTGTGCTGATCCTTGTTACAGCACCCAGATGTATCAACGAAGGACTGGCGCTTACAGCCGGGCCACTCGGTCATTACCCCAAGGACAATGCTGCATATAATTATAAGCTTTTTTTACCTGCTTTTTTTTCTCTCAACTGTTGGCATGCTGACTGTCCGGTGATACTGTGGTATAACAGAACCAGGTGTAGTTCTTTATGTATGAGCCGGAGACTTCCTTTATGTATTCATGCAAAACTTTAAGCGCTTTGTATCAGTTTGGTTATCTTACTTCGTATGCTGGTTTCTTGTTTCTATCCACAGAGCATTTCTCTCACCTTTTCTATTACTAATTGCTTTATTAATTAAACTTGGTGAATGTTTCACCTGCACATCCATCTTTTATCACAAAGGCCCTACTGCTAGGAAAAAAGTACACATGCTTCAGATATATGAGAATTTAGTACTATTTTACTGGTGTGAGTTAATTAACATAATAAGTTAATTAAAATTATAAGACAATGAGACTGAACTGTTGCACAGAATTACTGAATTTATATACATACTGTATATATATATATATATATATATATATATATATATATATATTAAGCATCTATATGTTATGTATATGTAGAAGATGAATAATGCTGTGATTCTGCTCAGGGAAGCTCTGTTTATTTGAGACAAGCAGAAAAAGCACATACGTGTCAGTCTAAACTTCAAATCCAACACTGATGGTGATCAACACAACATCATCTGAAAACCATAAAAACAAAAACAAAACACAAATAACACATATTACATGTACACACACTTTAAATCAAGGAACAACTGCATTAACAACAACCCCCTTGTGCAGCAATAACTGCAACTAAATGTTTCTGGTAAAATGCTGATCGGTCCTGCACATTGCCTTGGAGGAATTGTAGCCTGTTCCTCTGTACAGAGCAGCTTCAGCTCTGGTGGATTTCCTCACATACTTTATTCTTCTTTAACTCTCAAACATGATTCATAGGTGTAGAATTTGTGACTTAAGGGATAAAGGCTTAGGATAAAACCTTAAACTGCAGATTGTTTAAAATTTGACTACAATGAGCCAAACTGCTCATTTAAGACTGCGCCACAGCATCTCTATGGGATTGAGTACAGACCTACCATCTTGTTTGTTCTGAGCCGTTCAGAGGTGGACTTGCTTGTGTTCTTTGGATCATCGTCCTGCTGCATAACCCAACTGCGGTTGAGCTTGAGGTCACTAACTGACAGGTGAACATTCTCCTTCAGGATTTTCTGACAGAGAGCAGAATTCATGGTTCCATCAGCTGTGACAAGTTGTCCACATCCTGAAGAAGCAAAGCAGCCCCAGACCATCACACTACCACCACCATGTATGAGTGCTGGTATGATGTTCAGCAGGTCTGGCAGTAATCGTGTTGGGGCGTGGCTACTGACATTGAACCCAGTTGTTCATTGAATTTGTTAACTAGTTGATGTAGTAACGAAGCGGGCAATCCCTTTTTTACATAGGTATAGGTATTTACATTCGTATAATATTAAACTAGTTAATATTAAAGTAGTCTGATGATCTGAAATATTCAAGGGTTAAAACAGAAGAATTTGAAAAGGGAGCAAATATCTTTTCACAGCACTATATGAATGACCCCATGACCTGACACTGTATAAATACAAACTTGTATATGTGCATATGCTCATGCCCGTGCCTGTGTGTATGTGAGTGGGTGTGTGTGGGAGGCAGCTGTAGCTGAGAACAGCTTTAGGGCTGATTGCTCCTTTAATGCACCGAGTAGAAGCTTCTCTCTCTCTCCTTCCTTTTCTCTCTTATTATCTTTCTTGCTCTCTCTCTGTCTCTCTTATTCTTCCTCTATTTCACTCTCTCTCTCTTCTCGTGTCTCACTTTTCATTTCTCCCTCCATTTCTTTCTTTTTCTTTCTCACTATCTACTGTATTTAATTTCTTTTCTCCATTTTTTCTCTCTCCCTCTCTCTACTTCTTCTCTCTTTTCTCTCTCCCTCTCTCTCTTTCTCACTCTCTATATCTCCCCCTCCCCCTGACCTCTCTCTCACTCTCTCTGTCTCCTCTACGGGGGGCTGTGAGAGGGTTTAGACTGAGGAGAATTTTCAGAGTCAGTAAAGTCTCAGCAGCCTCTTTGCTGTGTGAGTGCCGCTGTTCATCAACATCATTTAGAATGAAGTGCTGGTAATCACGTTGTCTCAGAGACTGGCACCACGCTGCTCTGCATAGACACTGCACACAGATGCACTTGTTCATGTTCACACACTAGCTACCTCACTCACTCCACACCAGCACTGTCTCTCGCTGTATACACCTTCATTCAAATCCTACTCTAAAAAGCACATCTTCATCATCCTTTCTTCTTTAATTATGCTGCTATATTTCTTTTTTTATTTTTATCAGTTATTTTGCAGTGAAATGTGTAAGGTGAGAAGATTTACTAATGCTCTTAAAAATACATGTGGTGAAAGTGTGTGTGTGGTTTTTTTTTTTTTTGTTTCTTTATTTTTTCATATTTTATTTTTTATAGAATTAGGTAAAATTAGCCAAAAAACAAAACCAGGCAAACAATCAGATCAGCAAAAGTACCAAAAGGGCAAAGACAAAAGAGTAAACCAGAGAATCATAATGAAGTCAAACAACCAGAGTATCAAACAAGAGTAGTCACAGAGAGAAGCACTCAGTACACACTGAGAGGAGAGTAAGAGGAGAGTATTTATACAAACAGACTAAATGAGGAACATCAGAAAAACATAGGAAAATCGGGTGGTGGGTTATGGGAAATGGAGTCCGGGAGATTGGAAGTGAGAGGAGAACCAGCAGGTGTGACATCAACCAATATTTATTTGTATAGCGCTTTTTACAACTAATGTTGTCGCAAAGCAGCTTCACAAAAAATCAGTTTATATAAAGGAACAGAAAAACACAGAGTCCATGTACAGACACAGGGAAAGG
>CM067475.1:24524584-24526263 GCA_034552555.1 Semaprochilodus insignis
CAGTAGTAGTAGTGTTGTTGTCGTTGTTAGTCACACAGTTAATCCAAATGACAATACTACTACTACTCCTACTACTACTACCACTAATAATCATAATTATTATTGTTGTTATTATTATTATTATTATTGTTGTTGTTGCTGTTGTTGTTGTTGTTGTTTTTGGTGATGCTACTTAATGAAATTTCTTGATATCTTAATGAATACTGTCCACTCATGTTAGCCTGTAGAGAGTACTGGTTGGTACACACAGATCTTGAAGGTGTTAAATGCTCAGGGCATGTGGGATCAGCACATGATTAGCATCATTTAGGGGATGATAATTATCTAATTAGAGTAATTAAGGGTTTGGATGTAGCGTAAAAAGAACAGGCTGAATGTGATCTATGCAGACTGTTTCTGGAGGCTATAAAAAGGTCCACTTACCATTTGATCTGAAGGCTGTTCCTGTTATTGTTATGCTGAACCGAATGCTCAGTCCACATAAATGGGTTGGAAAATTAAAAAACACATCTTTAGAAAGATGCTTAGCAGTCTCTAAAATTGAAAAAGCCTGAAAAAAAATCTTTTTTGTTCTTAAATATGCAAAATATATTCTTAGTTAAAGCAAATACCACTAGGAATGCAGACACTGGCTCTAGGTTTGCTGTTGTAATTAGAAACTGTTGTACCTCATTTAAATGGTTGGTTAATTTAGGCTTTCAACTGGCCAGCACCACTGAATCTCTGGCATGTATTTCATTCTCTAAACAGGGCAGCATTTGGAAAGAAAAAAAAATAGCTAAACAAAAACAATCTTACACTGCAAGAATGGTTATCTTTTCCAGTAAAAAAATATATTCTATATGTCTAATATGTCTTATTTTAAAATGATTACAAGATTATTTTAAGGTAAGAAAGTCTAAAAATATGTTAAATAATAACATTCCTAACATGAAAAATATTCAATATATTGATTTGACTTAAGTTAACTCACTTGACAAAATCCCTATTTCAATAAATGTCTTTAGGTGAGTAAATTTTATTGTTTAATTAAAAAAAACACAAATAAAAATACTGTATTTATGTGCTTTCATGTGGTGTCTTTAGGATCCCCACATCTCATTCTTTCAATAAAATGATGAAAAGCACTGATTAATATAGATCTGAAAATATAAGACATATACAAGGATACATTTTAATGACATACAGCTTTATTATAATAAAAAATAAAATTAAAAAAATAACTACACATAACTGTAACATCAGTGACATATTTTAACACTAACACAGAACTGTAATGTCATTGATTCTACATAACACTAGGACAGAGCTGTAATACCAGTAATATTGTTTAACACTAACATCTGAGTTACTGTAAGATCACCTCTATATATCTAACACAGAACTGTCACACCAGCAACACTATATAACTAACACAGAACTGAAACATCACCAGTAATTCTATATAACTAACACAGAACTGCAGCACCAGTAACACTATATAACTAACATAGAACTGTAACATCAGTAACTTTATATAACTAACACAGAGCTGTAACACCAGTAACACTACATAACTAACACAGAACTGTAACGCCAGTAACACTATATAACTAACACAGAAATGTAACGCCAGTAACACTATATAACTAACACAGAAGTGTAATGTCAGTGTATATAACTAACACAGAAGTGTAACA
>CM067475.1:24530718-24600692 GCA_034552555.1 Semaprochilodus insignis
CAGTAACACTATATAACTAACACAGAACTGTAACACAGAAGTGTAAGACCAGTAACACTGTATAACTAACACAGAACTGTAACATCAGTAACACTATATAACTAACACAGAACTGTAACACAGAAGTGTAAGACCAGTAACACTATATAACTAACACAGAACTGTAACATCAGTAACACTATATAACTAACACAGAACTGTAACATCAGTAACACTATATAACTAACAGAACTGTAATGCCAGTAACTCTATATATCTAACACAGAACTGTCACACCAGTAACACTATATAACTAACACAGAACTGTAACACTTGTGAATATCGACAAAAGTTAGCAACCGATTTAGTATATATATTATATTTTGTGTGTGTATATATATATATATATATATATATATATATATATATATATATATATATATATATATGGATAGATATAGATAGATATAGATATATAGGCTATTTTTCCGCTTCAGAAATTGTGTAAATAAATAGTTAAATTATTAATTAACAACAGCCAGCGACAGTAATATCAGCTTTTCAAAGACTGAAGGGATAGGAGGAAAATAAATTAGAGAAAAAAAAGGGACATAACATTCTGAGCTGCTCTGATCTGGTGGCTTCCACACTGTTCCTCACCTGCTGGTCAGCTCTCCCAGGTTCTGGCCTTAGCCTGGCACTGCCAGCTCATTATCAAATGCACCTGAGTCCTGTTACTGTGTAATACATGTCCATATAACTGGATCATTCAACCAAAAGTGAGAGTTGAAAACACATTTCGGACTTTTAACTGACATAGACTTTAGCCTAAAAATTGACTTTTACTTTAACAAATGCCTTGGTAGTGACTGCTCTAATAGTCAGAACTTTAACTTACTTTGAGCTTAAATGAAAAAATGCTAGTCAGACATGACGAGTAAACTTGGACACACATAAAAGCATCATATCATTTCATATCAGTTTACTTCATTGCAGAAAATATGTGTTTGGTAGAGATAATTCTTAATGTTACACATTGATTTTCAGACTGTCAGACACATTTACTTCAAAACAATGGATCGGACTGCTCACCCTGTGGTCACTAAGGGGTCTGTGATGCAACCTTATTTCCTGCTGTAAAAATGCAGAGGTGGGGCTAAAATAAGCCCCGCCTATCAGCAAATTTTTGTTTGGCTGCTTTCACATACAACTATACTAAATAACACCACCATTAGTGATGTGCTTTAATTAGTGTAGAATGTATAGTTATGGTAGTATGCTGTTTTGAACACAGCCTTTGTGTAGTGGGCAAAAAAGTTTTTTTCATTTACAAATTAAACTCATAATCTAAATCTGAATCTTTGAAAAAAGTATTATTTTTCACAAGTATAAATTTAGTGGTTATTGTTTGTGACAGACAATCACAAACAATATCTCCCAATAGAAAGTACCCTATAAATAATGATTCTGAACATATTTTTAGCATATAAATGGTCATCAATTAATGGCATAACTTAATCCTTGTAAATATCTAAAGTCTATGGTTTTATTTTGTTCCCACAATTCTTAGGCACAGCCTTATTTATGAAATTCCTTTATTTTATTTATTTATTTATTAATTAATTAATTAACTTATTTTGCTAGGTATCTTGATTATGGCATTTTTGTCTTGCGTTTTGTTTTCTACATTTTAAGAAGAATAAACATAAAACTATGATGGTGAATTTTAGAATATATATAAAAACAGCATATAAAAAAGTGTGAACTAATTTAAAAGTAAGTAGTGTGGGCCAGAGGTACATATGAGTTCATAAACTGCACGTAGCTTCGTCCACTAACTGCTTACTTAAAAGAACTGTAGCTCTTGAGAACATAAGGACCAAAACTACATTTAACTATAAAACTACATATATTTCAAATTTCAAATTTGGATATTAATGCATTAATCAGAAAGAAAACTGGTCACAGATCAGTAAAATTATTCCAGCCTTTTACTTGAACATGTACAGGATATAGTTCACACTCCAGTCACCTTAAAACAAGCCATAACGCCTGTATACTTTGAGCTTCACAATCCTTGAAGATTAGTGCTCTAGACCTATAGTACCTTCACCCTCTACTTTCCAAGCTGCCATGGAAATAGTTTGACTTCACAGAGCTATGCAGATGGCCAGCATGGCATTGTATACAAGACTTAGAGTGAGAACTACAATCGAGTACAGTCCCTCCTCTTCAGGAATAACGCCAACTGCACCCACTTTTTGCACAATAGGGAATGTTAGAAAGCGGTAAAGGTTTAGATAAACATTTTGCTGAGGTAAAAGCTAAAAGTAAAAGCTGGTCCTTTTAATATATATATAGTACGTATATATGTCCAAAAGAACCTCCTTCAAATGAGAGAATTCAGCTACTTTAAAGTGCACCCACTCCTGAAAGAAGTTTGCACAGTTTGTATAATCTCTGGAGCTTTTATATATGAGCCTAACATCCCCATGCTCAGTAGCAAGTGTTTGCTTGAGGGGTATAAAGCCAAATGCTAGTCTATACATGACTAGCAAACAAAACTCCGGATACACATAAAATCATCATATCATCATAAGTAATTGCAGAAAATGTGTGTTTCAGTAGTGGCAGTCATAATGTTGTCATAATGTTACACGCTGATTGTCATTGACAGTGAGACACGTTTACTTTCAAACAATGGGATCTAACTGTTCAACATTTGGCTACCAAGGGGTCATGGGTGCTGTCTCAGGTCCTGCTCTAAAATGCAGGGGTGTGGCTGAAATAACAAAAAATAAACCTGAATGAGCAGAGGTTTACAAACTGGACATATAATGTATTGTTTTTGATGAATATACACAAAATATTCCTTTTGATTTTAACCTTGGATATCATTGTACTTGGAAAGCACAAGTGGTTCATTAGTTTGCTTCCCCTTTACTATGTTCCTGACAGGGAATATAGTATACACATTAGTAAATATCCAAGCACATCCAAAGGTGAAATTATATACAGTATTTCAAAGCATGTCACAGTTACAGTGTGTATCACAGTCATCCAGTCATCCACCAGGCCAACATGATTCCGTAGTTACGTTCACATAGAGAAGCTATAACTGAGATGTAGAACTGAGTGGAGTGGATTCTGCACTACTCTTATGTAATCTTAAAAAAAGGTACCAAAACAGGTTCTTTTTGTATCATTGCATGTAAAACAGCAGTTTTAGCTGTCTAAAGAACAATTCAATTGATGGTTCTTTAAATTAGATGCCTGAGGAACCCTTTTAAAGCTTCAATTCAAGGTTATTCCTAGACCCATACAGTCAATACAAGAACCATTAAGGAGCCTTTATTATTAATAGTGTACTCGCTTACTCATTTATTTGCCACACTTTTGCAAAATTGTTATTACTAAGGAGCAGTTTTAGTAGTTTGATTATAGCTCTATCCAAGCTGGAAGGTAATCTTTACTTGGGGTGGGGGGGGTCTGGTATTTTGAACGATTACTGAACAGGTGTATGATTGAACCAGTAAGAATGAGGAATCACTGCAGTTTTTGCAGTCTGACCGCGAACTCTCTCAGGAATAGTAATCCTGTTCAAATCAGCCTCTCTGTGAAGGAATAACAAAACCTGCTGCCTAGCAGGCTGGTCATGTTTTGGCCATAAGCTCAAATCCTGGCAATGCCACAGTCATCCATGCATGGAACTCTAAGAAGGAGGAAGCACTGGGAGCCTTATACAGTAGTCCAAGTCCTAGCCAGTAGGTGGGAATTGACAAAATTGGGGGCAGGGGTGAAGATGAAAAACCTAACAAAAATATGCCAGAAATTCCAGTTTATAAAGAGGTGGCCACATTCACTCATTTTAAGTAGCTGAGATGTAGCACTAAATGCAAATTAGGATAACTTTTGCCTGAGTAGCTGATTGACTTGTGCTTTTAAGTTGACCTGTGTTTTATTTTATTTTTTTTACAGTGTGAGATAATTTGAGGAAATGAGACAGATACTTCACAACATCCCAGAACAGAATTTTAAAAATATATAATTTCTCTCAGAACTTATATTGCTATGTTGACATTCCTGCAGTTCAAACCCACCTGATAAATATATAAGCTGATATCAATGTGATCAGTTATTAATCTTGATGTTACTGAGCTCTGCTAAAATCTGATTAGACTGATAGATCAATGTGATAAGTTATTAATCTTGATGTTACTGAGCTCTGCTAAAATCTGAGTAGACCGATAGATCAATGTGATAAGTTATTAATCTTGATGTTATTGAGCTCTGCTAAAGTCTGAGTAGACTGATAAATCAGTGTGATGATCAGTTATTAATCTCAGTGTTACTGAACTGAGGATTTTTACATTAAATCTGAATTGACACTTACTGCAAACATCTATCACACTCCACAAAAAAGTTGTATAAAATAGCATAGAACATAGAACGCACCATATTCCCTTGTGGAATGCATAAGTGAATCAACACTGGTGGGTTATGCCAGTTATGCAGAGATAATTTGCTGTTCACTGGTGGACGTATTGAGATGTAACATCTTTCCTAATGATCTCCACCGAGAGTCAGTGCCTAATTGGTGCCCCATGGCAGAAGAAAGCTAGTACACACAAAATGTGTACACTAATTCCACATAAAAACTTGAGGAAATACAAAAGGGTACATGCAAATATACATTCTGAGGCTTGAAATGCAATCTTTACATAAATGGTTTAAAAAATAATAAATACATATTATAACTTCCTTTCATGCAGACTCCCAGAGGTTCTTTCAGCTATTGTGGTCTAGTGGTCTGTTTATTACGTATACATCTTTCAGGCTACCATAATCTGCCGTACAATGCTTAACAAACAAAGTATTTAGAATAACAATGGGGTGATTTAACTATTAAACATAGCAAAAAAAAAAAAAAACATCTTCTGAGGGTTATGTCAGTCAGGACAATTTAAGGCTGTAAAGATTTTCAAGGTCTTCAAAAAATCTTGAAGGTTCTAAAGACAGAATCTCACTAACTTTCTGCTCAACTTTTTTGGTAGGGTGCATTTTGAGTCACTATATTTTAATAAAGAAGGTGTTGAACTTGACTTCATTGTGCCATCTCTACCAATCGGCAGAGGTGTGTTAGGCTAAAAAATCCAATAGAAGTCTATACGTCTTTCAATATATACACCTTTACTGGTCCCATCTATAGAGGAAGCAAGCAAAAAGCAAATTTCTCCACACATGGAGTTCGTGGTGGAATATTTGAAGGTAAGCTTATTTTAATGGCATGTTATAGTTTAGAGGTTTTGAGGTACAGATTATGCGACTTTATGAGTCTAAAAAGGGTAAAATAATTAGTAAAATAAAAACATGCATTACCAAACGATATAATTGTTATTTTATGCTAAAGGTGTCTATGATAAGCTAATGTAATTAAAACTGACTATGTGCTTTATTATTATTGCCAGAAGTAAACAAACAATAAAATTCTGTTTCTTTTTTTTGTGGTGAGGATGTTAAAGGATTAAAAACAAAACACTCCTACATACTATATACCCTCACTACTCACTTTTTAGGTTCCCCTACCTTGTATTTACATGCATTGCTCATTTTATCAAGGTGCTTTACCAGAATAACAGACTGTAGTCCATCTGTTTCTCTGTTACCTCCCTTTACTAAGTGTGTCAATGGACAGGACCACCACAGAGCAGGCATTATTTAGGTGGTGTATCTTTCTCAGCACTGCAGTGACACTGTCATGGTAGTGACATGTTATTATGTGTTGAACTTACGAGTTGAATTTTTAAACACTGTGTCCGCTCGCTGTCTACTCTAATAGATGCTCCTACCTTGTTGGTCTACCTTGTATATGTAAAGTCAGAGATGATATGTTGCTGCACAGTTTGTGTTGGTCATCCTGTAGCTTTTCAACAGTGGTCAGTGCTGGCTGGATATTTTTGGTTGGTGGATTATTCTTAGTCCAGCGGTGACACTAAACTGTGTAAAAACTCCAATTACAGTGTTGTGTATAGTCCAGTCTGTCACAACAGTGATCCATTATTTAAATAACAGCCATGATGGAAGAGGTAAAGGGGGTATGGGAGGGGGGGAAACAAATTATGTGCAGAAAAAGATGGACTACAATCTGTAACTGTAGAATAACAAACTGCATCCCCTATATGGTAAGTGCAGCTGATAGAATGGACATTAAATGTGCTTAGCTTGCCAAACTAACCTTTGACAACTTCCTCCATATGTCAAACTGTCAGTGAGAAGCTGCTGCTGTCTGGTCGCCAGTACTCTGGGTGCTGTTATTGCTATAACTGTGCATTAGTTATTTGTGAGTAGCAGTTTGACCACCCAATTATGGAAAATAAGATGCCGTCCCATACTGTCAAGCTTTGCGGTTGTCCACAAACAAACAGTTGGACTGAATTTAGACAGTTACCTGGAAAGCTTAAGCCAAGCAGTCCTGGAAGCATTCTATAGGTCTGATTGTTGTCGAGTAGAATCTGGCATATGTCCATTTTGAGATAGCTACCAAACCAACTGACTAGCTACCAAAATGTCTGACCTCTGGCCATATCTGCACAGTTGTTGCTAAAGAGTTTTTCCCCAAAAATTAAGGAACATCACAATTGCCTTATACTGATGTATGTACACCAACTAGTCACTTAATTAAAACCACCTTATTTCTACACTGAAATACTGAAATGAAACTTTTGTTAATTTTATCATCTACACGTACCATATAGATGCACTTTGTAGTCGTACAATTACCGACTGTATTCCTTCTGTTTCTCGTTATATATTTCACACTGTGAAATATTTCACACAGAGCAGATATTATTTGGGTGGTGGATCATTTTCAGCACTGTAGTAGACACTGTTAATGTATTGAGTTTTTAAACTCTGTCCACTCTATTAAACTCTCCACTCTACCTTGTTGGTCCACCTTGTAGATGTGAAGCTCATCTGTTGCTGCACAGTTTGCATTACTCGTACCAGTGCAACATACACTGCAGTTTACATACAGTGCAACATGCAAATGCAGCTGTTAAATGATCTTTCTATTTATTGAAGATAACAATTTATTCAAAACCATATCACCCACGTGAAAAAGTAATCGCCTCCTAAACCTAATAACTGGTTGTGCCACAATTGGCAGTAAAAACTGCAATTAACTGTTTGTGATAATATGTGATGTGTCTTTAACATTGCTGTGGAGGAATTGTGACCCACCCTTCGTTGCAGAAATGTTTAAATTCAGATACATTGGTGGGTTTTCCAGCATAAACTGTCCATTTAAGGTCGCACCACAGCATCAATGGGATTCAGATCAGACTTTGTCACAGTAAAACCTTCATTTAGTTTCTTTTGAGCCACTCGGAAGTGGACTTGCTTGTGTGCTTTGGATCTTTTGTGCTTTGTCTGCTGCATAACCCAGCTGTGCTTGAGATTTAGTTCATATACTGATAGGTGAACATTCTCCTTCAGGATATTCTGATAGAGAGCAGAATTCATGGTTCCATCAATTACGACAAATCATCCAGGTTCTGCAGAAGCAAAGCAGCTTCAGACCATCATGCTAGAACAACCATATTTGACTGCTGGTATCATAATCTTATGGTGGAATACAGTGTTGGCTTTACACCAGATGTAGCAAGTGGGGGGGGGACATTGACATTATCTGAGGCAATTAAGACCTGCAGATCTGGGTTCTTTTATGACCTTCTTCATTACATACTTATTCTCACACACATTGTTTACCACCTTTATTTGAGGGCCCACAGGAGGCCCACACTGGGTGTGAACTGGCAGTGATTTCTTTAGACCTAAGGTTTCCATCACTATGAAACCCCTTTCCACATTTTAGGGATATTTAGATATGGTTACTTTATTTAATCATTGTTAGTGGCTTTAAATGTTTCACATTTTTGTAGCTTTTGGAAAGCCTGTTTGCTAGCTATGCAGAATGTACTGTATATAAAAACCCTTTTAATCAAGTTCCAGCCCAACAGATGTGAGGTCTTCCTTGGAAAATCATCAGTTACAGTGAAACCTCAAATGAAGTCTGGTAATGTCTTCAATGTCAGAATGTTTTGGGCTTTGTTTTATAGATCCCACTAGAGACAGTTTAAAAATACTGTGTGTAGGATACAAATCCTTGAGTTGCCTCAACTTCAGTTTTGAAGCAGGACTGGGAGCAAACAGTCCAGTTGATTCAACTCAGTATAAAATTCTGTTAACACAAAAGTTTATGTTGGGAAAAAAATCATTAGTCCATTACAGCGAATATTGACTCTACCTGCAACTTGCAGATCCAGACAACTTCCAATATTATCTTTAATAAAGATTCTATTACATGTAACTTTATTAAGCCATGGTAAGCAGATTTTTGGATGGACCAGCTGGACCGGTTGACCAAAGAAGTCGGTCTCCAGTAAGTGTTGTGCATAATATGTGCAAAACTAATGGCCAGTGTAAGAGGCAGTGTAATCATAATAAGATCAGGATTTTTTTCTGCTCCCCTCATATCTGTTATTGAGGATTATCAGATTATTTTGTGTAGCATACCACAACTTGTGACCTGTCAGCTGCTCTGTGGGTAGCTACCTAAGTGTATTGCATGTCCTTGCTCAGTTCAGGTGTGGTTCTTAAACTGTAGAAGTCTGAAGCCCCCTGTCTAACACATTAGTGCTTAAAGATGTTATAAAGTGGGACACAGTCTCCCTATGGCCTCCTAACAAGAGACACAGCTGCCTACTCTTCCCCCTAGTAGCTGCCTCCAAGGTAAAACAGATCAAAAGAAAATGGATTGAAGACTAAACAGCACATTAAAAACAGTAGCTGAAAACAGATGTAGACCTTTCCGTGCAACTCGCCATGCCATGATAATAGGCCATATCCCTTGTTGAGCTTGACTGATCCCAGCCTTGGGTTCATTATATTGTTTCTGTATTGGAAATGTAGCAAGTGTGTAAAAGTAACTTAATCACATATTTCTAGTTGATGAAGTATAGATGTATGCGACCTAGATCTGCAGCAGTAATGTTTCCCCAGTGCCTGTAGTCTCAGTCTTTGCATGAATGCTCATTTGCGCTCAGCTTATTACTCTCAAACACTAATCTAGATCCACTGTGCGTGCTGCTATCCATATGTCTATGGGCATTTAGAGGTATTACCCTATGGCCAAACTTTTATCTTTTTATCCTGGTCTGTTCTGACTCATGCTGTTGTGTTGGTAGCATCTTTTGCAAGCGAAGTATTCCTCAGAGAAGAGTTCGAAAGCAATTCAAGCAGGAAGAGTTGGAGAGGTCACATTATAGGGCTCCGGGAAGCAGAATGGTCTTATCGACGTATTGCATGCCATACCAGTCGTGCAGATATTACCGAAGCATGCTGTTGGTGGCAGTGGATAGAAGAAGGCATGGGATGGATTATCGCAGGACACCATTAGGAACCTGTACAACTCCATGCCGAGACATCTGGCATGTTGGGTTAGCAAACATTGTGGCCCGATGCCATAGTGAGAGACACTACTTCTGTATGTATTACCCATATCAGTCTAAATTTATCATCATTTATTGTTCCTGGTCACCTTTATCTTCTTTCCCAATAGCATTGCAATCCCACACTTCCTTCTGGGTGCAACTATTCTTTTGATGATGAGTGCAGTATACTGTAAGTATAGAAGTCAATCAAAATACAAATAATGTTTATTATTGAGATGCTTCAGTGCTTGTGTACCAATTTGTCAACAGAAACCTGATCCTTATGAAACTGTTGACTAATGAACATGAAGTGATATATTTCTCATCTATATAAGTGTAACCCTCTGCTGTTCGACCCTCCTCAATAAGACAACGGCACATCCAGTTGGTTCTGAGCTTTTACTGGATTCACATCTGTTTGAGTACAATCAGAAGAAAACAGCAGCGTTTCAGAGTCATGCTTCTCCATTCTAGTAGCATATCCTTTCAGTGGCAAAACCGGACTGACTGAGTAATTACAATATATATTATTACAATATATTCACAGTAATGAACCAGCTCAGCTTATATAAGTAGAACCAGGAATGAGAGTAAAATAAACACATAGCATGTAGAATGTTACAGAATAACAAAGAAAATACACTGTTTATACCTGTTTGAGTACAATCAGAAGTCATGCTTCTCCATTCTAGTAGCTAAAAGGTACCAAAGAGTCGAATTTAGTCCCATACGGCATTCAGACCACGTGGAACAGAAAACTAGCATAGCTAGCAGTGGCTGGAAATTAGCTGCAGTTTTTAGCAACCCTTTTCACGCTACGAATAAAGAAATACTCAACGATTATTTGCACATTATTGGATAAATATGTGACAACAAACCCTATAAGCTTTTAATAGAACGGAGAAGACGTCTGAACCTACCATATCCTTTCAGTGGCAAAACCGGACTGAACCAAATATGGCAGGAAGCTGCTTAATGAAAAACACAGTACTCCTTCTAACCAGCGGGAGTCGCTGTTTTGCCACAAAGAAATGCGTTCAATTGTATTTCCTTTCAAACAAGTTTTAACCAAATTTTGTCGAATTCTATTAAAATAAACATACCCGAAACAACAGATTTCTTTCTCTGCTACATACGTACCCAAGTAATGTAAGACCCATCTCTTTGTAAAGCACTTAAGTGAGTAAGTACTAATAGATGTATATATTGAAATGCTTTTTATAGGCACTCATACTGACCTTAACCTTTCTTCTCTCTAGGTATGAAGGCTGGCTTGGGGTTGCTAGGTAGTGCTCTTATGCTTTATATATAACTCAATATTCTTCTTTCAAGGTATTAGCACTGGACATTGTTCGCGCAGTGCCTGAGCTCAAGGCGAGTATTAGACTGTAACCTTTTTGTGCTGGCTAGGAAACATTCTCAGACGGAACACTAGGCACGGTTAAGTGACTCTGGATAAGAGCGTCTGCTAAATGCCATAAATGTAAATGTAAAATGTAATATATTAGTTAACATGAAGTAATACATTAACAATGGTTAACTAATGTTAAGTAAACATGGAAAATTGTTATATGTTTACTTAACATTAGTTAACCACTGTTAATGTATTACTTCATGTTGACTAATGCATTACTTTGTGTTAGTCAACACCTAATGTAAAGTGTGACCCAATAAAATTTAAGCAACAACAGCATCGAGACATCACATGATTAATAAAGAAGAACAGATTAGACGGCACAGACGGTTGACTTTAAAGGGATAAACATGGAGGTTTCTGTTTGTATGTCTTTAAATCTGGCGTACAGTACTATGCAAAAGTCTTGGCACCTAAACAAACTGATTTAAGCCATTCATCTGGGCACTGATGCTTCTATATAACATTAGAATAAATGCAAGCAAACAAGAATTTCTCCTAAAGAAGAATTTCTCCTGGTTTGGATCCAGATATGTCCTTGATGTCCCCTTGATGTCGTGGTATGGATGTGTTAAATTATATCAGCAGCACTCCTAACACAGCACTCCGAACAGGATTAAAAGCCCAGACAAATAGCATTTTAAACATAGTTTTTCTCAGAAACTTTTTCACAACAAGGTAAATGAAAAATGTAATCTTTGTTTTGACTAAGCACAGATTTCAACACTAATTAATTGGCTTTTTCAAAGAGAGACTACAAAGCCACATTCGTATGTCTGCCGAAGCTCTGTGCCTTTATCCAAATTTCACCTTGACCAGGCTATAGTGACAGACACAAACTGCACCATGTTCCAGAGACATGCTTCACCTTCAATGGGACAAAATGATAACATAAAAAAATCAGCACATCTTTTTGAACTTCAGTAACAACAGTAACACAAACCAAATGTTACAGCCATAATCTCAAAATGTTTATGTGAAAAATAAGGTGGATATAGAGTACCAGTCAAAAGTTGTAGAGGTTCCTAATGGTGTCCTGCGATAATACATCCCATGCAGCCTGAATATTCTCACACAGTTCCTGCCGATTTTGTGGTAGGGGTGGAGGTGGAGTGACACCAGGCAATCTGGATGTGTGACATGTGACAACAAACCGTTCATCTTGGCGCACACACAGATTCGTTGGTCGTCTCCAAAAAGTGACTGAAGATGACCTGCTGCCATTCTGAGTCACTCCATGACAGCCTGGCATGACACCATTGCAGTCTTTGGCAGTCGTTGTGATGGTCTGTGTGCACGTAGTCCTGAGTCGTCCAGCCGTCTGCCAATGGTGCTGGCACTAACTAATTACTACCTGCTGACCATCCGCAGTCGTGGCTGTTGGGTCAGTCAGGTACAGCGATAAGGCCTGTCTTGCTTACGTCACATGCATGACCGAATATGAAACTGGAATCATTCGCATGTCTCACGACGTCAGACCTACCCACCAAGTTTCATTCCTGATGGCTGATTCCTTCTGGGTTCAACTATTTGTTTGATAACGAGTGTATATAGACGATGTGGCTGTAGAGTTTTTACAGTGTGTAAATTCTACATCAAACTCTTCTATTGCACAAAGTGGAGTGTGGCTCAGTATTTCAAGGGAAAGGCTGCTCATATTTATATGTGCATGTGCTTGAGAATGTGTCTCTGCGTGTGCATACATGTGTTCTTCCCCTGACTGTGTCCTGTAATGTGACAGGGGTGTTGTGTGCTGTGACTGTGTGCAGCTCACAGGTCCCTGGTGTCAATTCCCCCCACACAAACATTCTGTGTGTTGCAGTCACAGTTAATGTTCTCACTGTCAGAAAGAGAACTGGTCCCAGTGTCCTCCTCACACGCCTCCCGCGTCCCTCGCTGTCACCCCTGCATACCCCATCCTCTCTTTCTCTCCTTCCTTTCTCGCTCTCCAATGCCTCCTGAGAGGAGCTGCCAGATCGCAGGTGCAGTCGAGTTCCGCGTCAAGGAAATAACGAAGAGCCTTACAGACAGGGAGGCTTCCTACACACAAACACACACATACAAGAAGTTGTTAACACTGTAGCACAAACACAAACAAGGGCGAAGAGAAGGTGCACCCATTTGTCACGTTTAAAGCGCTTTTGATCTGAAAGAAGTCTAGAGTTAGGCTGCCTACTCCCCTGTATTTAGAAGCCATATAATTCTGCCCTCTACAGTGCACTATTAGTCTGAAGCGGAACATACGGCTGAATCCCTATTTGTCAGGCTTTTCGTTAGACATATTGTGCAGTGTTTGGGAGCAGGAGCTAGTACTTTAATTCCTACACACTGCACTGTATAAGGGGAAGGGAGAGATTTAACCTTATTATTATCATCACTTTTGCTATATTACTTCAGTGTAATTACACAATGGACTGTTGGCGCTCCTGAAGATCCTGCTGCCTGCCTATTTAATCATAGACATTTCTTCACCTGCCTCACAGCACACTGAGCTCCTCTCATATTCCCACTAACAGATCATCACTGTAGGCAGTAGGCACTTGTTTCTAGTCACTGGTTATACAGTTCAGTATTGTGTATAATTGTAAAATCTCAGCATTTTGCTTTGTGCTTTGTCTTGCTATCTACTGTCAACCAGAGGAGGACAGGTTCTCCTTTCTGAGTCTTGATGGGTTCCTATCAAGGTTTCTTCCTCTTGCTCTTAGGGGTTTTTTTCCTTACCACAAACTCATTTCTGACAATCTCTGTTGTAAAAGGCACTCTGTAAAAAAATCCTGACCTGACCATTTGCAAAATTATGATTAACAAGCGTCTGAGCCAATTACAATGCTATCTAAGCACTAAGGAAAACTCCACAGAACTGTTCAAAGGAAACCCGCTGCAGGAGCGACGGCGGTGGCAGTAAAACAGTCTGAGTTATTTGACTGTTACTAGAAGAAATGGTGGAAAAGTTTCTGAGGCATGTATAATACCTGACACACCATATCCTGATCATCTGGAGGACAGTGCAGTTTCATTCACTCCTGAAGCTGAAAGGTTTAGTTTTAAGCTGTGTTGAAGACTCACAGCTCAGTATCTACACTAGTTAGATCTGGCAAACCGTATCTAGATCACTATATCTGCTAAAAGACATTTCATCATGTTATTACATTATTATTAACAGTGTTATAAAGATGGAAGGAGCAGTTAGTTAACCAGGAGTTAGTGAACTTTATAAATAACAATATTCAGGTTATTAATTATCCCTTCTCTCTTTTCATCTCTTATCCTTGTCTATTATCGGTCTCCTTTCTCTTTCTCTATATTTTCATTTCTCTCTCGTTCTGTCTGTCTTCCTCTCTCTGTATTTTTTCTTTTCTTTTCTCTGTTTCTTCCTTTCTCTGTCTGTCTGTCTCTCTCTCTCTCTCCCAGTCTATTTCTTGTTTTCTCCCTAATTCTTTCTCCATATCTCTTTAAATCACCCCGCTTTTTTTCTCTTTGTTTATCTATCTGTCTCCCTCCGTCTTTTTCTGTATGTACTTCTTTCTCATCCCCTCTTTTTCTTCTACCCCCTCTCTTTTTTCCTTTTCTTTGCATTTCTTTATTTCTTTCTCTCTATTTATTCTATATCTATTTCTTCTATTCTCTGTCTCTCCCTTTTTCTTTCTTTCACTCTCCAATTCTTTCTCAGACTCTATCTTTCTCTCCCCCCTCTCTCTTTCTGTATATCTTTCTCTCTCTCTTTCTCTCTCCCTGATCTATTTCTTTTTTCTCTGCTTTCACTATTCCTCTTTCATTCATCCCTCTTTCTTTTTCTATTTCTATTTTCTTATTTCTCTGTCTTTTTCTCTCTTCCTTTCCTTTCTCTTTCTGTATCTCTTTCTGTATCTCTTTCTTTTACCCCCTCTTTCTCCTTCTTTCTCTCTCTGCTTTTTTCTTCCTCTTTTGTCTCTCTCTTTTTGTGACGTTGACGTGGTGTTAAGGGCAGTCATTGTAACAGTCTGCGTTCATGTAGTCCTGTGTCATGCCTCTGTCTGCCAATGGTGTTGGCACTAACAGGATGACTCATGGAAGACATCACTTGCCACTGAAAGTCCGTAGTTGTGGCTATTGGGTCAGTCAGGTACAGCGATAAGCTCCGTCCTTGCTTATGTCACATGCACAACCGAGCGTGAAACTTGAATCATTCACATGTCTCACAATGTTAAAGCTACCCACCAAGTTTCATTCCTGTCGGTTGATTCATTCTGGGGGTAAATATTTGTGCAACTATTCTTTTGATGATAAGTGTATAATTCCTTCTGTCTCTCTCTCTCTCTCCCTCTCTCTCTGTCTCTCTCTTTTTCTCTTTCTTTTTCTTTCTTCCCATGCTTGCACATACTCACAGCTCTCCAGCTGTTAGATGTACGTGTGTTCTGAACGTTCATTACATTGCACACAGACACACACACACACACACACACACAACAAACACACAGTTTTGCTTCTAAGAGATTTCCAGCAGATTGCTTTGACATTGTAGGGGATTGCCTGTAAAGCCCAGCTGATGAGAGGCTGAGTGCATTTGAGAGTTTTATAGGCTTTGTGTGTGTGTGTGTGTGTGTGTGTGTGTGTGTGCGCGATGTAACGTTGATGTCTGCCAACATGTTAGAGGCGAATATTTTTCTGTGTAATTCATTCGAGAGCCAATGTTTACAGTGTTGATGTGCATTTATAATGGTACTCTTGGGGATTCTTGTTGGGTATCAGTCAAACATCTGCACATTTCCCTGCGTATTTGCGTGACTGTCAGCACTGCTGTGCGTGTGTGAGCATCAGGTTTGATTTAATGTGATTTGTTTACCTGTGCTCATTACAGTAATCCGGTAAATGCTGCCATGCGATTTGAAAATCCCATCAGCAGTAATACAGCGTGCTGCAGCTTAATGCCTTGTCCATACATCCACTCCCATTACCATCTCTGCTAAAGCAGCTCAGCAAGAGAAATGAAATGAAATCAGCAGATCATCCTTACTTTCTTTTGACTGCAGAGGAGCTGTTTTGGTGGTGATATGTGCAGACGGTGAATCTGCTCCCTTTGGTACATAGCACATGCTGTAATTGTTATCCTGGTATAACAAAGATGCAGCTATTAAGCCATCAATAAATCCTGAGCCCTGGGAACAAACTCCCCACGACCACCCACCGCTCAGCCCTAACCTGCACAAATGCACCCTATATCCAGTGTTACAGTCAGTTCTAGTAGCAGTTTCCTTTCATTGCTCCAGTGTCTGCAGGTTTACAGCTGTCCATTCATTTGGTATTAACATGGTTACATTTACGTCTTGGTCACAACAAATGCACACCTGGATGCTAATAACTCTTACAGGTGAGGAAGTAAGATTCTTCACTCGTTAACGATCACATGAAGAGTTTATTTAATGTAAATTTGGCCTTTTATTCACCACTTATAGAAGATTTTGTTCTGATAGTGACAGTATTTGTGTGTACATATACGGTTTTGTACAAAGCCTGTTCAATTTAAATGGATTCGTTTTTTTTCCTAACTGACAAGTCTTTCACACTCCCCCTCTATTCTTCTTTCTCTTGCTCTTCATTTCTATATCTATCTCACTCTATATCTCTCCCTCCCTCCCCTCTCTCTTTTTGTATTTCCTTCTCTCTCTCTCTACCGCCTCTCTCTCTCCTAGTCTATTTCTTTCTTTCTCGCTGCTTTTTTTCACTATCCCTTTTTTGTTCAACCCCTCTTTCCTTCACTCTCTTGCTCTCTGTTTCTTTCTTTTGGTCTTTCTCCCTCTTCCCTCCCTCTCTCTTTCTGTATTTCCTTCTCTCTTTCTCTCTTTCTCTCTCTCTCTCTCTCTCTCTCTCTCTCCCAATTCTCTCTCTCTCCTGGTCTATTTCTTTCTTACTCACTGCTTTTTTCACTATCCTTCTTTTGTTCAACCCCTCTTTCTTTCACTTTCTTGCTCTCCATTTCATTTTTTTCAGTCTTTTTCACTCTTCCCTCCCTCTCTCTTTCTGTATTTCCTTCCCTCCCACCTCTCTCTCTCCTGGTCTATTTTTTTCTTTCTCATTGTTTTTTCACTATCCCTCTTTCATTTAACCCCTCTTTCTTTCATTCACTTTCTCCATTTTCTTTCAGTCTTTCTCCCTCTTCCCTCCCTCTCTCTTGCTGTATTTCATTCTTTTTCTTCTCTCTTTTTCTTTTACCCTTCTATATATGTGCCAAGTGTTTTCAGCAAGTGACCCATCTGTACTGCAGGCAGGTCAGTTTAGCACCCCACTCCCTTACTAAGGAGCCATGCTGTTGTAATATGTACAGAATGTTTGTTTAATTGTCTTATAAGCAAAACCTTGCCTGAAAAAGACGCCGTCTGGATGGACCATTCGTTGCTCCATAACACATATATGTCGTTCAGCATTAATTCTGCATTCTCAGATGTGCAAGTCACCCATGCCATGTGCACCAATGCTTCCCCACACCATCAGCAATGCTGACTTTTGAACTCTGTGCTGATATCAGAGGGAACGGTTCCTTTAACAAAACCTCCAATCTCTGAAATGCTAACTTCACAAGAAAGAGCACACTCTTAACCTGAATGTCCACTACAGAGCCAAAAGTATATGGACACCTCTCCTAATAATCTCCATGGATAAATATTAGCAGTAGATTGAGTCATACTGAAGAGATCAGCAATTGTAATTGTGGTACTACCGTGGGACCTCACCTTCACCACATGTCAGTTTGCGAAATTCCTGCCCAGACCAGGCAAACTCACAGACAGGAGTTACCAAGTGCTGAAGTATGTAGCATGTAAAAATCATCCATCCTCTTTTGCCTCACTGGCTACATGATCCCAACATGCCTTTTAGAATCTGGCAGTCTGATTGACAAATCTGGGCTTGGTGGATGCCAGTAGAACACTACCTCCTGGGATGCATAATACCCACAGTAAAGTTTGGTGGAGAGGGGATAATGGTCTGGAGCTGTTGTTCAGGGACTGGGTTGCACCCTTTGTTCCACTGAAGGGTGATGTTGATGCTACAGCATGCAGAGAATTTTAGACAATTATGCACCTCCAACTTTGTGGCACGAGTTTAGGGAAGACCTTTTCCTGTTACAGCATGACTGTTACCCTGTGCACATAGCAAGATCCACAAAGAGTTTGATGAGTTTGGTGTGGAGAAACTCCAGTGTTCTGGACCTTAAACCTATTGGACACTTTTAGGATGCTGTCACATCCAGTGTGTGTGTGTTTCTCTTTGCAAAGTCTTGTACTGGAATGTCCTGCAACTCTGTGCATGTATGTTCGTGTTTCCTTACTCTAGTTATGATTCCTTGTTTGGTTTGTGGTTTCTGAGTTTTGGAATGTGTCTTTGTAACTTTAATATTGTTTTTGGAAGGATCATTTGGTTTTGAACTGGCTTGTTTTTGACATTGAGTTTAGTCTAATAAATTTGCACTAATAAATCCAAACTCTTGTTGTGGATCCCTGGATGACAGATGCGTTGGAAGGTTGACTGCGATTCTGACCTTCTCAGTGCCTGACCTCGTATATGCCCTTTTGACTGAATGCTCACAAATCCTTATATACATTATACATACATAGTAATGAACAATGGAATGGAATGTCTAACAAGCTCACACTTTTGGCCACATAGTGTCCATCAGTGTAACATGATCATTTCTATTAGTCCCTTCGTTATGGAACGGACACCCAGACTAAATGGTGGCATTTTCAAATGGGGTAAAAAAAAAGAGTAAATCACTTTCCTTCTGTAGAGAGGCAGGTAGCAGCTAAACATTCAAGAAAACAGAGGCGTTAAGTCCTCACGTCCTCCCTAAATCACTCATTGTTGTTAAATCATTCATTCTCTCTCAACCTGCTATCTTGCCTCCCCCTCCTATCTGTGGGCATTTTGCCGGTGTGTCATCCTATCAGTCAGTCACACCATCCTCTCTTCATGTTCACCCTTGTCTGTCTGTCTGTCTGCCCTCTTCTCTCTTTCTATCACTCTTTTTCTGTCAGTCACTCACTCTCTCCCTCTCTCATATTGGATAGTGTTGGCCACTCTCGAGGGAATGCAAGCTGGCAGTGGCCTGTCCCATCTGTCAGAGAGCGAAGGAGGGGTGAGGGCGAATATGTGTGTATGCGCACTGGTGTGTGAATGAAGTGCTTTGGTATCTATGTATATCTATGTGGGAAGGCACTGCATGTCAGGATGTATGGATACGGGTGTGTGCATGTGTGTGGAATAGTAAGCTCCACATTTATACTCAGCAGCATTTCCAGTATGCTGTCCTGTAAAATTGACACACATTACTGATATGCTGCTGTGCATTTAACATATATAATGAGGATATGTATTGTACATGCTTTGGATACTTTGGATGCTAATACTGTGCACTTGTTTGCAAAATAGTTACCCTTTGCATTGTACTACAATTTCATGATGAACAGACCAACAGAATGGTCAAAAACTATTCTTATTAAATTACACTTATCATCAAAGAACAGTTGCAGCCAGAAGGAAGTGTAGGATCGCCATGCTATTGGGAAGGAAGATAAAGATAAAGGACCAATAATGATGATAAATTTAGACTGATATGGCCAATATTTATGGAGCTACACATACAGAAGTAGTGTCTCTCAGTACGATGCCAGGCCACCATGTTTACTAACGCAACATGCCAGATGTCTCTGCATGGAGTTATAGAGGTTCGTAATGGTGTCCTGTGATAATCCATCCCATGCAGCTTGAATATTCTCACCCAGTTCCTGCAGATTTTGCAGTAGGGGTGATGATGGAGTGACACCAGGACTTCTGGACATGTCATGTGTGACCACAAACTGTTCATCTTGGTGCTGACCACCGTGCCTCCACGCACAAGTTCATTGGTCATCTTCACCAAGACAAAAGTGGGACTCGTCATTAAAGATGACCCACTGCCATTCTGAGATTGTGATTAATGCTGGTTTAGATACCAGACTGTGATTAATGCAGGTTTAGATACTCAGGCTGTGATTAATGCTGGTTTAGATACTCAGACTGTGATTACTCCAGGTTTAGATAGTCCGGCTGTGATTAATGCAGGTTTAGATGTTCAGACTGTGATTAATGCAGGTTTAGATACTCAGACTGTGATTACTCCAGGTTTAGATAGTCCGGCTGTGATTAATGCAGGTTTAGATACTCAGACTGTGATTAATTCAGGTTTAGATACCAGACTGTGATTAATGCTGGTTTAGATAATCAGACTGTGATTAATGCTGGTTTAGATAATCAGACTGTGATTAATACAGGTTTAGATACTCACTCTGTGATTAATTCAGTTTTAAATGCTCAGACTGTGATTAATTCAGGTTTAAATACTCAGGCTGTGATTAGTCCAGGTTTAGATACTCAGGCTGTGATTAGTCCAGGTTTAGATACTCAGGCTGTGATTAGTCCAGATTTAGATACTCAGGCTGTGATTAATGCAGGTGTACATACTCAGACTGTGATTAATTCAGGTTTAAATACTCAGACTGTGATTAACCCGGGTTTAAATACTCAGACTGTGATTAACCCAGGTTTAAATACTCAGGCTGTGATTAATCCAGGTTTTAGATACTCAGGCTGTGATTAATCCAGGTTTTAGATACTCAGACCGTGATTAATGCAGGTTTAGATACTCAGGCTGTGATAAATCCAGTTTTAGATACTCAGATTGTGATTAATCCAGGTTTAGGTACTTGGACTGTGATTAATCCAGGTTTAGATACATAAAATGTGATTAATCCAGGTTTAGATACTCAGACTGTGATTAATGCAGGTTTAGATACTCAGACTGTAATTAATGCAGGTTTAGATACCCAGGCTGTGATTAAAGCAGGTTTAGATAATCAGACTGTGATTAATGCAGGTTTAGATACTCAGACTGTGATTAATGCAGGTTTAGATACTCAGACTGTGATTAATGCAGGTTTGGATTCTCAGGCTGTGATTAATTCAGATTTAGATACTCAGACTGTAATTAATGCAGGTTAGGATTCTCAGGCTGTGATTAATGCTGGTTTAGATACAAAAGACATGAGCAACACATCTAAAATCTGGCATAGTCATAAAATTCATAAGACCTTCTGCGCTGTACTGTAAAGTAGGGTTATGATGAACAAACATGAAGTGTTGAAAATTGAAAGAGTTTGCACCCTACACCACTCACTTGAGCATAAGTTGAAGGAACTGGGAGTACAGTGTAGTCTCAATGTTTGTTCAGTGCTGCCCCCCACTGGAGATACTGTGCCAGTGTTGGAATGGCTAGTCTTGCTGGAGAGAGCACTTTGTTCTCAGAGAAAAGGACAGACTGTTCTGCAGAACCGCTGCCTGCCAGAGATTCTCTTCCTCAAAACAGAAAGCAGGAGCACTGCCCTCTCTCAGTAACCTTCCTCCATCTTCATGCTGCTGGAGTTCATCTAGCGTGAGGCTACAGAGGAACTAAGTAAGAGTGGAGAAGGAAGAGGAGACGTGAAGGAGTTCTTAATGCGGGGGCCTGAGCCGAGCTCCTGTAATGGTTATTACACGTTTGAGCCGCTATTGATTACTGTTTCAGCTGCTGTAAAATTTTTAAACGGGGAAATCTTTTAGAGGAGATCCTCAGGGGCTGGTTTTGGGTCCAACTTAATAGTGTAGGTTTGTTGAAATGAGGTGAACAAAAATGCAATACTTTATATTGAACAACCTACGATGACCTATGAATTCACGTTTGCAACATTCACCTCACGAGTAGTGTCATATAGCTGTAAGCGTAAGTTTGCGTGCCCTGGTCAAATGATGTTTTGTGCATTTTCTGAGTGAAAATAAACTGATATTCTTTTTTTATTTTCTGTTTATTGAGGCATTACAAGTGATATATATATATATATATTGAAAAATGAAATATATATATCGAATGTGTTTAAACAATTTACAGGAGAATGCCATACGTAACTTCCTAGTCTGTAGAGCAGGTATCGACTTATTATCACTTCAATATCTAAATCAACAAGGCATGTTGTACCAGTGTGTTTAAACTTTTTATAGGACTTTCAAACATCAAAACAACATAATTTCTCAGCTACAGTTGACCATGTGGAAACATTTCAAACATTTCATGTTGAATGGACTAATAGTAATGGTCCAAAATTACTACAAATTTAAGAAACTGAAGGTACTTGTTCTAGCAACATTATTTGTTGTTGTAGATATGATTAATACCTTCTACAGTGTGGGTTTAAATATTGCAGACTATTCACCAAAAGATATTTTCTAATATTTTATTATTATTATTATTATTATTATTATTATTATGTTTTATTCATTACCTGAACAAGAAATTAATAAACACATGATAAATAATACACTATTTAGTTATTTCACTTTATCACACCTACAGTGCTATTTTACTACTTTGCTGAATTTCAGTAATCCTTGATTTATTTTATCTCTATTTGTGAAATATGATGAAATCTGGATATTATATGGTACAGATGTACACGCCTGCTCAAAGTACTTGTGTGGTTGCCTTTCTATTTATATGTGTACATTCTCTTCACTTAAAAATAATTTTTAAAAAAGTTTTTTTTTCTGCAAATGGTGTTTATACATTTGCTGATGTTAAAATATGGGACATTTTTGATAATCAAACCTAATGTTTGAACAGACCACATATTTTGTTTCATTTTAACCAACATATTAAATTCAGCCAATCAACAAAGTTGTGTGTTAAAATGTGTATTCTCTGACATCATAAAAAATATGTGCTTTTGTGTTCTCTCTACCCTCTAAATCTGTGTAAAGACTCATTTAGCTTTGAAATAAATTGGTGCTGCACCTCAAGATACTGGGATTCTGTAAGGATAGCCATTGCTACGTTGCCATGGATTTTTGAACTTCCAAACAGCCAACCTGAAATCCCAGAGGAATAGATTCATCTTGGAGCTAGAAAGGTTTTTCATGTATTCAAGGTTCCATCCAGAACTTTACAGCTCTGAAACTTTGCTATGCAGTATCATTTCTACACCACTTCAATCAATTTAAAGGGGAATCATAGTTTCTACTTACTGATTCTGATTTGTTTACAGTGGTGGTGATAGGAACAAGGACAACTACAGCACAGATATAGACATTATACAGTATTTAATACTTAAAAGTGAACCTGCAGTGAACCTGCATGTCTCCTGAGCTTTTATAATGATTATAATGGTGATCTGAGATTTAATTACTACAATAGTGATCTGAAAAAATTAAAAGGGGGTTTCGTTGTGTGCTTTTTTTTGTACCTACCTACCCTCTGTATGTGGCTCTCCACCATGAAAGTGTTTTTAATAATATGTTTCAGTCCAAAACTTTATCTCCAAACTATTGTAAAACAATGTCTAAGGCATCTGGCAAACTATTCATAATGATTGTGTTTAATAGCTTTCCTTGAAAGAGCTTTTAGAATTGAAATTGAAATTAAACTCTTCAGACATCTGGTTCCCATCACCACCTTCGTGAACAATTCTGACTCGATAAATCTCCTAAGCTCTTCAAATAACTTTGTTTACATGTTTAGAATTTAGTTGTGCAGAAAAGGTGGAATTATTGATTAATAGTAATACGGTTGCAATTCATACGCTCATCATCAAATAATAGTTGCACCCAGAAGGAATCAACTGACAGTAATGAAACTTGGTGGGTAGGTTTGACATTGTGAGACATGTGAATGATTCAAGTTTCACGCTCGGCCATGCATGTGGCATAAGCGAGGACGGGCCTAATCGCTATACCTGACTGACTATATAAGGTTGTCCTGTTGCGCATGATTTCCATTCTGACTTGTACTGTTGTGGTAGCATCCTTTGCAAGCGAAGTATACCTCAGCATTTGAAAGTAATTCAGAGTAATTCAGAGAAGAGTTTGAAAGTAATTCAAGCATGCCATACCAGTAGTGTGGATATTGCCATAGCACACTGTTGGCGGCAATGGATAAAAGCCACACACCTGTGACAAGAAAGGATCTGGGAGAACTACACACAGAAGGAGAACCGACCAATTGTCCAACATATGCGGAGTGACTCAACAGCCATGATTGTGGACATTCAGCGAGCAGTGATGTCTTCCATGAGTCATCCTGTTAGTGCCAGCACCATTGGCAGATGGCTGCATGACGCAGGACTACATGCACACAAACCATCACAACGACTGCCCTTAACACCACGTCAACGTCGCCAAAGACAGCAATGGTGTCAACTGTCATGGAGTGACTCAGAATGGCAGCGGGTCATCTTCAGTGACAAGTCCCACTTTTGTCTTGGTGGAGGTGACAAACGAATCTGTGTGTGGAGGCACCATGGTCAGTGCCAAGATGAAGGGTTGGTTGTTGCTTGTCACTCCACCTCCACCCCTACCGCAACATCTGCAGGAGCTGTGTGAGAACATTCAAACTGCATGGGATGGATTATCACAGGACACCATTACGAACCTCTACAACTCCATGCTGAGACATCTGGCATGTTGCATAAACATGGCGGACTGACGCCATACTGAGAGACACTACTTCTGTATGTGTAGCTCAATAAATATGGGCCATATCAGTCTAAATTTATCATCATTTATTGTTCCTGGTAAACTTTATCTTCGATCCCCATAGCATTGCAATCCAACACTTCCTTCTGGGTGCAACTATTCTTTTGAGGACAAGTGTATATTAGCCTAGAGATACAAATATTAATTGGGAATATTTTAGAAAGGATCAGTAACTGGGCTGGTTCCCTAAAAAACTATACTGGAATACAAAGGTCTTAATTTGACAAAGGTGTGAAAAACACTTGTACGGTCTATTCCCGGCTGCTATCAAACCAAAAGAGGTTTCCACTGTGATTGCAATGTTGCAAAAAATCAGAGCAAATCAGCCATTAAAAACGGAGCTCTTAGCAATTAGGACACACAGAACCACATCTTGTGTCATCATCTCTCGGCGGGAGAGTCCATAAACTGGAAGACGGGGTGACTCCTCCAGTCACACTTCTGCTGTTCGTGTCTATTGATTTTCTTGGTTAATGAAATACAGTCAAACTGTTTACGCTGCATTTGCTGCAATGCAGCTGGCTGGTGCTATAAAGAGCTATCAAATCTTCATATTGAAAACTGGAGCTGAAAAAACAAGAGGGGGAAGTACTTTGGGGGAAAGTAAAGAATGACCTGTTTAGGTTTTAATTATAGTGAAATATTGTCTTACGGTGCGTTCGGCTAATTTGCCGGGGAGAAGCCTACACATCCGAGGTGTACAAATATTTATTGTGTTTATCCTACAGTTATCAGGCAGGCATGCTGCATATTAGAATGCCTCTGATTAAAGTTCAGTCTATTCTCATAGCAATGCTGCGCACAATCATTTTTATTGATTTTAATGCCGCATAATCATATTTGGACTTGCTTTGGAGTGCCCTCATTAGATTACGACTTAATTATAATGTCTTAATTTCAGTAACAAAGCAGTCTAATCTTATTTTAGGTGTGGGTGTGGATACAAGCAAAGGAAAGGTACATAAAGCCCATTGAGGGGGCGGCCTTCGTAAGCTGTAAGGCTGCAATATACAAGTAATGCTGCAAATAATAGCACTGCCGAAGCCCTTCTGCAGGAGATGAAATGTTCTCAGGGTTGAAATATCGGAGCAGTGAAATACCCTCCAGCGATACATAAGTAAGTGTGAGAGGTCGATATGTATCTGTGAGGGTCGGTTACCAGCACTAAGCGAGACTATGGCTCACTGTCAGGGTGCCGAGTGGAGGTCTCCTAAGCAACACTAGAATTACTTTGAATGGAGCGCCCTGCGCGTGCCTGAAAGGATTTTTCCATGTAGTAATTTCACCGCGGTACATGTTCGTGTGCAGACGGGTCCTGCCCGCCTGCTTCTGAGTGTTTCCTCACGATTTTTAACACTTCCGTCCGGCGGAAACCCCTCGAGCACCTCGGAGAAAGAGAGAGGTAATGAGATATTGACCACCAAGTCATCCCCTTCCTCGAAAGAACAAGGCAGTCATTTACCAAATGTGTCATTCTGATGAACTAGCGGGCAAAAAAAGTCGACCCAAAATGAGCCGTAAAACACAGTTAATCTGACGCGGGAACAGCTAACGGGAGCTTGTAAAAACGTGGCAATCCTTCACTGTATGCTCTTATCAAGGCCTGATAACAACCAGGGATATCAATCCATCAATCAGACCTCGGATGCCTCCAGGTGAACAACAGAGAAAGATGTGGAGAGTGAGGATGAGGCAGAGAAAAAAACTGGATCATAGAGATGACACATGCATGATTAGTTGTCCCTCCGTCCCACCCCCCATTATGCAGTTATGGCCACTCGTGCGCCCCGGGAGGATGATGGAGATGTTGGTCGGGATCGCAGGTGCGCGGAGGTAGATGCTAATGAATCCGTTCCAACATGATGTTAATTATGATTAACGAGGGGAAAAGGCTGCAAGCAAACAGTGGCCAACAATAGAAAAATCACCCATGTGAATAAAAGGAGGTTGTAGTTCGCTTAAGGCGCAAAGATCAGGCTACTTCTGAATGACTCCTCAAATGGCAATGGCGCAATGGAGCAGTTGTGCTGGTGAAGGGATGGCAGCAATCCAGTAAGCGTACATACAGAAGGCTCATAGTAAGATCAGGAAAACATCAGGAAAGTCGATAAGCTTGCTAGTTTGTCCAGCAGGTATCAGTTAACAAAGATACCACAAAACTGTCAGCACAGTAGTAAGTTACATGTGATTATCACAAAGTACTATGGGCGGATGTTTTAGATGCAGATTGGTTCTTAGAAGTCTGGAGTTATTCTGTTTATTTTGCTATGCATTCAAATTACATTACATCAGACCCGACATGAAGGGCTCAGGCAATGCCCCAACAATCATCATCAATGCCCCATCTAATTCACTATTTTGTACATACTTTCACTGTGGCAGGGGGGCAGTAGGAAAAGCTACACTGATGTACTAACACCGAAGGGCTTGCATATATCACTGTGTATTAGCTGTGTTTTGTGGATGCGCTATATGTGTTGCAGAGATAAATCAGCAGATGTTCTTAATAAGTAGACCTTGTATGCTATGAATGTGGATCTCCTGTTAATTCTCTCAGGAGAAAACTAAATTTCAAGTCCAGTCAAAGTTTATTTATATAGCATATTTCTTCTCTGACCAAAACAGATGTCACAAATCGGCTTTACAGAAAATCCGGATCCAATCCCCCAAGAGCAAGCCAAGGGCGGCAGTGGCAAGGAAAAACTCCTTAAGGGAAAGAAACCTTGAAAGGAACCAGGACTGAAAAGGGGATCCCAGGATAAGAGGATATGATTTTACAGGTGATTTACAATAATGAAAAAAGAGAACTTACAGAATTAGATTATTACATACATAGTTACATAATGAATGACTTTCGGATATATGGCTAAAGCTAAAGTTCCTGGGAAGATAAAGGTTACCAGGAACAATAAATGATGATAAATTTAGACTGATATGGTTTATATTTATTGAGCTACATACAGAAGTAGTATCTCTCAGTATGGCGTCAGGCCACCATGTTTGCTAATGCAATATGCCAGACGTCTCAGCATGGAGAGGTTGTAGAGGTTCCTAATGGTGTCCTGTGATAATCCATCCCATGCAGCTTGAATATTCTCACACAGTTCCTGCAGATTTTGCGGTAAGGGTGGAGGTGGAGTCACACCAGGCCTTCTGGACGTGTGACAACACACCATTCATCTTGGTGCTGACCACGGTGCCTCCACACACAGACTCATCTCCACCAAGACAAAAGCACGACTTGTCACTGAAGATGACCCGCTGCCATTCTGAGTCACTCCATGACAGTCTGGCACGACACCATTGCAGTCTTTGGCGAGGTTGACGTGGTGTTAGGACAGTCGTCTGTGTGCATGTAGTCCTGTGTCTGCCAATGTGCTGACACTTATAGGATGACTCATGCAGGGCATCACTGCTCGCTTAATGTTCACAATTGTGGCTGTTGGGTCACTCTGCGCATGTCGTACAATTTAATGCTTCTCTCTCTGTGGTTCTCCCAGAGCCTTCATGTCGTGTGCCTTCTTCAATCCACTGCCTCCAACAGCACGCTGTTGTAGTATCAGCATGACCGGTATGGCGCGCAATATGACAATAAGACCATCCCACTTCCTGGAGCCCTACGATTCAACTCCTCTCCAACTCTTCCTACTGCTCTAATTACTTTTGAACTCTTCTCTGAGCCATACCTTGCTTGCAAAGGATGCTACCAACACAACAGCATGAGTCAGAATGGAAATCATACACAACAGGATGATCTTATATAGTCAGTCAGGTACAGCGATAAGACCTGTGCTTGCTTAAGTAACATGCGTGGTCGAGCATGAAACTTGAATCATTCGCTTGTCTCATGATGTCAAATCTACCAACCAAGTATTCATTCCTGTTGGTGGATTCCTTCTAGGCTTCTGTTTTATTGATGATGAGTGTATATAAGAAATTCCGACAGTGGGTGAGAATTGGTCATAACCCACGATTAAATGATAATAACACACAAAAAGAAAAAAGAATTAAAAACAAACCAATGCTTTATAGGTGTACTGGTATTAAGGGTTTTAGAGATTAATTCTGGTCTCTTAAAATACAAGTATGGTTGTCTGACATCATGAAAAAAGGATCACATTTTTTTCAATTAGAGATATAATACTGAAAAATATGGCATAAACCCAACAGATAATCTTGCCACAAAATGAGACTCTATGAACAAGACTTTAGGTTTCATTAACAGTAAATCTTAATGAACTCTACTTATATTGAGGGAAATACTGAGTTAAATGTTTGACATATTGAGGGAAGGTTTGATTGATTTGAAGAACCCACACTTTTTTCATTTTGTGGCAACACTTCACATTAATTGGTCACTAACTTACATGTAGTAATACATTAACAATGCTTACAGTGCTTAACTAGTGTTAAAACAAACATGCATCAACTACATGTTTACACGTTAAGCAAACATGTAACAGCTGTGACATCTTTACTTTAGTTAACCTTAGTTAATCATTGTTAATGTACTACATCATGTCAACTAATGCATTACTTCACGTTAGTTAGTCAACACTTCCAGTAAAGTGTTACCCATTTTGCGATACAACATTGTCAAAAAGGGGGATTTTAAGGGTTATATGCCAAGGGGAACCAGAGACAGGTAAGATTAGTTTTGGAGTAAATGTGCTTCCAGCTAGAGCAGAGGTGGCAAACTGCAGTCCTGAAGGGCAGGAGTCCAGCACAGTTTGATAAATTTCCTGCTCTCCTGCTAAACCTAGCAATTTCCTGCTGAGTTCAATCAAGTGTGTTTGTGTACAAAAATCATCTAACTATACTGGACCCCGGCCATGCAGGTCTAGAGTTCACCACCCCTGTGCTAAATGATATGCTCTAGCTTCGCCTAATATGTTATTTCTTTCTTGTTAGTGAGTAAATAGCCTCAGTTTGGAGTTTGTCTTTCCTGTAGCATTCTTCTTCCAGTGTAGATCTCACTCTTGCATCATTGTGCCATCTTGGACTGTTATTGCCTTGGTTTTCAGGTGTCTCAGCATGGACATGTCTATGTTGTCTTTGCCTGCCTGTGATTTGGCTCATGACCCGTAAAACAGCTAAACAAACAGGAGACATCTGAATAAAAGGGTATACAAACAAACAAACAAATAGTAAATAAATAAATAAAATGCTATGAATAACATTTTTTTAAAAATCTGTCCCTGTGCTGACCTTGAGATAAGATCATTGTTCTTCAGTAATTTTGATGGTATATATTTTAATGTAAATGTGTACAATTTACAAAACCAGACATGTGTTGAATTGCTGTATTTGTTAAGCAAAAAGGTCAACAGTTACCAAAGTGTTTTTATTGAACTTATAGGGGCCTTTTGTCTTACTTTTTAGTGTTCATAATTATACTACAGAGGTCTAGTAGAATAGAGGTACATGCTTTAATTTTCACAAAACATCTCATCCTGTACATCCCTCTGTCTAAAACGCTCTGTTAGAGCTCCTGTGTCTTTAAGCCTGGCTTCCCAGAGAGCCCAGTGTGCTCTGATAGGTTAGCTTGCCCACTCGTCTAATTGATCAACCACCAGTGTGGCATCCTGCTACAAGTTTGGCACCCCCGAAACACACCGCTGTGGATGAGTTTACAAGGGTTTCAGTTTTGATGAATCAGTAGACCGGAGCAGCACATTTTAGAGTGATTTTTACCATTTCAGCTTTCTGTGTGTTGTGTGAGGGGGCGCCAAACTTGCTGGTAGGCGGGCAATAAGTGTTGTGTTATGAGATTACATCACCTTGCAACAGAGGAAAGGTGAAAAAAAAAGTGGTTTCTGTGGAAGAGAGTTTTTCCCTTTGGCATGTACTTTGCAGACCGTTTACATGCACAAACAGCCACATAATCCAGTAAAGTACAGAGAGTAAACAGAGAAACCTAATAGGTCCCCTTTAAATGCAGTTTTCATTGTGACAGTCACGACTGATACGAAGAAAGCTGCAGCTATGTTGCTTGTTTTATCTCGGCATGGCCTTCGAAGTTCTCACCCCTCCCATTTTTCACCCATCATTGCTCACTAGCAGCTTAATACTTCACACTTAATACACTCAGAGCCAACAGCAAAAGTGTTCTGGTTGACCTGATAATGGAGTTACAGTTAACTAAAATATGATTTTGATTCCCATTCGAATGGCAAAATGTATCACAGCTTTTGTTATCACTTTTGATTACTGTGATGTGAAAATCAATGCATTCCTGTTTTGGCCACTGAGAATGGCTACGGAGAGAACATGAGGTCAGTCGATCATAATTATCCTCTCATGAACAGCACGGATAGGCCGTGTCTGATTGAAGCACTGTATCTCAGCAAAGTCTGGCTTCATACTGCACAGCAGAGGGAACTGGAGATCAAGGTTGGTGAAATATTGACTTGGTACACCCTGTCAGTCACTCAATCTATCAGTCTGTCAAACCCAAAGTGTACAGGGGACCAATACCAGTCAAGTCATCAATAATACATTTTTAATCCAGTTTCACAGAGCAAAGTTATAAGGAAAATTTCACATTGTGTACACTTGGAAGCAGTTTGTTCAGTCACTAGGGCTTCAGTGAGCTAAGGAAGAGCATAAAGTTGCTGTTGTTTACAGTAAAATGCTGCTGAGAGTTGGCTAGAACTTTAGAGAAAAGGTGAATGACTGACACTTGGTAGAGCAGATTAGATCTGGGGGGAAAATGCAATTTTAGATGGGGCACACTACAATTGTGTCTGTGTGTGTGTGAGAGAGAGAGAGAGAGAGAGAGAGAGAGTTTATCATTGACAGATGCTAAAATGGACTTTGAAGAAAATGACTTTTCTCACGCAGGAGGAGGTCTGAGGAAAGAGGCGACTATGTTGAATATGAATCATATCATTTATGGGTCCAGGCATTGGGTAGGATCAAGTCTAAGTGCTGAAATCTATATGATGAATTTAATATGAATTGACTAAATATGAATCAAAGTACCAACAAATGGTTTAATTAGCCTTCTGAGTGGTGTGACTGGCTAAGAGGGTTATGCCCTATCTCTGGAGCCTGAGGTGGAAGCTTACAATGCTGGAACCATCTATGATGGTGAGTCCAAGAGCGCATGGCTGGTCTGGCAAGGATAGCTTAGATACTTTAAACAGCACAAGCCCAGAACTGGACAGTCAGAATTCTCCTTCAGGTGTGTTCAGCTGCCTCTATATTGTTACGTGAGTAGCAGTCAAAAAAGAGCTGGTGGCGGCTTCATGAGTCTAGAAGAAAAGCATGTCACTGCATTCAGCCAAAATATCTATCCGACAGTGGGTGGGAATTACAATGCAAAAATATTTCCAGTAAAATTACAGCTAGATAAGATACTGGCATTAGGGTTTCAGATGATTACCAACACTTTTGCAGTGTATTTACTGTATTCTGAATTACAGTTTCTTGCTGTTGTATTTTAAAACATGAAAATTGTGAATTTCTGTGAATTTCACTAAATACAGTAAAAGACAGACTACAGAGATTCCAGCTGTTAACTGTTTAGTTTTAATTATTTTAAGTACATTAAGTACATTTTTCTCTATAACTGCTGCCCACAGCAAGTATAAAATCTATAAAGTTAGCAAACCAATATACAAATCTGATTAAAAAAATTGGCTAACATGAATAAACACAAAAACATGATTAAAAGAACACAATGTTCAGATGGTATGTATTTATGTATTTTATTTATTAAATAAAATGACAGCACAATTTCAGTAAAAACACTCAATGACTCATCTGAGTCATGAGTCAATCAGTTCTCTCGCATTTTCATTCTTAAATGTGAACTTGCAGTTTACACTTTCAGATGTTTCAAGCAAATAAATGTGAATGTGAGGCCTTTATACCGGGGTCAGTAAAATCCAACTACTGTATTCCTTCAAAGGCCAAAAAAGAACAAAAATAAAAATAAAAAATAAATACAAAACCCCAAAAAACAGTGTCTGCACAGATACTACTGGTGAGTCTGTTAGTGTGAATGTGTGAAAACTTGCTTGCCTACAGGAAGTTTCTTTAAAAGTCCATGAAGTTCATTAGGCGCTGAGAAAGCTGAGAACTGACTGTGAGAGAGTTCTTGTTTACGATTTTACCTTTAAGTCTTCTCTGAGACCACCTTGGCCTGACTTGGAGACACAGCAGTATATAGTAGCAGATAGTGAACTGATAATAACAAGAGCTTTCAGAGTAAAAAGGGGTGCTAGAGCAGAACCGAAAAAAAAGGTTTAATAATGTCATTACAATAATGATGATCCAGTTTGTTACACAATGAGGATTAGCATTAGCTTGCAAAGCAATCACCTACTCAGTTAATACTACAAACTGTTAACGTTAGCTAAGCCCACATGGGTTACTAATTTAAACAAGGATTAGCGGTAGAAAACCAACCAAATCTTACATGCAAATCCAGCTAAAAATAACTTAATTCAAAGATCCACACTTAGCAAAACCATCATTTATTTTACTGAGGCAGCTCACCATGTTAAAGGTAGACCGTGAGAGAGTCCTAGTGAGGCTTTTAGCAACAGGGGCTTCTGACCAGGGGCAGGGCTGAAGAGAGCTTTGAGAAAATACTGTTTTGTGCAGTAGAGAGTTTTACTAAAGCCCTATGTTGCCAATATACAGTAATACTGTGAATAAAGTGTTGCTTTTCAACACTTAATATTTGAATGCTTAGCATTTATCAAGAAATAGTATCTTACTGTTGTGAGTTTGTTGTATTTCTACAGTATTTTTTACAGTGTAGACTTTAGCTCACTAATGGGGTTCCTCAGTGCATGTAAACTCTTACTCAGATTTCTTTCAGATTTCTCAGTCAGCACATGTGTGAAAACAGACCATTGTACCAGAAAGAAGTAAGCAGTGTTTAACACAGCATCTGCAAGATGGCAACAAAGCACTTTTGGAGCGACTCAGAAACTGAAAGTATGTGCTTGACCAAAAAAGGGAATAAATTCTAAATAATGTATGTTTATATTTTCAGGTAAATATTTTTTTTAAGCCTCAACGTTCTTTAAAACAGTTTTATGTTATGTTTACATCACATTTTGTTCTCTGAGTTTACAGGCAGGACGTAAAGGAGAAATCCCCAAATTTCTAATTATTCAAGTGCTTGTATATGTGGTGAACCGATTACTGACAAAAGCTAATTATTTGTAGTTCATATCATCATATTATTAAGTGCATGTAAACACTCAGTGTTGCTGTCCACAAAAAAAAGAAAACAAAGAAAAACAAAAATCTCCAAAAATGTAAAATGTAAAGGGTAAAAACACACAAAGTTATTGTGGAGTGTTTCTATTGGTCCAGCCACCATCGAAGTTTCGCACATTGCAAATGGCAGCAACTGTGCTCAGATAATGTAGGAAAATATGAACGTACATGTATGTTTTTGGACGGCTTTAATATGTAACTTGCACTGCTAAACATTTTTAGCCAATTTTCCTTGTGCCAAACCTGTCAGGAGTGTCTGGGAAGGGAAGCTACGGATTGGCCAATATAAATGAATTCAAAGACACATGTAGTTTCTGAAATGATTCATTAAAGCTTGATTTTAATGATATTTTTTACTGTTGGAGAAATAACTAGACCAGCTAAAGCGCCGGCTAGCAGGCAAGCATCCATATTTAGCATCCATATTGCTTTTGCTATTCTTGAACATTCACTGCTAAAGCAGAAAAAGATCTCAAGAGAAAAGAATCCAGCTTATAGATTTTCATAAATCTGTGCACGAGGGTAATTTCTAATGTTTGAGCAAGAGATGTACTAAAGTGTAATCCAACTAATGTTTGAGCAAGAGATTGAATGGGTTTATGTGCGCGTGCAAGCCGCTCCATCATCAGCTGACTCGATTTACATCTTCACAGTGCGGTAGAAAACTTTGGAATAAACAATATATACAGCAAATACTGCCAGATATTTGAACTCAGGTTAACATGAACATGGGCTGTCAATGTAAACGAGCTGAGAGAAAGTAAAGTGAGGAGAAGAAAGGGGGTTGTCTGCTGACATACATGTACGTGCAGCTGGGAGTGGAGGTGATGACTGGTGTTTTCGCTTGATGGTTGGTCAGGGTGATGGGAAGGATAGAAAAAAAATGCTGAGATGTTATTGCATCTAATTTACCTGCCTGTCGGAATACGTTGATGCAACCAAACATCAGATGGCATCAAGACTACACTTTCATACACTTTTCATAAAACAATGGAGAACTGTGAATTATGTCTTCTGAATAATATGACGCAATGGATTGTACTGAATGTGACCATGGACATGAACTAACAAGGTAAAAAAGGTCCATTTTTATTTCAGGATGACCTTAAACCATACATAGAAAACACTACATACACGTAATAGTTAATTAATCAAATTGGTATGTTATTATGTACCTAAAACATAATTAAACTTTCCAACCTGAATTCATTCCTTACAATTAAACAGACTGTTTTTGATACTGGGCCTTTCGGACTGATGTCTGAGCTCTGTTCTAATTGGTTGCTCTATATTGTGCCTCATTCAAACAGCAGTCTCGGCTGAAACACTTCTTATAAAGTCAAAACGAATATGTCATCTTCACATTTTGCACTGTCTATATGGCTGACATCAGTCATCTCAATTTGCACAGCAAATGGTATAATGGTTACACAGACACTAAGGACTCTATTTTCATACTTTCATATTCTATATTGTATCTTTGTCTTCATCTGTATTAATCTTGTGCTTCTCTTGTTACTTCTGTGAACTTTGTATATCTGCTACTGGATGTCTGAATTTCCCTCTGGGATCAATAAAGTATCTATCTATCTATCTATCTATCTATCTATCTATGTGGGTCCAAACTGCTGTAGGCTGAAGACGGTGTACATGTAAACAGATCGCCTGTTTTTGCAGCTTGGTTTCCGTTTATGGAATATGTTATACGTTTATGGAATGTTATATATTTTAACAGTATTTCTATAGTATATGAAACTGTCTTATTTGGGAAAAAAATAGTAGTTAAAATTCAGTTTTCCACCATATGAGCCTTCAAGGTAAGCGCTAAGACCCATTCACAGACAGAGTGAGATTAAGACACAACGTGCTCCCTAAGGGAGCAGACTCAGGTCTTCAGCTCGATGGGCTAATCATGAAGCCTATCAGGGCTATTACTGCATTCAGTTGCAGGTTCAAGGCCTCTGGGACTGTCTTCAACACACAAAGATGTGAGGCGCTTTGACAAATATGGCCGGCTTGCTGGGCGCGCAGCGTCTGAGGCAGATCATCAGGGTAAATCATCTGCTTCGCTGGCACATTTCATTGCATTAGAGCACTCAATTGCACTTATTCAGTGAGCAAATGTGAGTATAGATAATTACGTTGTGCTCAAGGTGAGACCGGAATTTTTCTTTGTGGATGCTTGTGCATGCAAGCAACACCTCTTTTGTCTTAATTACCTTAAAGCCTGTGCAAAAAGGGCATACCTTAACAAAATCAATGGAATAGTACTGTGCAAGTTTAGACACCCCAAAATAGGCTATTTAACTGGGTGGGTGGTAATCGTTTATTTTTCACAGAAAAAACAGTAATATTGAAATAAATATCATAATATCAATGCAGCAAAGAGCAGTTTTACATTTATTACTATGTTGGGACACTCTCAAGCGCTTTATTCCATTGGATTATTCACTGTGCTGGGGAAGGAAATATATTAACTTCAGTGCACAACGCATATCTGTGTGAAATCCCTTTGGGAACAGGAGCACTGTTAAGATTTCCAGTATTTTTCATTAATCTGTAAGGGCATTTTAACAATACAATGAAGATCTTTTGAGCATCCTCTAAAACCCATTAAACGCCAGAGATCACACTTCCAAATTAATAGGATCAAATCTATTGCAGACCATTCCATAATCCAAAGTATAAAAAATTGTATTGTGGAAAAGTGTGGTTAATCCGTACACTTTTTTAATCCATACACTTTTTAATCCATACACTGTTTCACAGTTTTTCACTCCAGCAATTGCTCCTATACTGGCAGGTTTAGAATGGCAATAACCATGAACTACATTTATTCATTTAATTTCCAGTCAACACGTCCACCAAATACAAGTTAGTTCTTTTTCAGGAGACATTTGTAACAGATTAGAGGTAATATAACCTACTTGCATGAGGAGGCAAAAGTCAAATGTGAATAAGGGAATTAGCAGGTTGTTCCAAAACAAATTTAAAAAGCGATCAAAAGATCTCAAGAAAATGAGACTACAAACAGCCATGCAAAACCTGAAACCACCAAAACTGTTACAGTCAGATAAACAGTACTTAAAGCTGTTGTCTTTTCTTAAAAAAAATTAAATGCAAGTCTCAGAAGAAGAATGGAAAAGCAAATTTCTTGTTAAAGGGTTAAATGTATGTTGTTTGTTTTGTTTCAGATGATAAAAACTAATACACTTAACTGACAATTCAACTTTTATTTTCAAACATTGTGAAGTGATTTACATTTAACTACCAATTTAAAATTGTTCATGCACCATTCACACTACTGCACGTAATGAGGAATGATATTTAATTTTTATGTAGGTTGCTATGCTAAATGATTCAATGAGTGGGTGGATGGTTGCTTGCAAGTGAGGGTCATTGCTAAGTACAAATTACATACAGAACAACATGCAAAATGCTTATTGCACATGTTTTGGATGCAAAAGTAATGTGCTTTTTACATTTTGACTTTAAGAAGAAGAAGAAGAAAAAGAAGAAAAGAAACAAAGAAATAAGAAAAGGACCCGCATCTGTTTTTGTATAGGGGTGTGTTAGTGCCAATGTTATGGGTTGCTTGATGTGAAGGCACCATTAATGTTGAACCAGCTAGACATTATTTGTTCTAAAAACATCCTGAAAATATTCAATGCAATGATCCATTAATGTTTTCAGCAGGAAAGTTTCCTTCTGGTTCCCAAAATGTTCTTTCTAAAGGTAGGAGAACGTTCAAGAGATTCTGTTAAAACCCAGTGAAATTTTAGTAACATTTTGGCACGTGTTTTTCATAAAGTATGTACTGCATTGTGATATTGCCCTGTTATTTCTAATGCATGAACATTCATTGTTGTCACGTATGAGCGGGCTATGCATCATGATAAACAGAATTAAAAAAAAGAAATCGTAGGACTTTAATTACAGCCACCCAGTACATTTCACAATGCTAATAATGGGCCAGGATCCAGCTCCTGCTGGTACCCTCCAGGGCATGCCATAGTCTTGTACTAACCACAAACCAATCTTGTTTTATTAAGCAATTAGTTAACTTCTTTGCACAGAGTTGGCCCTTGACCCTTAATCTGTTTCCCCAAAGTGTTGTGATAAATGAACAGGGAGAAAAGCATTAGCTTGATTCCGTAGGACAGTGGTTCTCAATCCTACACATTGCCCCACTGCCCTACACATTGTATTGTTTTTCCTGCTCTAACATCTCCAGAAAGACTGAAAGTTAGTTCATTAGTTGCATAAGAAGAGTTGCTGCAGAAGATCAGTCTGGTATAGTTATTGATAATTCATATCGATCTTATAGAACCAAGGGCAGAGATGGCTGGCATTCAACTAAAAGCTCTGCTGATGATTTAATCTATAAAACAGTCTTAAAACGGAAATGGAACGGAAAAGAAAGCCTAAAGGAAGGAATGGGTTAGAGCTCTGCATCCCATAGGACTTTCACCACATCTATCTTAAAGTTCAGGATGGTTAACCATTTAGTGCAGATTGGAGTGGGTAAAACAATCCGGCAAATGAATGAATACATTCATAAAGTAACATAATACAGTGATTAGAATAAATACATCCTTTCTAAGAGCAAATCCTGAAAATGAACTCCTTGCAAATAGTTGTGAAGCAACCAATCACGTAAACAACACTCTAATTAACAACAATCCAACCTGAAATGGTGGAGGCTTCAGACAATCAGACGCCCACAGCTGTGGAAAGTGTGAACACACAACGATAAAACCAGATAAAGGTAAGTGTATCATGCAGCAGTCATTGTAATTTGTGACTTATGCAGATTCAAACCAGCAATACAAAACTGCGGGACAGAATATCTGTGGGAGCGCAACAAACTGTGCAGGTTTTTTTTCAGAGCGGGCAGGTATAGGAGGACATCTTATGAAAGCAGGACTAAAAACACATGCAAACCTCCGGAACAGGTCATAGCAAGAGAGAAGACATAAGTATTTTCTGAGATTAGTTAGAGTTGCCTCTGCATGGTAGGTTCCGTCCAAAAATTTTCCTTCCAAAATGTAATATTATAATATACAGATTTAGCTATGTAACCAAAAAACTACTTAGATATCTGTCTGTGTTTAGTCCTGTTTGGATGTAGCTTACAAAAACCAGCAGTTACAGCAGCTGAACATTTTGCTAATCCCATATATTTCACAAAAAGCTTTTCTGATCTGGACTTGTGTGGAATAAAACGCTGCGCCCACACTGCCACTATTATAATAATAGGAACAATAAAAAGAATTTTACTTATAGAGCACATTTCATGGCGTTGGCAGCTCAAAGTGCTTTACAGACAGTTGCCATCAGTAATAGGAGAAATGATAAGTTTTAATAAGACAAAGACACAAATCAAATTTATAGTTACTAAGAAAATGTAGAGTTTTAATTAAACACTGTGCTGAAGAGATACGGTTTTAGATTCATCTTAGAAGTGTGCACTGAGTTCCACAATTTAGAAGCAGAAAAAATGAAATAGGTCCCTCTTCGTTTAGTATTCGCAGAAGGTCAGTATCTGCAGATCTAAGATCACAAGTTGAAACATGAACAGACAGACACTGTATGATGTAAGCTGGTGCTAGATTATTTAGAGCTTTATGGACTAGTAGCAAAACTTAAAATCTATTCTAAAAGATACAGACTGTCAGTGCTCTTTTAACATGGGAGTCCTATGAGATCTCTTGTTTGCTGTTGTTAGGATGCTGCTGCACTGAGTTGTAGTGGATGGACTGCTTTCTTCAGAACCCCAGTAAGAAGAGCTCAAAGAGTTTCAAATCATTAGCCTCCACATGGGACAACTACCACTACATGGCTTCCTCTGCCTTGTAAACCTGCACCAAGAATATAACTGTTCTTCATATCATGCATCACAAGACTGTTTCGTTTTTGGAACATGGATAGTCAGTAATGCCATACTCCTCCATGAATTCAGTAGTCATCATGATAATGTTATTAATACCTGACCTGAAACACACAAGGTGTAGAAGAAGATACAAGGTATAGAAGCCAGTAAGAAATTTCGAGAGAGCAGACTTGACCAGATTTGACTAACTGTATAAGCTAGATGGTGTTGGAAGATGACCTTGGCCACTGAGGTAAATACTGTTTTTTGAGACCTTTACGTTGTAAAAAACATTTTTTGCCACATTGACCCCTTTTAACAAAATGTAAAGCACTTTAGTCAATATATGACTGTGCTGACAGAAACTGTGTCAAAATAAGTTAAATGTACATGAAATATATAATCTAGATATATAAAGTGTTAAACACTAACACAACATGCTGATAATAGGTGCTGTGAGTTGTGTTAGCCTACCTAGCTTTCAGAAAGTTAAAAAAAGAGCAGAAAAAGTTATTAAAAGCTGTTAGCAGTCATGCAATAATCCATACTATGTCCATGAAAATAGATGTATTTTATTTAAAGTTGTGAGGAGCTTTACTCTGCTCTGTGCATATACAGGCTGATTAACAACATAGCTGAACCTGGCTAAAGTCCGCTTACTTTGTCAGGAAAAGTGACTGACCGACATGCAGAGCAGCCGGCCACTTGTTGATTTTGTACAATAAAAGGAGGCAAATGCAGAGCCAGTTGAAACATAAACATATATTTTTTTTCGCCTAAAGTTTTTCACCTAAAGTGGGAGATATTCTTCACGTTCACGTCTTCAGTGTGTAGGTGTCCATAGAGTGGAAGAGGCTATTTGCTGACAGAACTGATCTGGGAGAGACAGTTAACTTTAGTATTTAGCTGTGCTAGTTTTGCCATTAATTCTGTTAATGAGAGAACGCTATCATGGATACGATGGAATTTTACTACTGTAAAACTTGTTGTTAACCCCTCAGTGTAAACACTGGCTGTGTCCCGATCCTTCAACAATTTGGTTGCATCACAGCGGCATGGCTAGGCTATTCCTATTTTTAAGACTCCTCCATATGTGGCCGGGAAACATGTCCATCATTTCCATGGCAGTGTACCATTAAAAGGGTGGACCTTTGCCAGTCAACATACCCCGGCATAAGCAGAGGATTGAATGCCAGCTAATAATTCCACTTTTAAATGTAAGTATTGGGTAAATTAAGCCAAACATCTAATGATATAAATGCTAAAGGCCCAATGTGGTCTGAAACAAAACAGTTTTTAAAACTATGCAGGGGAAAGTTTCTGGCTTCATGTTTAAGGAACGTCAATGTCCAAAGTAGCTGACAGGAGCAGCATTTCGAGACGCAATAATAAGGGCAGGAACAGTAATGCTGTGATGCAAACAGGATATCCGCCCTAGAGCAGACTGTCTCATTTCAGTTCGACCTTCACAGATACACGTTTGTCTTTCAAAGGATGCAGCACCTAAACTGGGACACGACCACCACTCAGAACCCTATAGTAAACTGTTCTCTCTTAGCTAAGATAAACATCTAAGGGATTATATGCAACACCCTTAGGGAATTCTCCTTGGTAGGAGAAAACCTACCCTTAAGGTTCAAATGTAGGGGGGGGGGCTCTTAAGGTATTTATTGCAGTATTAAGGTATTTATCTGACCTTGCCACTCTAAACCACAAATCTTCTTCCTTTTCAACCATTCTTGAATTGATTTACTTGAGTGCTTTGGGTCATTGTATAACCCTCTACAACTTGAGGTCAGGGTCTGTTGCCCATTTGAATTCATTGTTCCCTCAAAGATTACAAACAAAGCTGTNATACAATTTTTGTATGGCTAAATTGGTGTAAAAGAATGCACTGTGTGAGTTAACCGAACACATGAAACACTAGCTTGGTTCCAATACTGTGTTAGCTACAAGTCACAATAAAAGCTTGTAGCAGGATGCCGCTCTGGCGGTTGACCAATCAGAAGAGAGTGGGTGTGCTAACCAATCAGAGAACATAGGGTTTCTTCGGGAGGCAGGTCTTAAAGACACAGGAGTGAAGCAGAGCGCTTCAGACAGAGAGTGAATACAGATGTTCATTGTATGAAATAACCCCAGTAAGATTGTAACCCCAACTATAACATTCTGAACACTGATAATGAGCATAATTAGTCTTGCAGCAGATGGTCCGTTATGCTAAGATTTTTTTCATGTTTGACTCCTGCCTATACGTGATAAATGTTGTGCTGAGATTCATCAGCAATAGTGGTTTCCCTCATACACGCACTCCTTATGAGAAAGCCGATCGACAAATATCGATAGACCTCTGGCCATATCGATTGGCTGTTTGGCAAGTGTTTATTCACAATATATTGCCATATCGATGTTGTGAACTCCGCCTCACTGCTGCACTGTAGATGCTTTACAGCCTAAGATGATTTATAGTGGAGATGGGGGGCTCTCTCCTTTGGTTGTGAGGCTAAAGCATGAATCAACCGAGGGCGGGGGTAATGCATTCTGGTGGCTCTCAGGGAGTGCTAAGGTTCATGGTGCTGAACTGAGTTAGTATTGCTTCTGTGGCCCCTGCACTGGACCTCAAATTCCCCCACTAGTTTGATCAATCTGTGTTTGACAGACCCTTAATTGGTATACATTGACGGTGGCTGCTTCTGCTGCCTCTCCTCTTTGTTGATGCGCTTTGCTTATTGTGTACTCATAATGCATTTTGCCTGCTTCCATTTTCTGTACCATTTTTCTCTCTCTCTCTCTCTCTTTCTCTTTCTCTCTCTCTCTCTCTCTTTTACTCTTACTTTCCTCTGCACTCTTCCTATTCCATTTATATTCCATACCTCCCCACTCAACGCTTGTCTTGATGACTGCAGTAATTTTTCACTTAACCTCTTAAACTGGAAAAAGGGCCAGGGCTGCACCAGAATACTGGTATTGCAATTTCATTGCTTCATATTGCAACTGTGAAACGCCTTGCAAGATATTAAAAATGCATTAGACAATAAAGTAACATGGTTGAAGATTAGAAAGCATTCTTTTTAATAATTTACTTTTGCTGCATTGCATGAGTACCTAGATTCATAAAAACCCAGAAGCCCTAATCTGTGACTGATACAATGCGGTACAGTAGAGCAGGTTATGAATGGTTGAGGGCTTGTAAATGCAATATCATGATATATGATATAAAATCTACAAGTAATATTTTTAAAACCATACTAACACATTTATAAATATGCATGTATGTTTATATATTTTTTGTGTATATATATAAAATTTCATGTTGAATGGACAAAATTTTTTGTGAAAAAAAAACACTAAAAGGTTTAATTAACATAAAATATTAAAAACATTAGTTTTTTCCCCTCTCCTGTCGTTGCCATTTTGGAGACACTTGTTTTTGTTTGGACAGCGGCGATACAATAATATACATTCTTTGTCAAAAGAATAGTTGCACCCAGAAGGAAGGGTCAGATTGCAGTGCTATTGGGAAGGGAGATAAAGGTTACCAGGAACCATAAATGATTATAAATTTAGACTGATATGGGCAATATTTATTGAGCTACACATACAGAAGTAATGTCTCTCAGTATACTAACGCAACTTGCAAGATGTCTCGGCATGGAGTTGTAGAGGTTCCTAATGGTGTCCTGCGATAATCCATCTCATGCAGCTTGAATATTCTCCCACAGTTCCTGCAGATTTTGTGGTAGGGATGGAGGTGGAGTGACACCAGGCCTTCTTGATGTGTGACACGTGAAAACAAACCATTCATCTTGGCGCTGACCATGGTGCTTCCACACACAGATTCGTTGGTCATCTCCACCAAGACAAAAGTGGGACTCCTCATTGAAGATGACTCCATGACAGTCTGGCACGACACCACTGTAGTCTTTAGCACTGTAGTCTTTAGTGTTAAGGACAGCCGTTGTAATGCCCTGCATACATGTAATCATGCTTCATGCAGCCGTCTGCCAATAATACAGACACTAACAGGATGACTCATGGAGGTCATTGCTGCTCGCTGAATGTCCGTTGTCCTTGCTTACGTCACTTGCATGGATGAGTGTGAAACTTGAATCATTTACATGTCTCACAATGTCAAACCTACCCGCCAAGTTTCATTCCTGTTGGTTAATTCCTTCTGGGTACAGGTATTTGTGCGACTATTCCGGTAACATTTTTCTTTACAGATCGGTAATAAGTAGGTAATGATATGGTAATTTTATGGTAACAAGATGTATTTAATCATTAATTCAATGCCAATTTTCTAGTTGTTACTAGGTTTGGAACCAATGTGTTCAGTTATATAAAACCGATTCAAATAATTCTACTATACTAGTCATGTGAAACTTTTAAAAGAATGATTAGGAAGTTAGAAAGCTGTAAAAAAAAAAAAAACATCCTGTGTTGTGTCCAGAATGATGAACACTGCAGTGAGTAATTCCATTACAGTGTAGAATTTATAATATATAATTCTAAATCTACATCTGTGAAATATGGAATAAAATACTGGTCAGGTCAGCGACCACCCTGTAAGTTCACTTTGTTCTTTTTTCAGTGCCATGAAAAAAAAGGTGTTCACACCTTGCCCTCATTATGGCTTCCATTCTTTTCTTGAGAGTTGTTTACAGTTTTTCAAAGAAACCTGCTGATATACACAGCCGAGTCACATTATTGTGACCCCTGCCTACTTTCGATGGCAGCAGCGCATAGCTCATGTAGGAAGTCACGTTTTTGTGGCATTCTCTGGGTCCACTCTTCCATATGAAAGGCACTCTCAACCGATTTCCATCCTTACAGATCATGTACACCCATACATGCTGATTGTCTTCCCTGGGGTGGATGGGATCTTCCAGCAAGACAAGGGAAGATGTCACACAGCTAGAAATGTCCAAGAGCATGACCAAGTACTACCCTGATGTAACCCAATTGAGCATCTGTGGGACCACCTCCATCTTCGTGTTCGCTCTATGGATCCTCCCCCATACACCCTCCACCAGCTGTGGGACGCACTGCAGTCAGCATGGCTCCAGATACCAGTGACAACCTACCAGGACCTTACTGAGTCACTCCCAGCCTGTCTAGCTGCTTGCTGTCTGTGCTGTACATGGTGGTTACTCTAGATATTAGTTCCTATGGTCATAATAATTTGACTTGACTGTGTATGTTTCCACAGCACTGAGGTTCAGTCTTAAGCCCTGTTTGAACAGGATTAGGAGGAAGTGGGCTGATGTAAGTTTCTCTGTACAGTTAGTCCCGTCAGAATGCACCATGTCCGTCATTTTTACTGACTGGGCGCTCCTGTGTCAGTAATGATTCCTGCGCCCTTTACCTTCTGTAAAACGAGCAGTAGAAATAACCCCAGGTTATACTAATCCCCTCCAAACTGACAAGGCAGTAAAAACACTATCACGTCTGGTGGAAAAGGAGTTTTGTATAGAATCACTTGAAGAAGTGTTTACTTGTGCTCTCTGAGACTAAAATCAAGCAGAGGTGTAACGTTACTGCTCTACCTCACATGCACAACTCAGAACTAACAGAAGAATTGTTGATTTGTTGAGGTGGTGTTGACTGATCGCTGAAGCTAATGCTAATGTACTGCTTTCACTTAAGACAGCAAGGCAGATGTGCAGGGTAAACAGTATAATGGCCATATAAAATGGTTTGAGGTGTTTTCTGCTCTTATGTCAGTCATGAACAATACATACGTCCTGGGGGTAACTATCATTACCCTACCTCCCCATGGAAGACTAATCCAGTCCTGATAGTGCTTTGGAAGTTGGTTACATTTTTTGCTTCTTTACATTCCAAAAACACTCATTAATGTCCAAGTCTGGACTCTGGAGTGGTCAGTCCATTTTTCCGAGAAGCCTAGCAGCCTTTTTATTTGGCTTCCAAATCAAAGTCTTCTCACAGTGGAATGATGGACAGAACCTCCTGTGGATTTATTTCAGATGTGATGCAAGATTGGAGCTTGATTTGAGCTTGGGGCCCTTCCTCAAGCTTTAAGTACTGTTTTATCTGATGGTGACAGTGTTGGTGGTCTAGCAGGTCTTGCTCAGGCGTCGGGGGTCCCCATCTTTTAATAATTTTTTAACTGAAATGTAGTGGTTTGTAGTTCAACTGATAATAAAATGTGATGGTCTATGACTCTTGTACAGTACTGTACCTTTGCATGTCTAGTGTATAAGATTTTAGTCTACGTTGTATTATTTATTATAGAACATTGTTGCTGTCCAATGAAAAACGTATCTCCCTTTTTGTCGATTTTTATTTTTATGCATCATTTGAACACAGCAGCTGCTGTTTACATTGTGTGATAATGTCATGAAGAACATGCAAAAGAATAGGCCCAAAATGGCTTGGAAAAAAGTCTTGTTCCATTGGCTTACATTAGAATTAAAAAAGGTTTTTGCCTGCTCCTGTAAAGTTGCCATTTTGGAGATACTTTTTCTTCTTTGGACAGAAACGATATACTGTAACTTAATTTGTTAATATAGCTAGAACGTGTCAGACACAGTTCAGCATGTCGGCATGTTGGTGTGTGTTGTGCTGGTATGAGTGGATCAAACACAGCAGTGCTGCTGGAGTGTTTAAACACTGTTTCCACTCACTGTCCACTCACTCTATTAGACTCTCCTACCTTGCTGGTCCATCTTGTAGGTGTAAAGTTAGTGGTCATCAGTGGTCACGGGATGGTCATCAGGACAACGTTGCCTGGATAGTTTGGTTGGTGGACAACCCTCATTTACCTTTCTGTCCTCTCTCTCTCTCTCTTTTTCTGTCTCTCCATCAAGGTCACGTACCTGATCGAACCTTTGTGAGCCCCCCCCCGACTGTCTCTGCACCTCGTCAATGGCGGTGAGGCCCGCCCTCTCGTTCCTGCTGGCCGTGCTGGCTTGCAGCGGGCCGGCCCGGCCTTCCCCCCCACTGCTGCTCCGACCCCGGGAGAGAGAGAGGGACTCGGGCGGGGCTTCGGGCGGGGTCAACATCGCTGTGGTCCACTCCGGCTCCTCCCACCTCCCGGAGACGAGCGTCGGGGGGGGCTCAGGCGCGGGGCCGGGGACAGGGACGGGCGGTCCAAGCCGGGCCTGGTCGGGCCAGGTGGGCGAGAGCGTGATGACGCCATGGGGGCCGGCCAACGTCATCTGGCTGGCGGTGAACGAGAGCAGCCCAGGCAGCCTGCTGCTGCAGCTGTGCGAGCTGCTGGCCACCACGCCACTTCAAGGCCTCGTCTTCGAGGAGGAGAAGCCGCCGCCCCCCAACCGTGCCCCGCTGGCACCTATGCTGGAATTCGTCTCGGCGCAGACCGGGGTGCCCGTCATGGCTGTCGGGGGAGGAGCCGGCCTGGGCAGGGAACCGCAGGTGAGGGCTTCCTGAGCTCTTCTATTCGTGGTAATTCGCCAAAACAACGCGCCCAGCGGTACAGAGATTTCTCGTGTATGCGCTGAAACAAATCACACACCACTGTAGGGGTTAGCTTGATTTCACGGAGGCTTTTATGAGCTCTGCACTGAATTTTAATTGAAGTCAGATAGACTCCGGCTACTCCCCCTTCCTGTTGCTGCCAGAGCTCTGAGGTGGGTACCGTCTGTTTGCATTTACATAATACACATACTTTAGCGGTATATTTCATTTATTCCTACCTGCCTCAGCTTTATGGAAAACACAGTATCCAAGTATATTTGGGAAGAAATAGACCTTTTACTCAGTTCCACTTTCACACTGCAAGGTCTCTTTTTTTTGGTTTAATTGCTTTCTGTTCTGTTGGTTCAGCACCCGGACCATAAGGAAAAGGAAAAGAAGAACACTTATCATACTTAGAGCTCCTATACTAATAGATGCTGCATGTACAAATGGAGTTATATGGTTGGTTTTCTGCTAGCCCACTTGACCTTTCAGTGTGGCTATTTCTGCCATTTAATCTGCTCTTTTCCATTAACAATATGACTTTTTCATCATCTGAGTAGGAATCTTGAGCCCTACATTGGTCACGTTTTGACGACTTTAACTAAGTAATATCATTCTCATTTAGGAGAAAAACACTGTGCATCTTTTATACAGTAATGGAAAACATGGTAAAGCTCACAGCAACCAGAAAGTCAGGGTGGACACACATGTACACAGTCGAGTCACATTATTATAACTATTGACCACTTCCTAATTTCTACGGCAGCAGTGCATAGCTCATGAAGGAAGTCAAGGGACGTGAGATGGCTTGGTGGGTATATGAGGTGTGCGATAGGCTATCTGCACATGTTTCCCTCTTTGCTGTCATGGGTATCAGAGATGCAAAAAGGGATGATTATTGGCATTCGGGCCAAAGGTGTCAGTATATCTGTACTGTTCGTGTGCTGCTGTGGTGAAAGTGTATTGTGAATGGAGAAATGGCACCATTGCGAATAAGCGACGTGGAAACCACGGAGCACCACATGCCATAGATGTGAGACCTGAAAGTCATTACTGAGTCATTCCCAGCCCGTCTAGCTGCTGTACGTGCAGCATGGCAGTTACTCTGGGTATTAGCTGGTGGTCATAATAATGTGACTCGACTTTTCGATGAATTTTGGTTTTCGGATATTTAGTTTTTTCCTTTTAATCTTCAATAAATGAGACCTGCAAAACACACTCTGCCATGCTCACTCACAGCGTCACACTTCAGTTCAGGTTGGTGATGGAAAGAGATAGACAAAGTAACAATCACAGAACCTCTTAACCTTTTCACAGTTGCCTCCATGCTTATTCAGCATCACTGGGGTTAAAAAAGCGTTTTGTTCTTTCCACCTCAATCTGCTTATTAACACATCCAGATCTAAACCTCTCCTGAAAAAAAAAAACCCTACTCCGTAATCATTTTAGCACTTTCTCTGTAATGAGAAGAGGAAATGGCTGCAGTTGATAAGATGAGATACAATTCTTAAACCAGTGAAGAAAAAAAGTTTGGTGCCACAGAGCTCTAATGTTAGCTAGCTATAGCTAGCGAACCTAGCTAGCGTTAACTTCCACTGGCAAACGGCAAACTGGCTCTTTGTGGATACCCCTGACTAGACTATATGTTTTATCGGGTGGTTCTTGCTATAAACCCACATCTTCATGTTCTAGTGGTTAGCCATTTTATGTGTTGTACAGCTAAAGCAAATATAGCTAGACTTAGCTCCGCCTTAGCTAGATAGCTAGCAGCCCTTTCCTGATCGACAAGCCTGACAAGTTAAAGACAAAGACGTGGCTTCATAGCAAGAAACACCCTACAAACTCATAGACCATATTGAGTATCTGCAAAGGGCCAGTTAGTCTTTGCCAGTAGGTGCTAACATTAGCTAGGTTAGCTAGCTAGCTAACATTACAGCCCTGTGGCACCAAACTTTGTATTTCTTTATTGGTGTAAGAATTGTAACTCACCGTATCAACTGCAGACATTTCCTCTTCTCTTTCTCATCACAAGGGAAGCGCTAGACTGATAACGTCTAAGTTTATTGGACTCAGCCAGTGCAGTAGAGGTGACAACCTGGATTTGAAAGATGCTACTTCACAGCTTAATGTATCATTCAGTATATTAGAAAATATTACATTAGATAATATTAGGATATTAGATATAGTATATTGAAGCATTGGATACTCCCTTGTGATCCAGCCCAAATCTCCAGAGTCCAAACAAATGGTATTCGCGCCAACCCTACTGTGCAATGCTAAATTTGTTTTTAGGATATATAAACAGTACCCAGGTGGAACTGACAAATACGATTCAAGTGAATAACTGAAAATAAACTTTTGGTTATTTGCCCAATAGATTTGTATCATCATTGCTCACATTTTTCTCTTATTTTGGCCAAAATATGCATATCCACCTAAAGCTACTGTACGAACCTTGTAACATTCACAACTGTATTTGCATGTTTTGGAGATGTTACTCTATTTGCAGTTTCCATCAAGCCCAATATATGATTTAATATATCAAAATATGCAAACAAAACTAATAACTATTAATGTAAACAAACATTATTAGCACATGCTGTTAGCGTATTCAGCAAAACATATATTATGTTAATAAATACGACAAAGGGGGGTGTAATTCACATGTGATATTCATATTGTCATTACTCACAAAGACATGATCATGGTCGTGTCTGTCTTCAGGATAACATCGATGTCCTATTTTTTGTCATGACATTGACAGATGTCATAGACCTTCACGACAAGTTACAGAACTAGCTGACTGACAGCATGACACAGTGTACATTATGGTACTGGCGACATTGTGACTGGTCCTGTGAAGGTGACTAGATTTTTTGCAGGCTAGTGTCTCGGGGCCAAAATCGTATGTCAGCAGTACCAGAAATACTGTATGTATGCTGTAACTTGTGGTAAAAGTCAGGTAGCGCTTCATTTAAAGGCATAGGGACCTAATGACACATGCATTAGCATTAAAGCTACGTTTGAGTATTTACGACCAGCTTTTGTCATTATTCGCAAGATGACATAAGACGCTTTTTGAAATAATTGACCATTGTATTGACATAAGGCGTCTAAAGTGATGGAAATTTCCTCCGTTAATAAGACATTTATGAAGAATGTATAAGTTTATATACGTAGTTTATATTGCCACATCCTCTGTCAAACAGAGAGGTACGAAAACTTGTAATATGCATGATCATATTAGGGCATCGGAATCTGCCATAAAACTGATATATGGTTTTCATAACTAGACTTCGGCATCATAATTTCAATTACATGGGAATGTTGTTTCATAACAGTGTATAAATAGAACAAATGTCACACGCTTTATGTTAATATAATGCAATTTGCTTCATAAACATCTGATGGAATTTTCATCTTGCGAATAGGGACATAAATACTACACATTATGACATTAAGAAACTGTAAGAAGTTTTCGCTGTATCTGGTTTGACAAAGGCAGGCATGTAATCCTAATTTCTGATGGTTCCTGTAAAGGGTTCCTTGGTGGATGAAACCCCATAGTAAATACTGCTGAGGTCACCATGTAATCAGCAGCTGCCCGCCAGAGGGGAAGTTATGCCCACTCATGTTCTAAATTTAGTAAAACACTGTCTAGTTATTCAAATAATTAATGCAAATTAGCATTAGTCAACAATACAGGCCATCTGGGGTCATGCAATTTCCCGGCACCTGCAATGACCCAGTGACTAGCCATAATACGAAGCACCATTTAAAGCAATATGATGATGTGCTGTAACACAGTACGTTTGTCATGTAACATGTGGTGCAATGGATGTGGAAATGGAAATGCGATGGAAATAATTGACCCGAACATCAGGACATTATGAGTTCAAACCGCAGTGGTCCCACTGCTGTCCAGATGGAAGCACAAGAGGGAAAACATCCCTGGTGGGATTGTGTGATGCAAACAGCCCCAGCTACTTGGGAATTAGCTATATCTGAAGTCTTTAAGATAAACAGGCAAATGCTAATCGTCTGTTAGTTTGGCAGTGAGCTTGTGAAAAAATGGGCTACCTGATAGCTAATATGATAGATTCATCAAATATTGTTGAAAATTGTATTGCATTGAATCTATACGAGTAGCGGCTTAAATGAGCTCGATGTGCATCTATGCTTCCTAAGTGTGATAAAGCTCTGCTCTATAGTGTCTGCTATGTGGCTTCTTGTCTGGTGTGTCATAGCCTTTAGCCGGCTGCATTAGTCCTTATGTGTTTCTTCTAAAGGACTAAACAGGGCCCACAAGCATTTGAATGTCAAGTAAATCTTAACTGGTAGAGAGGGAATGTTCAGTGTGTTAAGAGGCGTTTGGGAAGCCCAGCCCAGAATAGAACCTCTGGCTGTAATGAATAAGACATAATTTTATATATTGTCTTGAATTAGACAATATATACAATTAGAGAGAGGCTAATTTGCTTATCAAACAATCTAATTTTTATGCAAAAAATGAATGTTTAAAATTTGGAATGAATACTTAAAATTTGGAAAACTCTCTCATCCTTCAGTGTCTGTTTTCTAATAGTTAGCAAGAAACAAGGAGTCAAAGGAAGAAATTTTAGGTGTGTATATAATATAATTAGTTAATAGTAAAGTGGCAATCCATTTTGAGGCATATAGAAAATTGCAGTATAGAATTTAGAGTATAAATTCTTACATGTTTCACATTCAGCCGCGTATGTGATGTAAGCAAGGACTGGCCTTATCCCTGTACCTGACAGAAGCAACAGCCACAATAGCAAAAACTGCTACCCTCCATGAGTCATCCTGTTAGTTCCCGCACCACTGGCAGAAGGCCGCACCACACAGGAGTACATGTGTGACGACTACCCTACACCACATCAGCATCGCCAAAGACCGCAATGGTGTCTTGCCAGACTGACATGGAGTAACTCAGAATGGCAGCGGGTCATCTTCAGTGACGAGTCCTGCTTTTGTCTCGGAGACGACCAACGAATCCGTGTGTGGAGACACCATGGTCAGCGCCAAGATGAATCACATGTACAGAAGGCCTAGTGTCACTCCACCTCTACCGCTAAACCTGCAGGAACTGTGTGAGAATATTCAAGCTGCACGGGATGGATTATTGAAGGACACCATTAAGATGCCTGGCATGTTGCATTAGCAAACATGGTGGCCCAACGCCATACTGAATGGCACTACTTCTGTATGTGTAGCTCAGTAAATATTACCCATATCAGTCATTGCAACATTGCAATCCGACACTTCTTTCTGGGTGCAACTATGCTTTTGATGATGAGTATAATACAATCAAAATTGGCAAGGCTGCCATGGCAAGCTGTTTATTGTGGCAAGAAATGTGTTTTGCCAGTAAAAGCATCATATATTGGAGGAAGTAAAAATAAATATGACTACACATAAAAACGTAACAGTTTTTTAAAGAGTCATTAGTATGTTGATTAGAAGAATAGATGGAAGAGCACAGATTTGTTTCTCAACTTCCTGCTGAATTCCAGTCATTGCATGGACTTCTATCATCAGTTTAATGAAGGGCTGATTAGCTGAAGCAGCTATTGGATGGTAACTGATTGTAATTTCCGGACTTCCTTGAGGAGAGCATTGGAAATGGTTACGGCAACACGCTCGCGCACATCAAATCACAGTCTACTGTTTATTTATTCATTCGCAGTTAGTCTATCGTTCAAGCTTTTTGAGCAAATACATGTTCACTGCACCGAAGAGTGGCTTTAGCTTGTATTCTCAGATCTGCTAGTGTTTCGTATATAATCATAGGGACTGCTATGTCCAAGTGGGATCAAATAGGCAAGCAGCTTGAAAGCGCACCTCAGCTCGCTTCGCATTTACAGACACGTCAGATCTCTGCATACTGTATTTCACACTTGTTTACTGCTCTGCACAAATGCAGAATTCCTGAACACACCTTGAGTAATTCATCCTTGGCCCTGCTGCTAGTTCCACTGTTTGCTGTGCATCTGATGTCAGTCGAGCCAAGATGACCACAAATCCATTTCCTACAAGCCTAGCTGCGCGTTCATCACATTTTCCCCTCACATGATAAACATTAAGTTCAATTTCCATTTGTTCATTTAGATTTTAATTAACAGTCTAGAGAGGAACACTCATCAGTTGTGGATTGGCAGGAAGTGGAGTTAACGCAAGCTCGAACAGGGCATCTCTCCAGAGGTTTGCTCTGACTCCTTGCGAACCGCCAACCGGAGCACGGAGGAGTTGTTTAATTGGTTTAATTAGGACAGTAATTAATTATATCATGTGGTTAAATGCTTTCACGCAAGGATATGGTGGTGGAGCTCTGATCTTAGTGCACTCTGTGGGCACAAGAATGACAGAACAGGAACGGATTTCAAACGCTTTGGAAAAATAACAGAGGGTTCTTTACGTCATACTGCCGTCCTCTTGAAATTCCAAACAAAGGTGTCGGGTTGGGTTTGCCTTTGCCAATTCTGCAGCTGAATGAAAAGCTCTTAAGATTAGACCACATAGTGATTTTTTTCAGGATTATTATTATTGTGTCTGTTTTTTTTTCTGTTTTTTTTTCTTTTTTTCTTTTTCATTGATCGGCTTTCAGAGTTCATTTAACGTCCTGAGTGCTTCTGAATGCTTAGAATAGATCGTCTTCTTCCATCTGGACTTCAGTCTGGCCCGTAATGTGCTTCAGTAGACAATCCGTATCTCCGAGGCACAAGACTATCAATTGCGGAGCTTCTGGTTCAAGTGTGGTGCAGCACATTTTTAACCAGAAGGCTGCTGACACAATTGTGGTGCAGAGCTTAAGCCTAAGGAGGTTTTCCACCTGCTTTTTCACATTTGCAAGCGTGGCCTTACTAATGGTGCTTTTTTTCTTTCGGTGCAAGGTACAGTCATTTCTCGAGCTGTGTGCCCAGAGTAAAAAGACTACATAATGAGAGCTTGTGAAGCTGAGATGGCAACCTCATTAAAGGCGGGAAGTTAACCCCATGAGCTCCTTTCCTACATACATCAGAAACCTATGAAACATGGCATTAATAAAGCATGTGTTCCCAGGACGAGGTTAGGAAAGGCGTATCAAGTGTTTCATGTGTCCGTTAACTAGAATTTGGTGTTGCGAGTGTGGGTTCAAACCTGTCAATGCAGCATGGAAATCTAATGTAAATGTAGTTGATTGCGTAACTTGTATGTACATAAATAATTACATAACCGCATGTAATTAACAGTCGATGTAACAGTAGAATTCTTTCAAATTCTTTCAACCCTTACCTAGGTCAGTCCACAGTCTTCAATGGCTGTGTACCAAAAGGTTTCTCTACTTTACAGTATTGTGCTATCAGGGTTCTTGGACACCAAGAACCAGCCTTAATACTGAACAGTCACAAAAAACAAACCAATATTAGTTGCTTAAGGGAGTCTGAAGTTGGCTTCTTTTTCAAGACTGTAGACAAGGTTTTTTTGTGAAACAAAGGATAATCAAGAAAGAAGAATCAAGAAAATAGTTCTGCTAGAAAGACACAAAAGGCAAAGGGATTAAAAACAATATTTAACCTTCTATATGGTGTACAGTTAGAAGGATGACAATTCGTCAAAGACAAAGAGTCTTTGGCATAGGCCCCATCCTGGGCACAGGTCTTGAAGCGTTCTGACCCTCGCAGACCAGGACCAGGGCCAATTTGGTGGTGGGGGGGGAGGAGGAGGATACATTGAAAAGTTAGCACCTGAAAGCACAGGGCTGTAAATTGCATCATTGTAAAGACAGGTGACGCATTGCGATTGGCCAGAGTAATGAATGAATGGGTGACGTAGCATGGGAATCTTCCTGGCAGAACTTACGCTGAAACTTTCATTACCACATTTGACTAGGCCACATATCGAATTCTTGGTTAACACCTGCAACAGTTGCCAACAAGTGTTTTTGATATATGTTGAGCTGCAGGCAGCAAATTCAAGTCAAGTCAAGACAAATTAATTTCTATAGCGCCTTTTACAACAGATGTTGTCACAAAGCAGCTTTACAGAAAATCTGAGTCCAAGCCCCCAGTGAGCAAGCCAACAGTGGCAAGTCCCTCAGAGCAAGAGGAAGAAATCCTGAGAGGAACAAGGACTCACAAGGGGAACCCATCTAAATGTGTTAGGGACTTCATTATTAACTGTGTTCCACTACAAAGAAAAAAAGGTATTTAAAAAAAAGTATCAGCATGGAATGGTATAGTGTAGTGCGTTACACCTCCTCCCTCTATGCTGTAGACGGGGGTTCGATTCCCCACCTGGGCAACCACCCTCACTATACCAATAAGAGTCCTTGGGCAAGAATACCTTTGCTTGCTGTGTATATGTACAACTGTGTGTCGCTCTGGATTGTAACGTCTGCCGAATGCCTTAAATGTAAGCAAATTCAATGTGTTGTGACGGTACTGATGTCAAAAATGTGTAAATACGCAGTGCTAGTGCTGTGTTTGAATTAGTAACCATGCCACACTGCCTGGTAAGAAAAAGGCTTTAGGAGATGAAAATGGTGATGTGCGTAACAGAACCCTAAAACGCAGATAGCATTCCGTTTCAGTCACGGCAAATGACTCTACAATAAGACACAGAAAGGTTCCAGACCATTGTGATCTGCGCAAAACATGTCATCTTGTATATCATCTAATGTATCTTTTCTGGGAGCAAATATATTGTTCCATTTCTTTATTTATTGGCACAGAAATGCGTTCCTCTATCAGACTCAGTGGAACATAATTGTCTTTCTCAGCACTGCTCTTTTTTTTTTCCCCCGCTCCTTTTTCCTCGGAGGGATGTAACTGTAGAAATATGTGCCGGCTCTCTACCGTCGGAAATCTTGATGGATCTCTCATTCCGTTCTTCACGTTAAGCCATTGTCAGAGCCACTTTAGCTAGCAGAAACAGTAGATTAATAATGGGGAATCAATGCCAATGCTCTCATTATAAATGTCAAAGAGAAGTGTTGCTATCTAAGCACCATGTGCACTCAAGCTCCTGCATGTGCACACCCCGGTTTTAGGTGTTCCAAACTTATTGTCAGATCCAGTGCTGATGCTCAGGTAAAGCAAGCGCTGTGCAAAATGTAACTCGACCTATTTTGGTGATATATCGCTTCAAGCGGGAGCACTACTGTAAGCTCTGCGAGCTTTTTATGCTAAGTAGGTTTTGATTTAAATGTAGAGGGGATGTGAGGCTTTAAGGCTCAGCTAATGCTACACTGCAGTCACAAGATTTCCCTCTCTGGGTTTAAGGCACTTCTGTTGAGTTAGTGTTTGAAACACCCAAATTGATACCCTGATTTAATCCCCCCACCCGCCTCGTCACACCTCGTCAACACTTTGCTTAGACGTCCAAGGTGGTAATGCAGCATTTATACAATGTTCATGCCATGACTACTTCACTGATGTTATGTGCAACATTTAGCATTCATATGCATGGTGGCCTTAAAGTGTGTCCAGCTATTGCTGAAGGGGTCAACTGCATGTCCACCCTGTATGCATTTAATGCCTAGTGGACACTACCCAACTTTTAAAAGCTCCGAATTACTATACTGCTCATGCTACATGACATTTAGGACTGGCAACCTGTTGTTTGCTGAGGCAATGGTGAGCATGCAACACGTCTTTCACTTTGAGGGATCCATGCTACACTACACTGCCAAAAATATTTACGCACGCATCCAAATCATTGAATTCAGGTGTTCCAATCACTTCCATGGCCACAGGTGTATAAAACCAAGTACCTAGGCATAAAGACTGCTTGTCTGACTACATTGTGCCAAGTGCAAAGTTTGGTGGAGGTGGGATTATGGTGTGGGGTTGTTTTCAGGAGTTGGGCTCGGTCCCTTAGTTCCAGTGAAAGGAACTTTTAATGCTTCAGCATATCAAGAGAATTTGGACAATTTCATGCTCCCAACAGTTTGGGGGATGGCCAATATCCAACAAGTTCCAACATGACTGCGCACCAGTGGACAATGCAAGGTCCATAAAGACATGGATGAGCAAGTTAGGTGTGTGAGAACTTTACTGGCCTGCACAGAGTCCTGACCTCAACCCGACAGAACACGTTTGAGATGAATTAGAGCGGAGACTGCAAGCCAGGCCTTCTTGTCCAGCATCAGTGCCTGACCTTACAAATGTACTTCTGGAAGAATGGTCAGAAATTCCCATAAACACATTCCTAAACCTTGTGGAAAGCATTCCCAGTAGAGTTGAAACCATTATAGCTGCAAAGGATGGGCCAACATCATATTAAACCCTATGGATTAAGAATGGGATGTCACTCAAGTTCATATGAGTGTGAAGGAAGACGAGCGAATACTTTTGGTAATATAGTGTAGATTATGTTTCAATCCTTCATGGACGTAAACATTGAAAGTCTGTACCATGTGATAAACTGGAGCATGAGAAACTTCCTGTGGTTGTTGTCTCGGGATTCATATGTACAGAAAAAAGAAGAAAGAAAAGAATGAAAAATCGCTTTTAAAGGTGCATTAGTCAAGAATTAAGGCACTGAACCTTAAGTGGCTGTATACTGATGTTTTTACTGTTTGGATCTGACTTCCACTCCTTCACAAAAAGCGGCCCGCAGAATTGATGGTGCTCATCGGAGTTCATTTAGAGCTTGGAGGAAATTCCTAGCATTTTCATGACTTCACTTTCTAGCGGTGAGTTAGGCTGTTTGTTGAGGATATTGCCTTACTTCATTATTTAGACATAGATGATAAAAGCAAGGCATTATGCTAACACTGCTCGAGGAGACATCAACATTCTCCATACACGTACATCTCAATAGAGCGCATTGAGTGTACTCCCTTTCATAGCTATAGGCTAATTTATCCAAGGGTAGTTGTGCTTGCTTTCAGGAACACTGCTTAAAGATATAAACATGAAGTACGGGCTAAAATAGTGCTTTCCCATGGAACTTATGATGACATAACACATTTCATTTGATGGTATTACATTTTACTTATTCAGAGAGACTTTCCATCTAGTCCTGCTATCCATGTACTCTCCAAATACTTCTTTGTATAGCAACAGCGGTCATCAAACTTGCTTGTCACCGTTGTCTGTTCATGTTGGCACAGGTGGTGTTGGTCATGGTGTTGGAATTTAACTGCTTGATAGTGAACTTGTAAGCCTATAAACCAGAGGTGCATAGCTTTAGTCCTCAAGAGCCTTTGTCCAGCACAATTTGGTGATTTTTCTGCTCAAACACACCTGATTCAACTCATGTCTTCATTGCCAGCATTAATGGGTTGGTTAAGACTCAGAGCTACAAAATCACGCTATCCAGAAGTTGTGCTACACTGCTGTAAACTCTTGGCTCTATGTTCCTACCAGTTTGCTGTTGAGGTAATAGTCAAGAATGTCTTCACTGTCCAGTTTTACAAAGTGATAAGCACACGAGTTGTTCAATAAACTGTCACTACCTGTGTTTGCAAGTTGCCATTGGCAAGTTTGTGTCTGCATAGGTGTTTGATGCAGTTGACTGGTATTATGTGCATCTCTTTAAAAGTGGTTCGTCCAAAGCATTTCTTTGTCTGGCTATCTTAGTAATAGAGGTTTATTTCCTTGATTCGTTATATAAAGTCAGCCATTCAAACAGCTCAACTCTATATACATACTGCGTTTGTATATCGTATATATATATATATATATATATATATATATATATCTCAAAGAAATCTATCTATCCAAAGAAATATCTCCAAACCAGGAACTTAATTTGAATGCAAGTCAATGGAACCAGACTTTTTTCCAAGCAATTTCAAGCAATTGCTGTTGGTCCATTCCTCATGAAAATTCCACACAATCTAAACAGCGTCTGTTGCCTTCAAATGGTATATAAAAGTCAACAAAAATGGAGATACAAGTTTTCCATTGGAGAGCGACGAAAGCATGTTTAGCACGTTTCTTGTAGTAAAGGTTTTAGGTAGTGCAGCATGTTTTTTCTCCACCACAGTACTGTAACCTGGCAGTGCAGGTCTTTAACTGGATTCCATTTTTTCTTAACTGAGCGGACGGGGGGCTGAGTTATGTGATATAGATGAGGGTTCTTGAGGATTCTCAGACATGTAATACACATATGCTGATGCCATTTCTAATTATGTTCTGCATATTTTCCAGGCATTTTGTACCAGTAATACAAGAAAAACACACAGATTTCCTGATGCACCTATATTTTACTTCTCCTGACATTTACCTATGACATTTATGTGGCTTTATGTACCAAATACGGCCATAATTTATTTCTACATTTCCATTTTACAACCTTTCTTCATATATGCCTTTAAGACAAATGGCAGCACTTTATTTTACCTGCTTTGTAGATGCTCACTTCATCTTTAGCTAAATATCTATTAAAAGCAACTGAATTACAAAGTGTGAAAGATAAGATTAAGATTAAATCTAACCCTAATCTTAACTTCAACACAAAACCTAAACCTAACCCTAACCACAATGCTGTTGATAATTGACTGAGTGTCACTAGACAGTCTGCTAATAATTTAAATATCTGTAGATCATCTATAGGGGACCATAAAAATAAAGGTTGACCAGATAAAAATAGGTAAATGACCTCTTTTTGTGGCTAAATATCCATATGAGGGCTGTACGGACTAGGAAATAAGTGTTACAATTGTTCTACTTGCAATGGTTAGTCATTTTCAAGCAGGGAATCGTGCTCTTTCTGTAGTCCTTTTAGCCTCAACTCAGTTTCCTGGTTCATACAAGACGTGAGAGATCACTGCCAGCACAGAGGAGAAAGCTGGCGTCAATATTGACTGGGAAGCTACTCCAACCCAGCTGTACTGGCAGTGAGCAAAAGCCTCGCGGATTTTTGTCCAATAACCCCGTCATCCTTGTTTGTTATTGTTTTGGTTGTTCACACCTCGCGCTCTGAGAGTTTTCTCGCACCCTGATTGGCTACTGCTCAGCTCCTCACTACTACTGTTGTAATGGAGCTCACAATATTCATCGCCAAGAATCTAAAACATGTTTGAATATATCCGGGTGAAATCACACTGGGGATGTCAGAGGGAATATCACATCGCAGAACCACCCTACACTATGCAAGCAGCCATCACAAGGGTGCAAAGAGATTTCTCAAGCTAGATGTTTATTGTGGATGCCAGTAACATTGCTTGATTGCAGTCGTGTAAGACGATTGCAGTTGTGTAAGGTGAGTGCAATTGTTTTCCACTGTTTTGATCTTTTACAATCTTTCATGTCGTTGGTTTCAGAACACAGAAACCACACATCTTCATTTTGTCGTTTTTCTTTTTTTTATTTAAAAATTTCATGAAGAACGGCCCAACAGAAATAGTTCCAAAATTGCCTTAAAAATAAAATGTTGTTACATTAACTTAAATACAGAGATGAGATTTTGTTCCACCAGCGATGACATGCTTCCATTCCATCAAGCAGAATGTGAATTACCGTATTGCCAAAGACTTGTAGATGCCACTTATAATTAGTGAATTCGGCTACTGTAGAGTGCACCTCTTGCTGAGAGAGTTATACACACACAGCTTGTATACCCCCAAATCCGCAAAATTTGAGAAAGTTTGGGAAATGCAAGCAAAAAAGGATGCATTGTTTTAAAAATGTACTTTGACTTGTAGTTTATTGCAGAGAGAGTGAATACAAGACATGTCATGTTGTGCCTGGTCAGTTTAATTTCATTTATCAAAATGCATCCATTTCTGCCTTTCAGGCTTTCATCACATTCTAAAAAAAGTTAGTATGGGAGCAATTTAGGTATAATAAATAGATAAACTGGACTCGTCAAATAAAAGAACCATCATTCATCTATAAGCGATATAACGGAATGGGTTCAGGATTACCTTCGTTGAACAATATGATACGTAGATACATTAACAAAGGCCAGTTAAAACGTTTTTACTGTGCCAAAAGGAAGCATTATGGTAATAGCGCTATAGACGTCTCTGGGTTTGAAAATATTTTGGATGAACCATCACGCAGTGGAAACATGTATTGTGGCCAGACAAATCCGTATTTCAGGCCTTTTTTTTTGATGAACGCAATGTATTCCAAACCAAACACAAAAAGGACCACCCAGACTGTCAGGGTATGGGGTCAGTGTGCCCTAGGGAAAGATAACTTACACTTCTGTTATGCAATAAAAGTATGTAGAGATTTTGGAGCATTCTGCACACATTACAAGTGCATGTGGTAGAAGAAAGAGCTGGACTTGCCTGCCAGCACCCCCAACCTTTCCCCAATAGAGAACATGTGGCACATTTTTAAAATGCAAAAAGTGACAAAGTAGACCCTTGCACTGTTGCAAAATTGTCTGCAGGGTGAATTGTACAAAATTACGCCTGAAATGCTGCACACTTGGAGTCTTCAGTCCCTAATCGCCTTTTAAATGTTGTGAAAAGGAATGGCAGCATTAGAAAGTTGTAAATGCTTTACTGTCACAGCTGTTTTTTAAAAGACACACAAAAAAGCACAATGTTTTTACTGATGGTTTGACCTGGAAAAATGCAGATTGTCTGTAAGTTTATCCCACAAAACTTCACTATTTAAGGCAATTAAAGCTTCCCTAATTCACTCACTTTATCTGCTTGTTTAATGATTTGTTGTTAAGACCATTAAAAGCTTAAAGCTTTGCTATTTTGGGCTTGGCCCATTTTTGCCCGGGAGTGAGTGTTGCAAGAATCATAATTGAACTACGTGTTTATTTTAAAAAAAAAGGATGAATTAATTCTTCAAATTCAGAATTCATTCATGAGCTAAAACATCAAGTAATGCATCGCTGTATTGTTTCCAATGTAATACAGTGTATGAAGCCCCCAGCATTGGGCTGTGGAGCAGTGGAACTGTCTTCTCTGGAGTGATGAAGACCTTTGGGATGAGTTGGATCAGTTTCTGATCCGGAACTAATCATCCAGTTTCAGTGCCTGACTTCATTAAAGCTCTTGTGGCTGAGTGCAATCAAATCATCACAGCAATGTTCCAACATCCAGTGTAAAGAGTAGAAGCTGTTACTGCACCAAAATGCGGTGCAAAGTCCCTATTAATACCCTTGGTTTCAGAAGAACCTTTAGACGTGCAGGTGTCTACAAACTTTTGGGCATGTAGTGTAGGAAGCAAGATAACTAATCAATCAAACAGGCTCTTGTAGGCTTTTACATGTTGTGTGATAGCTATATTTAGATGGTCACCCTAAGTGAAACGTTCCCATTCAAAACAGGTTATTTTAAAATGCACATATGCTAAGTTATTCTTGTACTTCTTTCTCCTGAGGTCCACATAGAATGTTTGAGTGGTTTTATTGTTTAAAAACAGCCAGAATTTATTTTTACATGATAATTTCCAGCCAGAGGTGTCACGATGGTGCAGTGGGTAGTGCTGTCGCCTCATGCCATAAAGGGTTTGGGTTTGATTCCCATCCGGGTCGTCTGGAGTCCTTTCTGTACGGAGCTTGCATGTTCTTCCCGTGTCTGTGTAGGTTTCCTCCCACAGTCCAAAGACATGCGGTCAGGTGAATTGAGTATATATGAGAGTGTGTGTTTGTGAATGTGTGTGTTGATGGATTGGCAGCCTGCCCAAGGTATTTCCTGCCTTACGCATATTGAATGCTGAAGCTCCGGCACCCCCTGTGACCCAGAAGGATAAAGCAGTTCAGAAGATGAATGAATTTCCAGCCTCTCTTTACCTCTTAGAAGTGTGAATGGGCAGAACTAAGATGCTCAACTGCTCTATGCTGAACAGATAGACACTGTATATGAAAATGCATGACATCACAAAAACAGTGAATTTAAAACCAACCAAATTTAAAACCAGCTGTTTTTGCTACATAGTGTAGCTGGCAAGTAAACATTATCTTTTCAGACTTTCAGAATTTTTTAAAAATGGCCTTTTTTTCTAAAAGAGAGAGGAAATTCCAATATGGGCTCTTTAAAGCTTAGTATTTAAAATATTTAGTATGGTCGTAAATATCATAGGTTTTGTTCTCGGTACTGGAAAAAGAAAGGAAAAAAGTGGTATCATGCCATCTTTAATAGAAGTATCTGTTATCACAGGAGATAACAAAGCGTGAGGTCATTTAAAATGCTCTCAGATGTGCGGGTTCTAGAGTTACAATTCATACCATATTTGTCTTCAGTGGAAGAGTCGAAAAGGAGATGGCTGATTAGAACGTGAACCTGATTGAAAGTTATTGTACATACTGTATGTGTTGTGGGATGGATAAACAGTTTTGACGTCAAAACAAACAACCTACACATGTTTTATACAAGATTGTACAACAACAGTGTGTAAAGTGAATGCAAATGTAATGTTTTTCATAGTTTTCATAAGCTCTCAACTTCTGAGGATTAAACACTTCAGAACACGATATAGTGGTGATGATGACACACTGACTCAAGTCTTTATATTAAGGGTAATGCAGAAAGCAATTAGCTTATTGCTGCTAGGTGTGTAATCCGCAGATAAGCTAGACTCTTTATTCAAAGTTGCAATTAATCTGATATCGGAATGATTTCGTCTAGACGCAATCACTTTGCTCTCATCAGAAACATTTGCTGCAATGTCTTGTTTCAGCAGCTGCACCGCCCCCGAAACATCTGCAGGATAATGATGCTCTGCTCCCCTCCAGAACTCGCAGCCTCAGCCTGTGAAGCAAAAACAACAGCAGCATAAAGCATTAAGAAAATATGGCCGATAATTGCGATCGTGACGAGCAGCATAACTCTGGTTTGACCGCTGGTGTAAACAGTATGGGCAAAAACAGGTGCCATTCCACATTCCCAATGCATCCAGTGATGATGTATGCATTTTCCATTAGCCAGCGTCGAGGGAACTATTGCCATTTTTCACCATCAAACATACAGTCTGGTGTCAGCGTAATAAATCTCCTTCAGTGCACAGCAGAATGGTCACCTTCCCGAGGTCCAAAAATAAGGGCCTTAGTGGAACTGAACCGAGCGTTCGCTGATTGAACCAGCCAAGGACACCTAATGTCACCTCAACTCTGCGCTTTTGCATAGCAATGAACGCGCTACGTCACACTACGTGGGCATTAAGAAAGGCCGCATTGAGCTCAATAAGCAGGAGGCGAAAAGAATTAGAGCGAACAGATGGAAAGGTGAAGAATAGAGTGAGCGGAAAGCTAAGAAAGAGAGGGGGCCATTCAAGTAGTGAGAGGAGAGCAACACAAAGTAAGAGGCTTGGGAGGGAACAGATATCGAGCTAGCTAACAGAGAAATGTACAGCCCAGCCCTGGCACACGGAGGTTTTGACAAGCTGCATCCTCTGCACTGCACTGGGTCATAAGGGCCTAACCCTGTAGTACCTAGCATCTTACATCAGTTCGGCTTTGTCTCCTTTAGCCTGCTAAAATTCGCCTCCAGAGTGGCTGAGACATGAACATGGACAATAAAATGGATCAGCGTGTGGAACTGGAGTTTTCAGTGTGCTGCTGTGTTTTCCATCACTGTATGAAAGAAACACAATGCTGCCTTTACTGTTGGATGCACTGGGACCACTAGAGGGCGCTTCATGGCCTACCTGTGGTCGTCCGCGGCCCACAGGTTGAGAAACCCTGTACTGTACTATTCAACTTATTGTTTTCCTTGTTAAACTGCTTTTAAAGCATGTTTGTAACAACCTAAAATATAGTGCGATATTACAGGACAAATCCATGTTACTTCACAGCTTCATACGAAGGCATATACTCTTGCTTTGTGAAGTGTTATGTGTTGTAGTATACTTACTAGGAGCAATTGTACATGCTTGTGCTAGGATTTACAAGGTCTTATGTGTACCATATAATGCCTCAAGCATTTATAAAGCTTTACAAATACAGGATTCGTAGGACGCATTCCCAATTCATTCTAGTGTCAAAAGGCTTTTGTTTTAAAGTTTGAAGCCCAGCAAAGCCACAGTTGTTCATAAGTGGAAGTCCAAGAGGAGAAAATGACTTGTGGGATTGTGTGATGGAAAGAGCCCAGCTAGTGGCGTAGTATGTACTATTCATCTAACTGGTATGCAGAACTAAAAACAAAGGAGCTGTGAGTATGCTTGAATAAACTAGGAAGTTTGAGCTGGGTGAACTCTGTAATCAAATTGAATTAACTTAAGAAACGCTGTGTGATTAGATACCATCACTTTAAACTTAAGATGACTTTCATTTTTATCTGGGTGTTTTAAATGTAAGCCCTATATGTCCAAATAACTTAAACATTTGAGGTAATCAGTAAACAGAATAAAATAAACAGAAATTAAAAAATGCACAATATGTGTCTAAAGGTAGCCAATTTCTCATATTTCTCAGAGGTTAAGCACTGGTGAATGAACCAGTAAGTTTAGGTTTAATATAGTATACTTAAGATACTTTACACCGCATGTTAGAATAAATAACATTGATGGGTCAAAACTAGCACGGATTCATACTTAGCAGCTGGGAGAACACCCACCCCCCTTTAGCCAACACGAGGCCAGGTGGCTAAGTGAAACATATACCAAGCCATATGCTGGAGGGAAGGTAGCCCATGTGGAATGACAACACACTGATGGTAATACATGCAAATAGATGCAAATGGAGTCAGGGGCCAACAGAATAGAAGTAAGTTTTATCCAACAAGATGGTGTTAACCAAACAAATATGCCTCAGTAAAACAACACAGCTTGCTTAGGTTCACTCAGTTATACAGAGTTGTTGAGTAACAATAATGAGAGAGGAAACAGTTTAAACCAGCAGCAGCTTCCTTTCTTTAAAGTGGTGGTCCAGAAGTTGCCTAATTTGACCCAAAAAGAGTTTATGAAATCCTCAGTAAAAGCTTAGCTCAAAATAGTAGAGTAATATGTGTGATATATTCAAGTTTATGCTAAACAGACTTAATCTATTTGAGTTCAAACCAAATGTTGGGTTACAATAAAAAGCAACACATTGTTGCTGTCGGGGGAGCAAAACATGTTCCCTTTATGCTGTCAAAAAATTTCATGAAGAGTGGATCATTAAAAATGTCCCATTTTCCATTAACCATGTATCCTTCTTTTGTAAATTTACCATTTTGTAGAAACAATGCTATATCCACCTATTCAGCTACCACCTCTGCCCTTTCACCCATTTACATTGAAGATATCGCTTGCACATAAAGTCAGTGTCAATGTAGTGCTGAGAAAGATGAGAAATGTACATGTAGAAAGATCCGCCACCCACATAATACCTGCTCTGTGGTGGTCCTATAGAGGCTAAAATATGCAGAGAAACAGATGGACTACAATCTGTAGTTGTAGAACTACAAAGTGGTACTATATGGTATGTGGAGCTGATAAAATGGGCAATGATTGTATAAACAGTGAGGTGCATTTAGTGAAGTAGGGCTACATTCACATTACCAGACTGATTTTTGCCAACATTTAGGTCAGATTTAAGTCACTTTCATACGTGGTCCTCGATCAATATGTATCTTTGATCAGAAGATCATCGGCTGCCCACAGCCAACATCCTGAAAGACCCATTTCACCCGGGACATCATCTGTTCGACCTGCCGCCCTCTGGTAAACGCTTTAGGTCCATCACGTCCCGGACAAACAGACTTAAAAACAGTTTTTACCCCAGAGCTGTACAGGAGCTGAACACTTCCAAACACACACGCTGACAAGGATTCTTATAGTGTGCTCAGTGTGCTCACACTGTGCTCAGTAGAAGTGAACTGAACACCACTTCAACACCTCACTGGGTCCGACTCCAACAGAGCACTGTACACTGTTCCACTGTTCCATTCCACCTCTGTTCTATTTATTATTCACTGCACTAACTGTATAAGCTATCCAAGGAATGTGCAATAACTAACTGCTACCTCACCTGTCTATTGTCTGTTTAGAATATATAGTTTTATAGTCAGTTTTTTTATATTTAGTTTTCTTATATTTATATTTTTTTAGGCAAATGTATATATGTATATTCCTTTTTTTTTAATTCTGCACTTTATATATTTTATGTTTAATTATTTTGTGTGTAAAGTGCCGTTGGATTACTGCTCAATTTCGTTGTACACTGTGCAATGACAATAAAGGCATCTTATCTTATCCTACTCATGAGCATGCGACAGGGACGTTGTGAATGTTAGATCGGATTTTATGTTTTTTTTTTCTTCTCTTGCATGCACCATCATTTAGCATTAACATGGCAGCAGAGCCAAATTTGAAGTTAGAGCCAGTAACCAGGGGACATGCAACACAACTGACCCTTTTTCATCTCCATCCCTCTCCAACAATGAACAGCTGAGAGCTGATCAGAGCTAATTACCTTGGCAGAAAAGGCTCCTTCTGCTGGTTAGATTGCTGTTCGTGAAGCATGTTGGTCACTGACATGACGTTACTGATTTGGATGTGCACATATGGGTCGTTTCAGGATGCTGGCTCGTTCACATTAATGACAGATCTGACGCACTTTGTGAGTGTGAGCCATCATGAGAGCGGATCTGAGCAACAATCTGATTTGAGCAATGAGGCTTGTAATGTGTACAGCCAAAGTGAAGTGGTGTTGTATATCTGTGGGACTTTCACAGTCGCCTCCCTCCTACACCCCTGGCTAAAACATGTCAGTCAAGTAGCCTCTCCCTGGCACAGAGGTTCTTGGCCACAGTATGTGGGGGAAAATACCAGACTCTGATACTACAGGACACGTGAAAGCTGCAGCAAAAGTGGGGGAGAGCATGATCTGGTATGTGAAAGCTTCTGCTCAGTGCTTGTTGGCCTTAGCAGGCAGTACTAGCACATCATGGCTTCGTGTCAGAAACAGTTTCACCAATTAAAAATTATTTCATTATGAATTCTGGTCTCGTCACTCGCTGTCGTTTGTGCCATTGTTCAAAAGGTTTTGCGCTGCATGTGACGGACTATGGGTGATTGAATACTCCAGCTGAGTCCTTTACATTCTCAGAAACAAAGGGTGCATGTCTCAGCCACCTCTGAAGGATTCTACAAATGGAACAGCTTTCAGGCTGCATGCTTAGATGTGCAATACATATGAGGAGTGTTGCAGAACGGACTGCTTTTGGAGTCAGGTACAGGACAGTGCAGCCAAACAGAACAGAGGTCATGTGCATATATCAGTTTTAAAGGCACAATAGCCCTTTTCAATTTTAATGGAAAATTGGGAATTAAAATAAAATATAAAGTGAAGTATATGGAGTGTTCTACTGAATTAACTGAAGTACTGCTGTATAAAAAATGATAAATTTATTCAGACATTAGATATTTAGAGGGTTTATGCTCTGATCCATTTAAACCTAAGGCACTAATAGAGATATACTGTACCTTTTATAGGGTGTCTGTCTCAAACCCTAACCCCTACATGGTGCTTACATGTACATGTGTGTATGTCCTTAAATACTTACATCTTTTAAATATGTTTTTAATTTTTTTGAAGTTAAGACTTAGATATGGCATGATTTAAAAAATAAAACTTTATTTAAAAATGCTGTCCCTAGTCTATAGGCAGAGCTTATTTTAGCCACAGCCCTACATTTTAGAGCGGGAAGTGAGACTGAGTCCCTGTGCCACATGGTGAGCTGTTCCAATTGTTTTGAAGTAAGTGTGTCCCGAAGTCTGCAAGTCAGTATGTATGATTAAGAACTGTGACCACCGGAAAACATATTTTCTGCAATTGATTAAAGTTAACACTTCCTATGAATTATGTCTTCATAGTGCTTTATAAATGTACTTATAAGGCACTACACACATAATGCCTGTCACTGTTGACAGTTAACAACCTAAAAACTAAGCTGTTTTAGCCAACAGACCAGAAAACAGTACATGACAGCTGAAATAGCCAACATTAGCAATGGCTTTAAACTAGCCTTGCTCACTTCTGCTTTTAGCAGTAAGATGTGATTACCTCACCTCACTCAAAGCCTGTAATAACCTGGCATAATGCTTTAAAACACAAATGTTATCAATGTTCTTTTGAAAAGTTATGATAATTATATTATATTCATAATATTCATATACTCATAATAGTCATATAATCTTGCTTTATGAAGTGTTATGCATGCAATTAATAACTATTAAGTATTTAGGAGCAATTTTGCAATGGTGTCTCTCATTATAGGCTATTATGCTTGCCATATAATGCCATTCTAAAGGATTTATAATGTGTATAATTGATAATGCAAATATAATGCATTATAAATACAGATGCACAAGAAGTGTTAATACATTTTTTTGTGATTTTATGTGTGTATAACTGTTCAAACGTATTTGCTAGCCTAGTTAAAGTTCGGAGACTAGTTAAAATGTGGCGATCTGTCCAACATTAACTAAAATTGTCACAGTTGGTCATGTTTCAATAGTGTTGTCATTGATTTGTTAGTGAGTGGAATATTCAACCATTTGCTTTAATAAAGCAATTATGAACATAATTAAGGTGTAAGGTTTTCAGACCAAAAGGTTTTTGGCCAAAGTTCAAGTCATTTATGAATTTTGGACTCTGACTTTGAACCATTTCGGAAGTATCATCGCCTCTTTAACAGGCAGGACTAGCCTTGTTTTCCACTGGAATCAGAGAAACATTCGTTAAGGTTTTATGAAGCTCTAATGACTCTTTGTGTCCGTCCTCAGGAGAGCGGCTCAGTCTACCTGCAGTTCTCCTGCTCCACAGCCCTGCAACTGGAGGTCATCTTCGAGGTGCTGGAGGAATTCGATTGGACGGCCTTTTCTGTGGTCACCACCCGTCACCACGGCTACGAGGACTTCCTGGCTATGGTGGAGGGCATCACGGACGGCTCCTTCATCGGCTGGGAGAAGAAAAGCGTAGTGATGCTGAATCTGACCGACGACCCTGGAGGGGCACGTACCCGCAGGCTGCTGAAGGAGAATGAAGCTCAGGTGAGGAGAGAAAAAGAAAACAGAGAGAGAGAGAGAGAGAGAGAGAGAGAGAGAGAGAGAGAGAGAGA
>CM067475.1:24605687-24685065 GCA_034552555.1 Semaprochilodus insignis
ATATGTAAATATATATATATATGTGTGTGTGTGTGTGTGTGTGTGTGTGTGTATGTGTGTGTGTATATATATATTTTTATAAATAAATAAGTAAAAATATAAATATAATATTTTAATAAATAAATTGTATTACACACCGCATAACAGCCTTTGTCTCCTTCCACTGTGTTTTGTTTCTGTAGGTCCGGCTTCTGTACTGCACTCATGAAGAGGCGGAGCAGATATTTAAGGCGGCGTGGCTGTCAGGGCAGGCCACTCCCTCACACATGTGGTTTGCTGTGGGGCCGGCTCTGTCAGGACTGGGAGTGGAGGGTCTACCTAAGGCTCTGTTTACCGTTCGACCACAGGGATGGCGAGACGAGCCCCGCCGACGCATTGCTAAGGGCGTGTCAGTGCTCACGCATGGCGCCATGGCCCTACGCAGGGAGTACGGCGGGGCCAGAGGGACAAGCTTTGCTGGAAACTGCATGACAGATGGCAACCAGACGCAGAGGGTGCCAGACAGGATCAGGTAAATTTGGATAAAATGGCTTGAGGACGCAGGATCATGTTAAAAATAGAAAAAACAATAATGAAAATAAATGACATTTTAGATGCAGAAAAAGCCAGTGCTCCTCTATAGACAAAATCTGTATAGCAGTATGATTATTATACTTAACAAAGCATAATTTCGTATGTTATATATTAGAGGTTCCTGCTTTCCGCTGGGATGCCTTCTAGCACCCCCATGACCCAGAGGGATAAGCGTTGTTGATGATGATGATTTATTAGAGCTGCCAGATTTCTTCATTACCAGATTGAACTTATTTTTTCAAACCATAAACTCACTCTGAGCCGGTTGAGTAAACACACTAGCACCAATACATTTTATCAGTATAAATAATATAACATTGTTTGTTCTTTAAATCTGACTGTATCCTTAAAGCAATGAAAGAACTAAACACAATCAATCTACTACCAAAAGTCAGTGATAAAAAATTAAGAACTCTTGACTCTCATGGAAATCAGGGTTTTTTATGTTTAGGCTGCATTTACACATTGAAAATGATTTTACTGAATTATCAAATGTAATAAATACATTTTTACATTAACATGAACAAAGTTTTCATGATTTAACTATTCACTGGAACGGGTAAGCTATACAGCAAGTACTGCAAATTTCACTTGGGGTAATAAACTCTTACATGGGGTAATTAATGCCCATGGTTTTGGAATGGGATTACATATGTGTGACAGTCATGTGTCCACATACTTGTGGCCATATAATGCATGGCTGTAACATTACATTCCAGTGCAAAGTGCAAACCAATATTCCAACATATTCAGCAAGCTGTTTTACAGTAAGATTAGACCCCTCTTGTACTGTGCCTGTTTTCCAACATGGAGATTGTTGTCTTTTAAATGCCATCATCCAGGCAACTTATCTCCCAGTCTTAGTATATATTTCCAGAGTCAAGTAAAACATTAATTCCAATAAAATTCCTTTAAAATAGGGGCTGGGCTATCGGGCAGTGCAGGTGGATATCATCAACAACTGACATGTAACCTGATGACGATGTGTAGAAGGTCGCTTTGTTGAGAAACAGACCTAAAAGACAAATCGAGAGGACTAATTTAATGTTAAGGAGTTTGCTAAATATGACAGGAAATTTAAGAAGAGTGCACGCCCAGGCTTCAATAGTCAGCCGAAGGCTAACCGCCTGATTACGTTGCAAGTTAAGCTTGAGTGCATGGAGTCCAATATAAATGCCAGTGTACTTTGGAATTTAAGCTTGTTTCTGTTCTAAAGACACTAGAACAGCTAAGTTAGCTGAGAACTTGGTGAAGTACTGAAAGTTCCTCTCATCCCCATTAATGGCCAGGGACCTGAGTTATACTGGGACCATCAAAAGCCATTAGGCTATAGTAGAGTAATTCCTTACTGTCTCAGGTGAATGGGATTTACTGCAGTGTTTTCAGTACAGCTTATGTGTCCTGGTGGTTAGTTGAATTCTAAAACTGTGATATTATAATACTTCATGGTTTTCTAGTGGTATCTGTAGTTGAACTCCAGGGTAACTCTCCTGTAACGGCAGGAAATGGCTTGTTGTATTTAATATGTAGAGCATGTGGCCACGGCTTTGGAAATCCCTTACAGAGGTTTCTCTAGCGGGGAGTTCTATTAGCATAGAAGTTGTCACCAGACGAAGCTCATGAACACACGTTTGTAGTAGCATCCTTTAAAACGACGAGTAAAAACAGATGTTGGGTAACTCAATATTATATTATTTAATATGTGAGTTCTATTAAAGATTCCATTTACAGTTAATGTGAAGCATATGAACTAAAATAGAATAGAAAGTAGGTCAAAGCTGCAGCGGACTGAAGGTGTATCGGTGGTGAGGGGTAGTGTTGGGGCGTGATTTACTCAATAACTGCAAAAACAGACCTGGAAAAATAGACCCATTTTTTGATATATGGGAAAGACCTTAACCAAAATCATAAACAGGGCTAAATAGAGAAATGTGTATAGCTGAAGGAATGAAGGTAATAAGACTAATGTCCAGAATGAATTACTACTAACACACTGTTGCATGTATACTGAAAAGAACATAGTGTTTGTCCAACTCCACTAGAAGCAAGTTCATTCCGACCAATCACAGTCAGGGAGTGGGCTCCTAACAGACATGGTCATCCAGCAGTTCAACAAGCAGTGTGCAGCAAGCCAACTTGAACCACTGTGTTGTTTTGAGCAAAATGATGTTGTTCAAGATGTTGAACGATTTTGTTTGAAGCATACGGCCACCGTAAAGAAGTAATCCACCAATTATTTTAAAAGTTTCCACATAATTAAATAAGATAAGTAAACAATGAGAATAAAAAGTAAACAATGCAATTCAGAGGGTTTGGTGTGAAGTGCTCCCTTCTAGAGACATGAGTGATTGTGCTGGTGGTAGTGGTGGGAACCAGACATCTGAAGAGTTCAGTGCCTCTAAAAGCTCCCTCACAGAAAACTATTACATGAAATGGTTTATGGTTTTGAATGTATGTATGATCTATGTTTTCTGATAGCTCTAAGACTATTTTTTTTATAATTCTATTCATGTCAGGTACGTGCATTGTAAGGCAAAATAGTTTCCCTTAAAGAAAACTGCTACATATTTACAACCGTTTACCGTATTTAACATTACGTACACATCTCAGAAGGTTCTGTAGGTGCACTGGTGGCCCAGGATAACAATAAATGACGATATTTGTGTTGTAGACATCACAACACCTGGTTCCCATCAACACCACTGAAAGTAAAAAGTTACTTAGTACTATAAGTAATGAATAATCTTTTAATACATGTGTAGCAAACACACCAGCCAGACTCTTGTCACAACATAAAAACATTAAAATATGATAATTTTTAAAATGGTAATTTTTATTAATTAAATTATTGAAATAAAAATTATATTATATTATATTATATTATATTATATTATATTATATTACATTATATTAAAGAAAAACAAAATTATTACCCTGGTAATTACTAAACCATTACTAAAAAAACTATTACCCTTTGTTAACCACACATATACAGTATATGATTCCATTAATTTATTCTTGTTCCCAAAATACTTGGATTATTCATTATTGAATAAAACAAGAACATACATACCTTTTTGTGGCTATGCATGTGTTCAAGTTGTTTTGTTATGTAAGATCACAGAATGTCATAAACATGATGATGAATGATTCCAAACGTTTGAACAGTAGTGCAGTGAGTGAAGTAGTGCAGTGAGCAAGCGAGTGTTTGCATGCAGTTCTGTGTTTTCCCTGCTCTAATCTACCCAGCTGATTTCATTAAGAGTTTGATCATTGGCTGATGAGTTTGGTCAGTGTGCAGAGCAATGCGCAGTCCCATAACTGGGAATGTGAACTACTGGCATATAGCCACTGATTCTTAAATAAGATATTTTAGATTCCTCATGAGCAGAGAGCAGTGGTATCTTTGCGCACCATGAGCCCTGAGGCTTCAGACTGAAAGAGTGAGGCAACTATTCAAAGCATTCGGGACATTTCTTTTCCCTTTTTTACCACCCTAAATTACATGTAAACTGACTGATATTAGCCTACTTAAATTCAAAATAAAGTAGGTCAGCCATGAAAGAAAATCAAAATCAGCTTGCGGATGAATAATGGAACGAAGATAAAGCCTATTCAAAATAAACATATCAAGCAGAACCAGAACTTGTGCCCCATACAGTATTTATCAAGCAGAAGCTATGTATTGATCTGCCATGAGCAGCATGGAATATTTCAGGGCTACAGCAACTCGATCATCCCAGAAAAAGAATTTGTTACCTTCGAAATCCAGATTGCTCTGCAAAAAGCTTCTGCATAGTCCATTGAGCTTTTGGGCTGATTGTCGATTCTTCACCTTGGAATATAATGTTACAGCTGTGCATTATGTGGCCAAAAGTATGTGGACACACGACAATCACACATATATGAGCTTTTTGGACATCCAAAACCATGGGCCTTAATATGGAGTCAGACCCCTCTTTGCAACCGTAGTAGCCTCTACTATGAAGGCTTTCCATGTGATTGGTAGGTGGGAGTTTGTGAGCATCTAGTCAAAAAAGCATTTATGGGATCAGGCACTGATGTTGCATAAGAAGGCCTGGCTTGCAGTCGAAATTCCAGTTTATCTCAAAGATGTTCAGTGATGTTGAGGTCAGGGCTCCGTGCAGGCCACTTTAGGTCCTCCACACCAAACCCGTTAAACCATGTGTTTTTTGACCTCCCTTTGTGTCCAAATGGAAAATATATGGAAGCATAGAATTATCTAAAATGTCTTTGTGTGCTGTAGCATCAGCATCACCCTTCACTGGAACTAAGGAGCCCAACACTCCTCCACCAACTCAAGTCAAGTCAAGGTTTTTTTTTTTATGTAGCACCTTTTATAATAGATGTTGTCAGAAAGCAGCTTCACAGAGAATCTGGGACCGGTCCCCCCAGTGAGCAAGCCACGGGCATCAGTGGCAAGGAAAAACTCCACCAGATTAACTTTTGACACTGTGTGTTCTGGTAGGTAGTGTGTTCCTGGCATCCACCGAACTCATCCATCAGACTGACAGATACTGAAGCTTGATTCGTCACTCCAGAGAACACATTTCCACTGCTCCAGAGCTCAGGGATGACATGCTTTACACCACTCCATCTGAGATTTGGCATTGTGCATAGTGATCTTAAGCTTGTGTGTAGCTTCTTGACCATGGAAATGTATCTGATGAAGTTTCTTTGGGCACATGATTCTTTCAGAGGCAGCATGGAATACTGTAGTGAGTGATACAACAAAAGATAGCAGATTCTTCTTATGATTCTTGTGACTGAGTTGTTGTTCCCAGACTTTCATTTCTTCTCCAAGGCTTTCATTACATAATAATAGCACCTACAGTTGACCAGGGCCAATCTTGCTGGGTGAAAATTTCATGAATTAACGTGTGGCGAAGGTGTCATCCGATGACATTGCCATGTTTTGAGCTACTGAGCTTTTGACCCATTCTACTCCCAGTGTTTGTCTACAGAGATTGTATGGCTGTGTGTTTGGTTTTACACACATAGCACTGAGTGTGGCTGAAATAAATGAACTCAATAGTTCCAAGCAGTGTCCAAACACTCTTGGCCATATATTGTACCATTGTACCTCAAAACCTGGGTCAGCTTACTTGATAAAAAAGTAAATAAAGTGATAGGGCTGCCACTGTACTGCTTTGAAATCTTATTAAACAATGCTTTGAGCAGTGCTTTGAACTGCTGTGCATTGTGCTCCAGATGGCTGGATTTCAAAGAACGCCAGCATGGCGTGCTTCCATCAGGTTGGAACCCCTTTTGGTACCACAGGTTTTAAAAGAGTGTTTCTTTCACAGCCCTCCGCTTCTCGCTCTCTCACTCTCTCTCTCTCTCTCTCTCTCTCTCTTTGTCTCACACGAACAATTCCACCTGCCTTTGATTTGCATTTGACAGCCAATACTGGGGGGAATTGCTGATCTCCCTGCATGTCAGTCATAGTTCTCGTAAATCATTCCATCTCTGGGAAAAAAAAAGGAAAGAAAATGAGCAAAATCAAATCACAGCGTCGACTTGTTTTTTAATGGCCAGGAGCTTTCATTGTCAGTCAGTCCTAAACGGAAAGAATAATAAATCTCCTAACTGGCATTAAGAGCCTGTCACTTTAACACATCATTGGAAAACGCTGAGCTAGACAAAGGAAGGTTCTGGAAATACACTGAGCAGTCTTTACTTTATGGAGTGCCTCTGCTCTCGTCCTTGGTGTTTGACAGACAGGATGGCATTCATCAATAGTTGGCTTGACAAGATTTTTTTTTCCATAAGGTTGGCACCGATCCATTACCAGGAAGCAGTATCAGGTCAATATTAGCATAAAATGGATGGAATATTGGAGTGGGGGATCAGTCTGTTTCTGTAACAGCTAGTAGCACATACGTTGTGTCTTGTCATGTTAACTGTGTACTTCATCCTTTCGAGTCTTCATTCCTTTTTATTTCATAATTACACTCATCACTGAAAAAATAGTTGCAACCAGAAGGAATCATCCAACAGGAGTGAAACTTGGTGGGTAGGTTTGACATTGTGAGACATGCAGACGATTCAAGTTTCACGCTCTGCCATGCAGGTGACGTAAGCAAGGACAGACTGCTGTAACTGTATGCTTTTGTTGTGGTGGAGGTGCCAACAAATCCATGTGTGGAGGCACACATCATGTGTCCAGAAGACCTGGTGTCACTCCACCTCCACCCCAACCACAGAATCCGTGACGTCTGGCATGTTGCATTAGTAAATATGGTGGCCTGACGTCATACTGAGAAACACTACTTCTGTATGTGTAGCTCAGTAAATATGGCCCATATCAGTCTAAATTTATCATAATTTTTTGTTCCTGGTAACCTTTATCTTCCTTCCCAATAGCAGTGCAATCCTTCTGGGTGCAACTATTCTTTTGATGACGAGTGTATTAAACCATTACATGTTTTTAAAGGGAACCCTAAGTGATAGGGGCCTGTATGCCTTGCATGTTCAGTACTATTAAAATATGATGTATAAACAAAATGGAAATGTTTTTTTAATAATGAATACTTTATTAATTTTAATTTCTTGGTTCATATATGTCTGAATAGTATCAGACGTGTACACCATATTGGAGCTTATATGTCTTTACGGTCAGGGTTCCCTTTAAAACAAAGAGCATTATTCACACCTTAAAAAGGTTATATTAGGCTTATGCCAGGCTTATCTCTGTTGTGGGCTGTAGAGTATTTGAGTAAGAATGGTGCAGTGAAAAATCCTATTTACATAATTTTCCACTTTCCCTAGATGTAGTCAATCAGCCAAGACATTTTTGTTGTCCAAATTTTGCTCCCTTAGGTTGGAACTGGAGCTGTGACACTAACGATGCTAACAAACACTCAAAGCAGATAGTCACCCAAGTCTTTTTTTTTTTGCAAATACACCCCTAAAATTTCTCTCAATTTCACTGTGTAGCTGAACACGGGCAGTGTTAAACTAATTTGGCATTTCATCTTAAAAAAGTAAACTGGCTTATTCTTGAGGTAACAGAATGAAACACACATGACAGTTTTTTCTGTTAACTTAACTGTTTAAACAGCCAGCTTATTTGATTAGTTGAAATGGTTATTATTTTTTGTTAGAATGATGTCTAAAATGGCTGCCCACTGCGTTTGCAGTCACGGTCAGGTTTTGTTTATTTTTACTGTGCCCCAAACCAACAACAAGTCTGCACAGCTTTAAACAACAAGGGAATAAGTGCTGGATGTACTTTAATTGGGTTGAGAGAAGCTCTGGGGACATATGTATAGAAAAGATTTGGGTGACTATTGACTATATTGTTAGCAACATTAGTTCATAGCTCCAGAGTCAATCCAAAGAAATCGGCTACATCTGGGATTACTGGAAAGCTGTGTAAATACAATTTTTAAGCAACATTGTCTGTTTGCTTATATTGATGGTCATCTTTTTAAGGGGTCTCCCAGCCTAAAACTAGCATGTAATGTTCTATGCCATGTTATGTAATATTCTGTGATGCAGCACTTAATCCATTAGCCTCCTTAGCTTGACAGAATTCACAATTTTGAATCCTTTTTGTCTTCCTGTCATCAGCGCTCCTTCACCCAGCATGCAATACATAAATACACCATACAGCCATTGAGAATTCCCCTTATTGATACTTAGCTCCTGTTTGCTAGCATAGCTACTGTTGGACAGGTTAATAAATACAGACATGATATTTGGCTTTTCATTTTGCATTCAGCCAGCTAGCAGAAATAAACATTTTCAACAGAACCCCTTCAAATACATTAACATTTAAGGCATTTAGCAGACGCTCTTATCCAGAGCTACTTACAACCGTGCTTAGTGTTCCGTTGGATAATGTTTCCCAGCTAGTATAAGAAGGTTAGAGTCAAAACTCGCCGTGAGCTCAGATGCTGCCTGAACAAGGGCCAGTGCTGATATCTAGAGAAAACAATACAAAGACACATATAAGCATAAGTGTACTACCTAGCAACCACAACCCGGTGCTCATACCTAGAGAGAAGAAAGGTTATGGTCAGTATAAGTGCAAAAACAAAGTATTTCAACATACACATATAAGTGCTCACTCACTTAAGTGCTTTACAAAGAGATGGATCTTCAGACTGCGTTTGAACACTGCAAGAGACTCAGCTGTTTGGACAGCCAGTGGGAGTTCATTCCACCATCTGGGAGTCAGGACAGAGAAGAGTCTGGACGCTTGTCTTCCATGCGTTTTCAGGGATTGCGGGTCGAGTCGAGCTGTACTTGAACCTTGAAGGGCTCAAGGTACAGATCGACTCTTAACCATTGCCATAAGGTAGGGAGGGGCTGGTCCATTCTTGGCTTTGTAGGCCAGCATCAGAGTTTTATATCTGATGCGGGCGGCTACAGGGAGCCAGTGAAGGGAGCGCAGCAGTGGAGTCACATGGGTAAACTTAGGAAGATTGAAGATGAGTCGAGCTGCTGCATTCTGGACCAGTTGCAAGGCCCTGATGGCCCGTAGAGGAAGACCAGCCAGGAGCAAGTTGCAGTAGTCTAGCCTTGAAATGTCCAGAGACTGGACAAGCAGCTGGGTGACCTCCTGAGAGAGGAAGGGTCGTATCCTCCGGATGTTGTAGAGGAGGAATCTGCATGACCGAGTCAGGTTCGCTATATGAGCCGAGAACGATAACTGGCCATCCAGAATCACACCAAGGCTTCTTGCATCCTCAGTCGGGGTGATCAAGGAGTTTCCGAATGAGATGGCAAGATCATGGTGAGGACCTGTAGTGCCGGGGATGAACAGCAGCTCAGTCTCGCTGGGATTGACCTTAAGGTGGTGAGCTGTCATCCATGAGCAGATGTCAGTCAGGCATGCTGAGATGCGATTGCATACCTGTGTGTCAGATGATGGGAAGGAACACATGAGTTGAGTATCATCAGCATAGCAATGATAAGAAAAGCCATGAGAGGTAATTACTTTGCCAAGAGAATGAATGTAAAGAGAAAAGAGAAGAGGACCCAGCACCGAGCCTGGCACATGGTATGTTATTAGGGCTGCATTACTAGGGATGCACAGATACCATTTTTCCCTTATGATACATGATATATATATCTGTATACGTAGGCCGATATCGAGTACTGATACCCTTACTAACTCTGTCTGACCTAAATAACCTCTAAATCTGGATATTTACACAGTTATATTTTTGAAATATTTTATTTTGATGAAATCCATGTTTTGTATCACAAATTAAACATACTCTGCTGGAATGGATGACATTTGCTTGTTGGATTATAAATATTTGATGCTCAAAGAAAAAACTACTTTTGTTTATTAGTTATATATATACTGTATTTCCTATAATATAATTAGTAATAAGAACCATATTAGGTAACTCAGTTTATTGTGAAATACAGCTAAAAACTGAATTGAGCAGTATATAGATAAACATGTAGTGTGTACATGTGAGCACCCAGCAGCTTCTCTGGCTCAAGAAAAAAAAAGGTGCGGAATATTGTTTAATATACAAATTTCACATATGATTTGTATCATATGTGCATCATGTTCACTGGTGCAACATCTCAGGGGGTCAGACTCTGCTGGAGTTCATCACTGTCCTTAACGGTGTCAGCAGCTGCGGCTCTCAGTGTTTTTCCAGCTTGTTTGAAGGAACCACACTGCTCAGTGATGCACCTCATTCATGCCCCGCAGGTAGAGCTATAGGAAACACTAGCTTGGCTAGTGTACTGCCCTGATAGCTAAAGGCTAAATCAAGCCATAAGCATTTTTACTGTTGCTTGTCATCTCATACCACCAGCATGTTGTTAGGTTCTGTCTGGTGGTGTGTATGTACAAGTCAGTGCATGTGCACATCAGAAATTGTGTCGCGGTGTCAGTCATAGGTATCGGTATCCCCAACGTCAATGCTGATACTGTTTTTAAGTACCGGTATCTGTATCGGTGGAACACTGTTTGCAACAGATGTAGAGATGGGTGTCTTTCAAAACATGGCAGAACCTGTACAGGGTGTTTCCCACCTTGCGTCCAGTCAGCACTAGGATAGACTCCCCCACAATCCACAAGGATAAATGGTGTAGATGATGAGTGAGTGAGTGATGAGTAAAGCACACCAGGTTTTAAAGGTTTCGATCTTGTTATCAGCATCATGAAAGTGATTTTGTGCCATCTCTAATATCAGCCAACCCAGAGGAAAGAAAAATCTGAAAATAGCCCATATGCAAAGGAAATGTGTATAATATATATTTTTTAAAAATACATGTAAAGTTTATATATATTTCTGTGTATGTTTGACATTTATCAGTGCTGTAGCACAAAAAAGGTATCTCAATTTTTGTTTTTTATTTTTTTTACATTATTTTTTAAAAGGCTGGTTACCCTTTGACTCGTGTCTTGAGTAACCTTGAGTAACCACCCTCCACTAAGGGGTACACAGAGTATTTACTCTCTGTGGGAAGGTGGATTCACCCTGCACCTTCTGGACTGTGGTAGTCTTCATGATAAATAAATGGACAGAAATGACCCAAAATTGCCTGGTAAAATAATCTTAACGTTAACTTACACTACAAGTTAAGGATGTTTTTCAATCATTTGTTCAATCAGTGATGATATCTTTGAAATTACATTTATTTAATCTACATATGTGCATATATTTGAATATATTACCTTCTGCTTATCTGCTTAATATTAACATCTGCTTTGATGTTGATGGGCAAAAAGACCCCAGTGTGTCTTCTTTTCAGGTTTATCACAGATCTCAGTACCGTCACACATTAATAATGCTCATGTTCATCTGCAATAAGTCTCTGGTTTCTCTTTTATCTCTGCTGTCTCTTCTTAGTCTATTGCTGGAGTTGTTGAAGAATCACCACTAAGTCTCCTGAGCCATCAAAGAGCAACACTTGAGCAATGAAATGTTCCTGAGGGAACGTGTACCCTAAAGTGAAATGAAAGCGAAGCGTCAGAGTAAAGAGAAAGAATCATGTATCTTATAACAGGTGTTTAGAAGGCAGTCACTTTAATGTGTCACCGCGCTAGTCAAAGCAAGGTTCCACAAACACTCTGCAACTTTCTCTTTACATTCTTCTCCAACAGACAGGATGCTAGTCACCAGTAATTGGCACGGCGAGCTGGATATTTTTAGAAGGCTGAGCCTTTTTTTCCCTGTGAACCAAATGCTTACCTTAAACACAGGCAGCCTTAAAGCCCAGCGTCTGTTTGTGCGCAGGGTAGACTTGCTAAGGCAGTGGAGTGAAGCTAATTCTACAGACTTGTTGCCCCCTACTGCTGACTTTTTGTCACTGCTTAAGGTAATGGGGTGTGATAAATGCTCACCTGCTGAATCCCTTGCATCTTTTTAGCCAGATTACTGCACCCTTTATGATCTACCTCCACTTGTCTTTTCCTTCCTCCTTTTAGCTTCTGCTTGTATATTTTTCTGTTTGACTTTATTCTGTAGTTTCTCTTGCTCTCCATGTCCACCCCTTGTCCTTCATCTTTCCCTACTCATCTCTTGCCCCATATGTCCTTATCATCTCTCTTCTAATCACTGCATTCCTTCATCCTCTCCCTACATCCTTGCTTCCTCCTCTTCTCTGCCTGTGTGTCGACATTGCTGTCTCATCTTTGATCCCATCTCTCTCTATCTCTCTCTCCCTCTTTCTCCTGGCTCCCTGCCTCCTTCATGCTCTCCTCTTTTGTCAGTTCCAAGCTCCGTCTCATCCCTCTGTTTCTCCTCTGCTCTCGTCTCCCCCGCGGGCGCCTCTACAGAGGCAGCGTATTCAGTGTCGTTTTGCATGTAAATAGGATAATTGGTTATGGTGGCAGAGTGCACTGGGAAATATCGCATGCTGTCACCAGCAGAGCACAAATCTCCCTAACCATCCCAGACATGTCATCACGCATGCAAACCTACTATGTCTCCTCCTAAAAAGCGAGGCCAACCCCACCGTTTCCCAAACTTGCCAAGCGGCGCTGTCATATGCAGCAGTAGATAGACAGGATGCTGAGATGCGTGATTAGCTTCTGTATTAGTTCATTATTATCAGGTCTACTGCGACTAGGCTACGCAGCCAATTAGGTAGAGTCGAAACCACTTTTAACTGACTAAAATCCTTTTGCTTTGAGTGAACCTATACATTAAGAATGTTCATTTTACACTCAATCATCGAAAGAATAGCTGCACAAATAATTACGTCCAGAAGGAATCAGCCGACAGGAATGAAACTTGGTGGGTAGGTTTGACATTGTGAGACATGCAAAAGTTTCACGCTCATCCACGCATGTGATGTAAGCAAGGACTGGCCTTATCACTGTACCTGACTGATCCAACAGCCCTCATTGTGGACATTTAGTGACTCTTGCCCTCCATGAGTCACCCTGTTAGTGCCAGCACCATTGGCAGATGGCTGCACAACGCAGGACTACATGCACACAGACCGTTGACTGCCCTAACACCACGTCAACATAGCCAAAGACTGAAATGGTGTTGTGGCAGACTGTCATGGAATGACTCAGAATGGCATTGGGTCGTCTTAAGTGACGAGTCCCGCTTTTGTCTTAATGGAGACAATCAACGAATCTGTGTGTGGAGGCATTGTGGTAAGTGCCAAGATGAACGGTTTGTTGTCACGGGCTGGTGTCACTCCACCTCCACCCCTACTGCATAATCTACAGTAGCTGTGTGAGAATATTCAAGATGCATGGGATGGATTATCACAGGACACCATTAGGAACCTCTACAGCTCCATGTCGAGACGTTTACGAGATCATTTATTGGTCCTCGTATTATGAGTGTATTTTAAAAAAAATCTATTTTGTTGCTGCTAAATCAGTCATCAGTCACTGAACTGAAACTGAAACTTTACCAAATGTTTTGGCTGATTTTGGGTATAACCCCAAAACAGCAAGCCGTGACTAGCAATCACAGCTTTGCACAGTTTTACACACGTAAAATCGTCATATTTTTCATTAAACAAACAAAAAAAAGAAAATAAATGTTTCAGTAATGACAGTTTTTAATGTTACACACTGATGTGCAGACTTTCAGACACATTTGCTTCCAAACAATGGGATCTATTTGCTTGTCATGTGTCCATCAAGGATAAGGAATCCTGCTGTGTAATACAGGGGTGTGGCTAAAATAAGATCTATAAAGCAAAACATGTTGTGGTTTAGTAGTCACATAAACACATGGGACTTTTAAATTTAAAATTTAAACTCTAAACAATTCTGAAAATCTAAATCTTGCGACTCTAAAAATGAAAATATACAAACAAAACATTATTGTAATTTGTACATTTTATAACGTTACTGTAAGTTTTAAATTTAGTTGCTTGGGATCGTCACCTCTCAGTACTTTATAAATTATTATTTTGTATATGTTTAAAATATTACTAAATGCTTTGGGTTTAAATATGTCATATCAAATCCTTATAAATGTCTATTGTCTGAATATTTAATTAATACTTAAGAGTTTGGTTTTTTTTCACTGTGGGACCTCAGTTTGAACTAATTCAGTAGAATGGTCCAATTAAGTTTGTTGATTTAAGGCATAATAGCTCAATTAGTCAATTAATTGACTGATTGTTGATAGATTAATCAATTATACAGATAATCAGTGCAAATTATGATGGAAGAGAGAGATACTATTCGTCTCCCTTTTACACAGTCTCCAGGGCCCAAAGTCACAAATGCACATAGCATGATTGAACCTGTCCTTCTTCAGCAGGGGTGGTCCTGTTGGTACCACTATGGCAGACGTAGACTTTGGTGTAAGATCAAATGTGCTTCTCTTTGTTGTTGTAGCCTTACAGTTCCATAAACCACATTAGCAAGTCTATTAGAGATTACTCTGTTTGCTGGGGTATATAATTGGCTTTACTTGCTAGCTACTTTAGCCTTGTAGCTCCAGTGCAAAACCTTTTACGTACCAAACGTGTCTTGTATGAGTGGCTACATTTGGGCTAAGTGGAACAATTGAGTAAACTTGCCAAACTATTGCTATAATTCCAGCAATTCCATCAACATTTCAAAGCGTGCCGCAGGATTAAATCATGAGGGTGTAAAGAAAGTAATTCAGAGTGGTTTGATATGAAACACTCTGTTCTGGAGAAACCTACTGGGTCATTCACAGTAGTGGTGATGAAAACCAGACACCTGAGGAGTTTAAAGCTTCTACATCACAGCCTTTTTTTCCCGAGCAATTTTGGGGCTTTTCTGTTGGTCCATTCATCAGGAAATTTTCACACAATGTAAATGGCAGCTGCTGTGCTCAAATGATAAGAGTAAAAATGGACAAAAATGGAAAGACTCATTTTTCCTGGGACAGCAAGAATATTTTTAGCCATTGATTGCGGAGAGGTGTATGCAGGGTGTGGCGTGGCAAAATAGTTCCCAAATAAAACATGTTTATTTTGGATTTACCACTACTTTGCTATTATAAACACTACATATAAACACTCACAACACATGTGTAGGTTCACTAGTGGTTTGGAGAGTCAATAAAATATTAGGTGATATTTCTATTGTAGACGTCCTTGCTCCTGGTTCATATCACCGCTACTGTAAAGAGCTTTAGGAGTAGCTAAGTTTCTTTACTATGCATCATTTCAAACCATTGAAGCCGCTCTGAATGATTGGAATTTTTAATTGGGTAGATGTGCAGGTTTGAATCTTCACTTTGTCATTGGCTCAGGCCCTGACTCCCAAAATTGCATGCTCTCAGGCTCAATCCCAGCAAGCTGTAACAATAATGCGGTTTTGAACACACTAGTGATGTAACTTCATTGGTAGGGTGTTGGGTTATATTGAAAGTGCTCTCTGAAGTGCGTTTTGATCACACACACACACACACACACACACACACACACACACACACACACACACACACACACACACCCAGAGAGTAGGGTTAAGCCCAGTGCAATGCAGCGATATTGAAAATGCACTGAGCTGTTACTAATACACGCACACGCACACACACACACACACACACACACACAAGGTAACCATATTCCCAATGTGTGCAGTGATATTGAAACAGCACTGAAACAGCTCTCTCTCTCTCTCTCTCTCTCTCTCTCTCACACACACACACACACACACACAGCTGTGTCGATAGTAGAGAGAGGCTGCTGCTCATCACCATACTAATGCTGTTTTAATGGAGACATTAAAATCCTCTCAATGTTTCTGATGTTTAAATACTCAACCTTCCTTTCCCCCCCTCCTTTCTATCCATCCACCCACAGCTGCTGTCTTCTCCGTCTGTCGTCCATCTCCAGCCTCCGCTAATCTCACCCTGTCGCTGACTCGTTTTAGGGTAACATTGCCCATTTTTCTCAGGATTTAGTCATAGACAGTTTCTAATGTGGTACGAGTGTGGTCTCTACCCACAGACCTCTGATGATGTGTCATCTTTTTGCCGTTCACCATTAGGATCTAGAGGAACATTCTGGGTTAAGACATTTTTCTCTGTGAGGGAAAAATAAATGGCTAAATGGTATCTAAATTAAAGAATCTGTCATGACTGGTGTCTACCTGACAGTGACCACCCACCCCCCCTTTTAACATTCACTCATTTGAACTATGCAGATTTAAAGTAGCTGGAAAAGATATTGGGTAACACTTGATTTTAAGGAACATGTTCCACTTCAGTCAAGCCCAAATACACTTGCAATTTAAGTTTATTCACCATGCCTTAAGCATTTTTCATTATGGTCTATGTATTATAGTATATAACTGGAGGGCTTTTGTGTGGAAATCACTAATCATTGAATTATTACTTCTAATAATACAAAATAAACAGTTCATTAAGAAATTGTTATGCCGACCATTGCAGATGAACGGATCTCCTAAGTTCTTATTAGGACCCAATTGATTTCTACATGTTCTATGCGGTGTTATGTGGCTAATATACTAAATACTTTTACTTCAAGATATTTTTCATGTCATGCCATAGCATAGTTTTGTTTTAGTCCTAACTAAGTAGCCTTAAATTGAACTAAAACTAGTTGGGAACTATAAAATGCATGTCTGTAACATTTAGCTCATTCTTACTCATTCTTAGAATCCTGCTTATATTAATACTCTGCAGTACAGGAACAATAAATGATGATAAATTTAGATTTATATGTATAACATTTATTGAGCTACACATACAGAAGTAGTGTCTCTCAGTATGGCTAGCGCAACATGACAGACATCCCGGCATGGAGTTGTAGAGGTTACTAATGGTGTCCTGTGATAATCCATCCTATGCAGCTTGAATATTCTCACACAGTTCCTGTAGATTGCAGTAGGGGTGGAGGTGGAGTGACACCAGGCCTTCTGGATGTATGACGCATAACAACAAACCGTTCAGCTGACCACAGTGCCTCCACACACGGATTCGTTGGTCATCTCCACCAAGACAAAAAAGCAAGACTCGTCACTGAAGATGACCCGCTGCCATCACAGTCTGGCACGACACCATTGCAGTCTTTGGCAAGGTTGACATGGTGTTAAGGGCAGTCATCGTAATGGTCTGCGTGCATGTAGTCCTGTGTCAAGCAGGCCTTTGAGGGTGAAACTTGAATCGCTTGCATGTCTCACAATGCCAAGTTTCATTCCTGTCAGTTGATTCCTTCTGGGTGCAACTGTTAGTGAGACTATTCTTTTGATGATGAGTGTATATATACCCTGCTGGGATTGCTTTCCACTACCCTCTTTTCCCGTTAGTACTCATTAATTCATTTATCAGACTGCAACGCACTGCACTGCATTTTGCACTGTGTTTATTGTTATCTGTGCTTATTGGTTGCATAGCAGTATAATGGTATCGTCCGCTACTATTTGGTCCATATGTCATGAAATGTTGTATGTGTGTGTTCTTTAAAGCAACCTTGGTCATAAGAAAAAATGAGAAGTCATGTCTTCATTTAGACCCTCTAGTGGCGTAGAGACTTAAACATTATTAAACCGCACACTCTAGAGGCCGTGACGCAATAAGCCTTACAGTGTTTAAAGTAACACATCAAATGTGTCAAAGAAACACTGCCAGACTTGCAGCTGCCTCTGTCTCTCCCTTGCCGTTGCTTTTAGATGCAGTTCAGCAGTTTGCGAAGACACCCAGGCATGCATTCAGACTAAAATTCAAACCATTAACAGCTTTAGATGTCAGAAAAAAGGCTTGTTTAAGAGCATTATTTAATCAGCTGTGAAACAAAGGTACTTTAAAGGTGAGATAAATAAATAACATGGCTGTGTTGGAGAGGGAGCAGAAATATTGATCAGAATAGAAGACTTGGGAGACTAATAACAGAATAAAACAACTGAAGAAATAGAAAATGTAGCCTGGGATGTTCCGGTCACTTAATGATCTCTTTCGTTATGAGAGTAAGACATAAAGCCATAAAATGATGAGCATGCACCAGCTGCACATGCCAATACGTAACAGTGTTTTTGCAAAACCTTTTAATTTGTCTGTGTTCATCCAATTACTATTACTACTGCTCATTTCTACTAGTGTCCCAATGGGAAAAGGATGGCTAAACACCTTGGGACCAAATCCTGATTCTATGAAATAAAGATTTGTTTTTCTTTAGCAGACATTATTAGGCCTCTGTTAGGCCATCATACGGACTAAAGGTTCTGCTCTTTGTTGATTGTTTTTTGCTTACTTAAAATGCCAATAAACGACTGCTCCTTTTCTTTTACAAAGAGCCACAATAGCACCATTTAGAGACTGTAAGAATTGTTTTCTTTCATTTTTATTGCTTGTGTGTTTCCGATATAGCACATTTGTACTGCATTTGTCCTCTCGGGAAGTGGACCCGAACCCCACTATTTTTTAACTGATCACATTTTTAAGGAGACTTGTCTTGCAGAAGCATGAAGCCAATTGAAAGTTGCACTCTTATGCATACAATTTCAAATAAGCATTTCTCAGCTTGGATGATAAACCCAATAAATGACTTTAGAAGTTCCTCTGTACAATAAAACTTAGTGCCTGGTCCGCCTAAAAATTTGGAGCTATTTGAACTTCACATAATAATTCATAAAGCATAAAACACTCATTCTTCTTCAGGTATGAACCTACTGTTTGTATAGTTTATACAACTCAAAAGGTTAAGGCAGCCCCAAAAAAGAATGTATTTAAGTATTTTATTTGATTTATTTTAATGTATTTTCTCAGTGTAACAGTCAATCAGTTGAGCATTTAAATTCCATTTAAATGAGAAGATTAGCCTACTGAATGAGCAGGACCTGCTGCCTAGTCCAAACTTTTGTCATGCATTTCTATAATATATTTCTTAGTAGTCCTTGTAATTACTGCATTATAAACATGTAATAAACCTGTGTTAAAGAAGAAAACAGAACAAACAATGTTTTTCTCGTTTACAGAAAGGAGACAAATCTATTAGTGATATTATTATAGCTAATTTTATTATTGGCCCACCAGTTGCCATTCGCAAATGGCACGTGACGCAGCTGGGATTCAAAGCTGAATGCCAGCTGTAGCACTCACGTCTACAAAGCTTAACGGAGCCAGTCAGTATCTTTATTTCTTCATATCCTCTGCTACAAGACTGCTATCTCCTCCCGATCTCTTATCTTCTTCTCCTCCCTTGCTTTACAGTATTTGGCGGCTCTCTCGCTCGTTCATCTGCCTTTGTGTCGTCTCTCCCCATCTCTCTGTGTCATTTCACTTTACTGCCAGAGTCTTTACATGTTAATATATCTGGCGTATGGCGTCTTGCTTGTGCTCTCTCTGTCTCTTTCTTCCCTCTTTCCTTTCCTTTCCTTTCCTTTCCTGAGTGTGCGTTCATTGTGTGCTGCTGTAAATGTACGAGTGACATCTGTACTCCGATAGAGAGCTGCGCTTCAGGTTGTTTGTTCACCCCACATTGTACAGCATTAGAAGAACACATGTAATGTCAATGGCTGTGTCGCTATGACAACATTGCAGGGGGTGAGAGGGAGTCAGAAGGAAGGAGACGAAGAGAGGGAAAGAGATGGAGAAAGAGAGACAGAGTGAGTGAGGAGTCGGGGGGGGGGGGTGGTGGTGGCGGGTTACAAACACTGTCACAGTCTTCAGCTTCTGCTCATTTGAAATGCATGTAGGCCAGAGGAATTATTTCATACCATAAGCTCTTTATTGAAGGGCCGGCTTGGAAACAGTCATGTGTGGCGCTGATGGGAAGAAAAGGAGCGCTGCGATTTTCCACACCGCGACTGTGACGGCGCGCACATATAGAGAGGAGGACGATTAAATAAGATTCGTTCACACAGCAGGAAATGCGTGTGACATTAACATTGCCACTCATTCATCTCCTCCATGTCACCTTTTTCTTACTTTCCTTTACAGCGATTTGAACCGTATCGAACATAAAGAAAAGGGACGCTTCCGGTTTCACGTTCCATTAAACGGGCATTAAACCAACAGCTTGCTTAACCAGTCGTCCTGACCAACACACGCCAGAGTGAATAATCTCTCCTAGAGAGGGACCATCATAAATTATGGATCGCGGATCAAGCTCAATTTCTGCGCCGAGGCCCGAGCAGCAAGACTTATGACACAAATCTCATTAAAACGGGGCCCGGGCGTCCAATAATATGATGGGCTAAAATAAAAATGAAAAAGGAGATGGAGAAAAAGGGGCCCATCTCACGCAAAACGGGTGCAGCCACAAAGATGAATAGGACCAAAGGACGAAGACAGTCGCAGACAAACGAGGCACTTCCCGTTTGCTCGTGTGTGTGGTAGGGAGTAGAAAACTGTGAGGTTTAACCTCTTTTTCCTATCTTTCTTCTTTCCTCCTGCCAAATCGTCCCAAGTTCCTCTCCTTTTCAGCATTTTCGGCGTGGCTCTTAGACGCCCCGTTGTCATGGCGACTTGCGAGAGCATCTCGGCGGCACCCTAAGAGCTCTAAACAGAGGAATATTGAAAACAAGGCAGCGGCGTGATGAGTGGCACACTCCGCCTCTGACGAGGACAGGCGATAAAACCTCACAGAGTTATCCCCTACGTCCCTCCAGGGCATGTCACTCTGCCTTCCACCTACTCCATCACCACCACCCTTTCCCACCGCCCTACCCCACCATTGTTTACCTCTTTGCTTGTGTGAACCATTCATACGTTCATTCATTCTCCTTCTTAGGCCCGCATGCGTGATTCGGCCTGTGCTCATTTAGTGTAGTCCCACTACCTCTGATTCCATTCTTCATTCACGCACCCATATTCATGGCGCGTCGAGCAATGCGGCGGACTCCCTCGCCTGTTTTCAATGGTGGCGTCAGCGTCGTGGAGAGGTTTTATATAAAGGTCCCTTGAAGCGTTCAGCACAAAACACACACAATATCCAGAGTGGAAAGGTGACTAATGGAACTCCTATCTCTCTCTCCCTTTATCTCTGCCCGCTCTCGCTTTCCCTCCCTTTATCATCCTCTCCTCTCCCTCTGTCCTTCCTCCTTCCACTCTCTCATTCTTTATCACCCTTCTTCTCCTTAATTTGTTCCTTCACTCACCCCCCCACCCCGCCCCTCTCTCTCTCCTCTTTTGTTCCTCTCGCAGGTACTTCAGTAACATAACGCTATCTGGACGAGACTACTCCTTTAATGACGACGGCTATTTGGCCAATCCGCTGGTGGATGTCATCTCCTACACAGCAGGCCGGGGATGGGAGGAGGTGAGGCCAAGATCGGTCATTCATTTGTCCATTCATTCATTTTTCCTCTGAGTTGCTGTTGTTCTCAGCTCAGGACACTTAGCACTCCATAGCAGTAGTGCTAACAGATTAAAAAGCTCACTGTGGAACTTAGGAAGCACATGGAAAATTACATCTGAACACATTTTAGAATTGGATATAAACTGGCTTTAGACAGGGTTCAGTGTAAACATGCGTTCACACTTTCAATGTAGACCTTTTAAACATGGAAAATGTGTTTACATTGATCAGAACAGGCCAATTCTTAAGTACCGGAATCTTTTCTTTTCCTAATAGAGAAGAGGTTGAAGCTAAGTTTACCCACCATACCCACCATTGAGGTCACTGAGGTCCTATTTTCTCTGTGGTTTGTATAAAAAAAATATTAAATTATTGCCTAGAGTTAACTTTGGCACTGCAAAGGTATTGTACAACACCAAGATATCCAGTGTTCTTATCAAATCACCCGCATCATTACCTTACCAAGGGTGGAGTGTATGACTTTCACTCCACCCACACAAAATCTACTCAAAACGGTATTTCTAGGAAACTAGGGTAGACTGTTTAGTTCAGTGCCATTCAGTCCACCTTAACAGTGGACTAAAACATTGTCTTTAAAGCTTTATTGGAACTTGTAGGTAATGTTAGCTCTGGTTCTGGGAACATTACCTGCTAGCTGGGCTTCCTCATAGTTGTACTTAAGACATTCAAGAAGATTCTTCCCTGTGTCTGTTAATACGACCATGCTGACTCATAATGGGAGCTTGTATGACCTCTGTTTCAGGAGAGTGGTCCAGCAGTTAGCTAGCTGAAGCTAAGGTATACCTTTTTGCACCTTCAGATGATCCAACGCTACAGTAACGCTAAAGCTTGTACTGAAGCTGGTGGGAGCAAGTGAGAAGATGTTGAGGAGGACTCATCGTCTTGTTCACAAGCACACTTTAGCACACTTCAATGCAACAATACAAATGATGGCATCTGTACTATTAATATTTACTATCTGTCCATTAATATTTATCTTTACACGGAATGTTTTATTTAAGCAAATGGGAGTGCTGTATCCTGTTTAATCTGACTAATTTATCAAGTTATGATACTTGGCTAATCTGATCTCAACATTGCACGGCAATGTTGTTGTTATTTACAGTCACTAAAGGTTGAATTAAATGCATATTAGCAGCTCCTGTAACCCAGATAAAGTTTAGCTGAACGCTTGGCTGTGGTCTTGTGCGTTGTTTAATCCAAAACACTTTCAGCTTCAGGAATGAAATACAAGTAGCACCGTCCTCTAAGTGATCAGGATGTGTTTTTCTGAATTATATGTTTCTCAGTAACGCCTTCTTACATTTATTAGCCTTATATAGCCTTGCTGACCAATTTACTACTACCATTGTTTTTCCCACATGGGAGGAGTTTTTCCTTCTCACAATGGAGTAAGTATTGCTTAGAGACAATTGTGATTGGCTGAGAGGTATGTCAGCCATTATTTTGGTCAATTGCATTCTCGAGAGTAATAATCAACCTAAACTCATCTGCCACATCTGTAGTGTATGGTTCATTCTTACTGAAAATAGATTTGATGCATTTCCCTTTGCTGAGAACAGGACAGAAGCTTATAGGGATCCAAATTCATGACACCTCCATGCACCCAGCTACACAAATAAAAGTTTCAATGTTGCAAAATAGCAGTAAATATATTGTGTATTTTTAGGCTGAACAAGTCATGTTAATTTGCACAAGACACCAAACAATGAGCATCTCATCACATGACATCATTGTCGAAAGACAAACAGGCAGCACCAAAGCCAAGCCCATAAATGATTAAATAACTAAATTAATTAATTAATTAATTTAAAAGATACCGTCAGCATTATATTATTAGCTAACTGCACTACAAGATGTCTACAAGTCGGCTGAAGTTAAATTAAAGCCAAAAACAGAACAGGTCACGACAGATGAAAAAAGCCTAAACAATTGATGTGAAACAAAAAGTTATTTACCAGATGTTATATAGCAGTTATATATAGTTATTTACCAGCTGTCATATAGCAGTTATATATAGTTATTTACCAGCTGTCATATAGCAGTTATATATATAGTTATTTACCAGCTGTCATATAGCAGTTATATATATAGTTATTTACCAGCTGTCATATAGCAATTGTATACAGTTGTTTACCAGGTGTTATATAGCAGTTATATATAGTTACTTGATAGATGTCAAATAGTGATTATATATAGTTGTTTACTGGATGTCATAAAGCAGATATATATAGTTATTTAGTGGATGTTATATAGCAGTTATATATAGTAATTTACCAGATGTCATATAGCTGGTGTATACAGTAATTTACCTGATGTTATATAACGGTTATATATAGTAATTTACTGGATGTTATATACCGGTTATAAATAGTTATTTACTGATGTTATATAGCAGTTATTTATAGATATTTGTATACCTGATCTTATATAGCTTCACATGTTTAGCTGCTTGTTATTAATAAAGTGTTTTTTTCTTCAGCACACTAGCAGCTCATTTGCCATTTACCTGTTTGTTTCTACAAACAGCCAATACTTGACAGAGCCCGCCCCAACCAGCCAGTCGCAATGACTTTTGGGCCTCAAAATGAATCAGATCACGCAGGACCTGCGGGTGATGCCGCCTTCTGCAGACCTCTACTTAAGACTCACTTAGAAAGAAGCCATTGGGCAGTTGCTGAATTGAGTCAGTGACTGTTTATGTAAATCTGTATAATCTGTATGAATTGTCTCTTCAGGGATGGTGCTGGTTTTTCAGAGGGAAATGTTTAGTGATATTGCTGACAGTGGTGTAGGGGCAGTTTTTACAGGCCCCTGACTGATCACACATGGATGCCAGGAAACAAATCATTGTTCATAAACACACAAAAAGCAAAAAAGTGCATCTCCGATTTGATCAGTTTTTCTTTTTGTACATAATTCGAGTGCAGCATTTAAATAAAAGGGCTCCAAAATTGGCTTGACCGAAAATCTGTTTACATTAACATACAAAATAATGAGAGATTTTGGTTTCTCCTGTAAAGCGAATTTTTTGGGAGATTCACAGATTTCAGCAACTGCACAGTAGCTTCTATTATAAAAGAGGTCTGAGTCAAATAGTTTTCTGCTTTTTTTAAAATCCAATTTTCTTGCGGATTTAGTCATGACATATTCCCATCTCAGAGCAAGGTCTCTGCCTTTCACGCAACGCTAGGGGGCTGGGAGTGAAAGTCCTAGCACATGCTTCCACTAAGCAGTGTTGGAGAGTAGTATTTCCTGTAAGTTGCTTGCTGCTAGTTCAGTTATGTTCATATTTGCGTAGTGATTTAAACAGTTAATTTTTTTGCCCTTTTCTGTGTACTTCAGAAACTGATAACAATATTGGGTCATAAAAGAAAATGAATGTGTTTTTTTTTATTTGGCTTCCTTACAGCAACTGAGCCCTCTTAGACCAGCCCCGTCCACTTTTTCTTTCATCCTGACTGCTGTGAAGACATGGGCAGGCTATGCATTTGTCAGGCAGCCAAAAGTGCTGATGTTGCACTGGGGTAATACATTGCAGCATCATGGCTAAACCTCCTCCTGCACAAGCTCAGCCCAAGCTTGAATAAGAATCACCATGGCCTTCACCTAACTTGCATTATAGTCAAACAGTGACATTCCTGGGAAACCCTTGGCGTGTGTGGGTGAGCGTTATCCTGCTACAAAAAAATGCCAGTTGAAAGGCAACCCATGTGGCTGGAGGATGTCCTGCACATATCACTGAGCTGTTAGTGTCCCTCATTTCACTACTAGGGGTGACCAACTGGAGCATCACACCAGCAGTTGGGGCAGTGTGTCACTCCACAGCAAAAGCAGGATTGAAGCACTCCCCACAAGACCTCCATACTCAAACCCAAACAATGTCGGATCACAAACAGAACCTGGACTGAACGCTAAAGACAAAATGGTTTCAGTCCGTAGGACTCCAGGTTTCTCGTTCAAGGCACTAGAGTAAAGCGAGGTGGCTGGATGTCAATGGCAGGACATGTGGTGGGCACTGTGACACCAAATGTCCTTCTGCTAAGCATCTGGAAATGGTCCAGACCGAGACAGGGGTGTGTAATGAAGGTGCCACCTGTGTCTGGATGGTGGAAAAGGAAAAATCAAGACAAATCAAGCAATCCTATCTACTGGTGGTCTGACTCGGCCTGTTCGCCATGTATGCATGTCCTCACGTAACCAGACCACACCTGTAATCATTTACATATCTTCCTGAGACATAACTGCATGCCATAACTGCAGCAATCTGACATTTCTATCTGGGTGCATAGTGTTTTTTGTCAATCAGTGTTTAATATTTTGTTCTAATTTCATATCACATGCACATTCTCCATTTGATCTCTCTTTTATTTTACAAATTGGTTTTAACTATCTTTCTCTCTCTAGTGTATTTCTCCTTTGCTGCAGGAGTGCTGTATGTCTTCAAGTGTGAAGTAACTGGTAGCCTGCAAAACTGTGTTTTCAAAGTAGCTTCCAAAACACTCTGAGTAATATGAAGCCACTCGAGGGCCCTGGCTTTCTATCTGGAATACAGGAACTACATCAAAACACCATAGAAATCAACAGTACAATGCAGATGTGGCAGGTAGAGATTAGGGTGAATCACGGCGGAATATGCTTTTAACTTTGAACCTGACAGTCATTTAACGCTAATGCTAAAACTGTCTAACGCAGTTGAGACTCCTTTAGTGAAACTTGATTACAATGCATAAAAAACTAGATTAGCCTCACCATTAATAGCATTAGTGCTGACAGGCTGACTAATAGCATGTGAATAATGTATCAGTGACATTTCCCATCATTTAGGTGGGCTGGTGGGAGAACGGTGTCCTGCGTCTGCGTTATCCACCCTGGTCCCGCTACGGTCCTTTCCTTAAGCCGCTGGATGACAGCCAACATCTGCGGGTGGTCACCCTGGAAGAGAGACCTTTCGTCATTGTGGAGCCTGCTGACCCGGGAACAGGCTCCTGCATCCGCGACTCAGTGCCCTGTCGTCTGCCGCTCAACACCAGGTTAGAGGTTTTGGTAGTATAAGTATAAAGGAAGCTTGTCGGCCGAACGTTTTTCTCGCTCGCTCACAGGCGAAGTTGTGGTTGGTGTGGCATAAAGGGTAACACCACTACCTTGCAGTGAGCTACCAGGCAATGTGGGATACTAGGGTTTGATTCCCGGTCTGGGTGACTATGCTGTGCTACACCAATAAGAGTCCTTGGGCAAGACTCCTTACACTGCATTGGCCTGCCTGTAATATGATTAAGCTTGTAAGTCACTCTGGATAAGAGTGTCAGCTAAATGCCGTAAAAGTTGCTTGTCTTTGTAGAGCAATTGTGGAATGTCTCTGGCGTTTTGCCGTATTCCCTTTTGCAGAAGGCCTGTGATTGTACAAGCTGTTAGGATTTGTTGCTTGATGTTGCAGCACATGGGGCAAATGTCTCACCTCCCATTCAAACAAACACGCCCACTCACCCAGCCTCCGTACTTTCACCATCACAGCTGCCGTTTCACCTACACTGATTAACAACAGAGTGTAAAACTGGGATGCGGTGTCACATATCACTTTCCGTGACCAATTCAGACTCTTTTCGCTGGTGCTAGCAGACTCTCTTAGGTGAATTGGACTATAATCTGATCAATGGTGTAGAAAGATAATAGGCTAATAGACTCCAGTAATATTCATAGACAAGGATTTCAGCTTAAATCACTGTGAAACTTCAATATCCACTGTAAAAGAATATGTTGCTTAAATGTTAGGATAGTTACTCCATTGGTTCCTGGGTAACAGCCACACTTGGATACACGAAAACGTCTTGACTTTCGGCAAGTTTGGCATGTTTGGACAGCAGTATGCAGTCTTTTTAAGCCAATCAGTCATTATTATTTTAATTCTATGGACCAATTAGAAATGAGATAACATCACCATCATTACCGTCTTCCAAAGGATAGTTGACACTGCTATCTACCTCCGTATATGCTACAGCAGCAAATATGGTCAAAGGTAATTGTCATTGTTTGCTTCATGCAGTTCTGTAGTTTAGATAACTGTCTAAAAAATCATTTCTAAACTTATTTTCTTTTTAGGCAGTTTTCATAAACTCTTCCAGGCTTTTAACCAACGTAGCTAGCTAAATATAAGCAAAGTCTATCAAAATTCAAACTACAGATAAGTTCTGCTTCCTTTTTAAAAGATAAATATTACAGAAATCACTGGCATGTTGTACAAAGACATAGAGACTACTTTGATCAAAATGGAAGCTAACAAGTTGCCAGAGGTTTCAAAATATTCATGAACATGTAAATACCTAACTAAAACTATAAAACAAATCTTGGTCAGTTATGAAAGGCTTTTCAGAGTGTTTGGTAATGTTAGATGTAGTAAAAAGAAGCACGTTTGCACTTTACAGATCTAATATCATTTTGTTTCACTCTGTTTACAACCCATAACTGTGTCTACACATCATACCGCACCTTATATACATAGTTTAGAAGCAGGTCTATTAGTATTTTACAGCACTAAAACCACCTTGAACATATACTATTATACAGGGATAATAACTCTAATTATAATAACATTATTTTTTGTAATGTTATACTACTATATTATAATATTATATCATAATTAAATTACTGGACTGTTGTTTGGTATTGCTCATTTTCACTGTAATAGTTAAGAATGAATAATTTTGTATCAACTGGAAATGAACTGAAAATGAACACTTAAATTTACAAAATTAGCTTGTAATGTTCAGGTTACCAATAATTGACCATTTTGTTTCGTGAACAGTAACTAACTAATTTTTAGGTTAGTACCATGTTATTACTCATTTATTACTGATTTATAAAATAATGTGTTACTGAAACTTCCATGAAGATGCTGGCACCACAAAAGAAGAGTAAATGACAGGGTAAAATATGCCTTACAAAGACAGAATTCAGGTACATTGAGTGCACTACAGTATTGTCTTAGATCACAACAACAATATTAATATTAATATTAACAATATTAAAAAACATATAATATAAAATATGTCTCCTTCAAATAACATTGTTAGATGGCCAGGCATTCTAGAGGTGTAGATGGAGCCATCATAAGTAAGGGCAGGCAATATGCATTCAAGCAGATGAAACTGCATGTGTAATGCTGGTGTTATAGAGATTCTGCCTAATGCCTAAAGAACTAAATAAAACAGTAGCTAATCGAACAGCAGAGAAGTCAGTGATAAGAGCGGAGTAGTAGGGTGTAGGAGGTGAGATAAGAGTCAGGTTAATCTGACTTGATTGATAAGTCAGATAATTAATGGAGAGTCATTGATTATTTTGTCACAGCTTTTCTTTCAGCCTTTTCTTTGCATATACAGTACAGTGCAAAATTCAGACCACCCTCCATTTATTTACTTATAATTCATATGCTTTTATTATCAATGCCATTATTTTCAGCAGGGATATTTTCCCATACCTTCAAAATTAAATTGCATTTCCTGATTCAGATGATCCAAGTAATCTCAAACACCTTCAGTGATGTAGAAGTCTGGACTCTGAGGTGGTAAATCTATCATTGTGGGAACACCAACTGTTCTACTTCTTCTCTTCTTGACTGCTACACATCTTTTCAGACTGTTCAGAACTGCTGGTTTGAATTCTTGTTCCTTTAAATAATAATGAGCCACTGCTCACCTCTCCTCGCCACCCTCCTCAACGGGCAACAAGTACACATTCTTTCATTTCACTGCCATGTTGATCAGATGAAATACATCTTATAGACATTTAGCTGCTAGCATCAATGTTATTGTTGATCTCCTGTAGCAAGTAACGCAAAAACCTTACATTTGTGCTAATATATTACGTCAGCTGTGTTAGCGTTAGCTGGTCTAAATGACCAAAGAAATACATACCATAATTATTTTTAAGTACTTACATTTCTCTTATCCGCAGTTTGACTACAGACGGTTCATACTGACCCTCTTTTTGAGTTTTGTTGTCAGTCCTGTCATTTTACTGACCCAGAAAAGCAGTCAGACACTTATACTCCAGCTTCGTATTAGAATTTTCCTATTTCTGTTAAATGCTACAGCAGTTGCTTGAGGCATCGGCATGAAACTGCTACACTGGCAGGGGAGACTGTACAAGTGCCCTCTTGGTTGGAGCGTATAATAATTGTATTTTATATCACCTCCACCATTCTTCAAAATCAGTTTCAGCAAGACAAGACTCAGCCCGGAAATAGAACTTGTTGCTAAGCCTGGATGCTACGCGATTCATTGCTCTTGTACAACACCTCTGGTTTTCCTCTGACCTGTCCTGCATCACATCAGCACTGATAACCCATTTAAGAAAGCATCAAAGTCTATAATGTCGTTATCCCGAACACCACCCAAACATAGCGTCAGCAGTAAGGGGTGTTAACAACTACACCACATTTCCATAACTGGGGTTTGAAATCCCCACATTTCTGGCACCATGTTTTTATTTGATGCATGGCAAAACTGTCGCTTTTAATGAATGATTGCAATAATAAAATAGCCTACTAGAACGGATTGACATACTTCAATTTTCTTTAACTTTCCCAAAACACAATATGTCTCTTATACAGCACATTTGTATTCATCTTCTGTCTGAAATGCTCTGTTAGAGCTCCTGTGACTTTAAGCCCTGCCTCCCAAAGAGCCCAGCGTGCTCTGATTGGTCGGCTTGCCCACTCTGTTCTGACTGCCAGAGTGGTAAGTGGTAAGGTGTTTCAGGCAACTGAGAAAACTGGTTCCTGTGTTCCTTCCCCGGGTGTGTACTTTGGGCTTCATAACTTTTCTGAGCGTTTACATGCACAAAAAGCTACAAGACCCTAAAAGAAAGAGAAAAACTAGAAATGTATAATAGGTCCCCTGTATATAAAGATATAAAGGAAGTATGACTCCAGTAAGCACCAACAGCGCTAACTGTTTTATTGTTATGCTTTACTTTCTACATATATAAGTACATTTCTTTTTCTGTTTCTGAAAATAAAGCTGCTCGTCTTCATGTTTCACGTAATTATTAATGACATGCTTGAGGATTAATCACAGCTTCAGTGTCTTGGTTAACTGAGAAAGTCGTTAACTGCCATCATAAAAGGCATTATTGCATGTGTTAGTATGTGTGAAGTTGAAACTTAGTCAGGCATCCTGTTTAAGGTGAACATGCTGCATAAAACTGGATTTATGGTTTAGCTAGCTAACTGTAAGATTTGTTCAGTCTAACCCTGGATGTTACTGCCATGACAGCTTTGCTGCACGTGTAACCTTTTCTGGATTTCAGATCATAAACAGCTCTTGAACCAATCAGGGCCGAGATTCTAAACAATTAAGGACTCATGGAAACAATTGTTACTGTAATAAGCACTAATAGAAACAGAGTTGTGTTTTGCTGTTAGAAATGCTTTATTTTTTGCAGCTTTTTTTTTCTCTACTGCTGTTTTATGTGATGTCATGATTTCATGTGCATGTGCACTAGGATTACGCATAGCTAAAGTATCTAAGCCTGACTTAATAGACAGGAAGTCGTTAATTATTTTTTCCTTTGTTCATTTAATTCATTTGTTCCATTGGTTTTGTGAAGCTGCAACTTCCCTGACCCCTGGTTCTCCTACACCCTTGTTTTTGTGCAGGCTGTGCTTTGTTGCTTCTTTCCACTTCATGAATTGCACCTTTTATTTCTTTTCATGTAATTAAAATCAAACTTTCGCCCACATGTGCTGGCCTCTCCCAGGTGACGCTAAATTTTCAGTGCCGTTTCACATCAAGTGTAATTTTTGCTAGCCTGCCAAAAGGAAGTCCACCACAACATCCTATATCAGGCTGTTACAACAGCAACAAACAGTTCAAAGGCACAACGCTCAAAACAAGCTGTTGCACCGCATTTCTGTTGGTCCAAATCTATTAGCAGATACCAAAAAACAAGAAACGAAAACCCCACAAAAATACAACTTTACTGAAGAACAAAGCATATACAAGAGCGAATCTGTTAGCTTTGCAGGTTGTGCGCGTGGAATCATTGAAATAGATCAAAACAGGTAGGAACACCCGAGCTGTGTTGCATCCAGTAATTTGTATGTGAGTCCCCTTGCTTTTCCTTCATTCACTCCCCTCACCCACAGGGCTGAAAGATGAAGGTTCCTTGTATGGATATTTTCTCCGTATAACACGTTTCTGCATTTCTCCTTTCAGCTCATTTGTCATGCTCTTTAGATAAAGCTCTTTTTTGTGATTTGCTACTGCAACTTGTCTCTCTCCCTTTTTCTTTTCATCAGCAGTGTGGTTGTGGAAGGCATACAGTCCATGAAGCATTGCTGCAAAGGCTTCTGCATCGACGTCCTTAAGCGACTGGCTAAAATAGTGGGCTTCACATATGACCTCTACCTGGTGACCAATGGCAGGCATGGGAAGAACATTGACGGAGAATGGAACGGAATGGTTGGCGAGGTCTGGCATTCGTTTTATTTCATAGTGCCTTGTTAACCTCCAATCACTGATGTGGTGGCAGTCTTTGAGTGATAGTTTAACTTCACGAGGCATAATGCCTTTGTGTTTTGAACTTGGGTCTAAATTAAACAGCTCATTTTGAATCATTTTAAATATTATTAATTTCTAAATTTTGTCCAGAAAAGATTTTGCGATCTTTCTGATATCACAAGAAAGTGGATGTTTCAGATATCCCATGATTTGGTTGTAATTTTTACAAACCTGGATGCCTGCGTCCCATGTTATCACACAGTCATGCTATGTTCATGTGAAAAGTTGATAATATTGTATATATAAACTATTTCTTTGATGCTATTGTGCAGGTGTAAGTACCATTTGTGTCAATGCCATTATAATCGCCCCCTGCAAACTTCTATCTAGCTTCTCGTCCTTCCTATGCTCTTCCAATGTAGAGAGGATAGAGACAAAGTTCTGCCAATCAGTTCGAGTAGACGGTTAAAAGACTCGCAAAATAGCCACCATTTTGCCATTTGAAAGTTGATTAACATAGATACGCGCTATGGAAAACTAAACATGATGAGTAGCAGCTATTTTAATTTAGATGTATTTGCATGACAAATCCACCAAAATCACATTTTTGGAGATTTATATCTGGGCTAAGTTTGGTGAAAAACAGCAGGTTATTTGGCCTGTAATTTTCTCAGGTGGGGTAGGGAAAAAAACACCAACATGGCCTGTCCAGATGGAAATAAAATCAACAAGGAGCACCTACAAAAATAGAAATTGCCACAGGACCCCATAATAACTTAATCTATGTTAATCATAGCTAAGTCCACTGTACAGAAAGGACTTTATGCCCGTAACAAACGTTCTTTTTCTGTTTCTGAAAATAAAGCTGCTCATCTTCATCTTTCATGTGATTGTACATGACATGCTCGAGGATTAATCACAGCTTCAGTGTCTTGTTAACCAAGAAGGTCGTTAACTGCCATCATAAAAGGCATTATTGCATTTGTTAGTATTTGTAAAGCTGAAACTTAATCAGGAACACTCTGTTTAAGGTGAGCATGCTGCATTAAACAGGATTCATGGTTTAACTAGCTAACTGTAAGATTTGTTTAGTCTAACCCTGGATTTTACTGTCGTGACAGCTTTGCCGCCCGCATAACCTCTTCCAGAGCAGGTGAAGTTCTGGATTTCAGATCCACTTCCAAACTTCCAAAATAGCCACCATTTGGAAACTCAGTGCAAATAAGGATGTTTATACTCTGAGCTAGCATGCCACTGTATTAAACAGCTTGTTTAAAGCAGTTACCGTGACCTAGAAAGTAACGACCGACTTAAGCATAATCCCTGCTGGTGCAAACGGCCCATTATTGTAATGGGATACAATCAACAGCTGTACATTCATAAATATCCATATTTATTAACTAGCCGTATTTAGCCTGTGATGTTCTGACATGGCATTATTAAAGGGGCATTCTAGCTGAAACTAGAGTTTAAAATATTTGCTTTATGTTCTTCAGCCTTATTGGTTTGACAGAATGCATGTTTTTATATCGTTTTCATTGTTTTTCAATGCTCAATTTGCATTGTGCAAATACATGATACAACCATAAGAGTCCACGTGGTGTCAATCAATCCTGACTGCTAGCCTAGTCAGCTAGCCTAGCCACTGATCTAATTAGCCACTAAGGCTAATTCATACAACCAAGCTAGCATTACTAACTCTTACTTTGATTGAGTAATTGAATCATAAAGAAAACAGCAGTTTTAACTTTACTCAACACAAAATGAAGTCTAGAGCCATGCTGTCTAAACAGCCAGGAAGCTCCTTCCTAACTGCAGTTTTTAACTTTAGTTCTTTTCCCCTTCTGATAAGGCATTTGTATCATTTGAGTCATCTGTTCTATCCACTATATTGATGATTTAGGACAGTTATGGCTACAATAAGATTATGCTAATTACATGCCTTCCTTCCGTGTTCACTTGCTACCAATGCAGTCCCCTCCCTCAGAGTGTGCACTCTGGATTCATGCTCTTATGTAAGGTGTAGTTGTAAAGTGTTCCACTGTTTGAGCACGTCTGTAGCAGCGTCAGTAACTCTGATTGTGAGTGGGAAATGCTTCTTGTATTGTTTTATTTATTTTTTTTTTTTCCTGCTCACCAGGTGGTTTCCAAGCGAGCTGACATGGCCATTGGCTCACTGACTATCAATGAAGAGAGGTCGGAGGTTGTGGAGTTTTCTGTTCCCTTCGTGGAGACCGGCATCAGTGTCATGGTTTCTCGAAGTAACGGCACCGTCTCTCCATCTGCTTTCCTTGGTGAGATACAACTTGGTGTCATACAAACCATTTTAATTAATTGGATCAAAGTTAGAGTGCAATAATGTTAGGCTAATTATGTTTTTACAAATAATTCAATATTCTAGTTTGAGCTTACGTACATAAAATCATAATATTTTTCACTGAAACACAAAAAAAATGTACTTACTTGTAGCTATGTGTTTCGGGAGTGATGAGTCAGGGATGCAGTCTCACTTGCTGCTCTAACATGCAGGGGTGTGACTAAAATAAGGCTCCACCTATGGACTAAAAGTCTTTGGGCTTGTAAACAGGTTCATCAACGTGTTTTTGGTGATATCACATATGGATTTCACTTGACTGCATGAAAAGTCAAGTGTAAACACCACCAGGACATGGTTTACAATCAAATCACTCAAGCCACATTTGACGGTCATCAGAGATGGATCTTGACTTTATCTAACACAGAATTGGTGTATGCGTTATTCGTATACGATTAAGTGAGTGGAAATGCATCTACCTAGTGCTCACAAGGAGATGAGATAATAAATAATGCAATGAAACGTGGGGCATAGACAAGGCCGGCTTTATCCCCAAATTAACAGCCTTATTGTACTCTGGGCTGATGAATGCATCTTAGCCAAGATTGTCGACTAGTCTGATGTGGAAAAATCAAAACTTAAGCATCTTATATGATTTTTTATTTCTAGAAAAAGTACAACTGGATCTGTTCTGGTCACAGTTGGAAAGTCTAAATGAAATCCAGCCAAAGTAAATCCAGAGATGATCCAGACGTGAAAACAGCATTTTTTTTGGAACAAGGCATAATATAATCCTTGGGAAAAAAAACATATATATATATATATATTTCTGTGCTGCGGGATTAATGCAGGAAAAACATTGAGATCTTAGAGCAGCATGTACTGCCTTTAAGAGGACATCTTTTCCAGGGATGTCCATTTTTCAACAATGCCATGCAAAACAACATGCTGCACACATTACAAAGGCATAGCTGCGGAATAAGAGGGTCTGAACTGCCGACTGGGTACTGACGTGTCCCCAGTAGAGAATTTGTGGATATCTTTGAAATGAAAAACACCCCCATACTGCACATCTTAAGATGTGTTTGCAGGCAGAATGCAGGACCATATAACACCTGAAACACTACACCGCTTGGTATGTTCAGCACCAAAACGTCATTTAAGTGTTGTGAGAAGAATTGCCAACATTACAAAGTGGTAAATTATTTACTGTCCCAGCTTTTTTAGAATGTGCTGCAAGCCTGAAATGCAGGAACGAACATATATTAAGATATGAAATGTAGCTGACCGGACAAAACATGAAATACCTTGGTTTCCTAGCGTTTGCAATAAAATAAAAGTCAAAAAAGTACATGTAAGAAACACACAAGTCTTTTTCTCTTTTTTTTTTCATTTTCTAAACTGTCCCAACATTTTCTTATTTGGGGTCGTATTAGGGGGAAGAGCAATTTCAGTCATTTCCATCAAGCAAATCACATAACCACAGATGAATGACGAGACAGATTTAGTACTGTCAGTCAAGCCTTATTTTTCATTTTTGACATTCATGGTGAAGGGCATCAATCAGACTCACTCAATTCCACTGTGAAATTACCATATCCACACATCCTTGCTGAACTCAAGATGGATCACGCTAATGAATGAATAACACATGTTATGATTTTTAGAGGGTCTTTAATTACTGTTTTCTACTTTTTCTTGAGTTAGGCACATAGATTACCTCTTTTCAAATTGAGGATGAAGGAATGATGAATTCTGCTTGAATTGATCCATTTTAATTCATGCAGTTGAATTCATCATGTACCAGAGTCAATTGCAAAACTACACAGCACAGCATGTAAACCCCACTGTAAACTAATATAATCTGCCTGGAGTCCCTTAAATGTAGCTCAAACAAGTACCGTTTGTAAATCGTATTATCTCTAATGATAACAGATACAATGTTGACATGTGCACAGCAGCTAACTAAACATTTCTATCCTACAGTACACTTCAGAGACTTAAGCCACTGTAGCTAATAATGAATATAAACAATAAAAGGGACGGATCTATTTAGATAAGCGCAAAGCAGATGACAAATCTGATTACCAGCTGTGGTGCAAAGCCGCAGAACCAAAGAATAAACGCAAAACATTGATTTGGCTTTGAATGAATTCGGGGTAAAGCAGCAGCTGCCTAACTCTATCTTACCTAATGTATTTCTGATGATACATGCAGGGTCTGTCCCCATTAAAGAATGTTCATAGAGCATCTGTGTGCATGTCCATGATGGGCATTCCCTATAAAAAGAAAAATGTGCTTTTAAAAGACATATTTAACATGAAATGTATAATTTCTTTTAATATTTACACTTTAAAGGAGCAATTTGTAAGATGATGGAACCTGTTTGTGCATCCAATTCATACTCCAAACAATAGGGGGCAGTATATCACCAGAAAGCTGTGGTCTCCGAACCCCACAGTCCCTCCTGCTCAATGTTAATATTAACAGCTGTTTGCCTACCAGTTTATCCTTCAGCATTAAACTTCATCCCTTGACTCGCCATGAACGTCTCCAGTGGTGGACAGCACCACCAATGTTGACTCATGTACTGCTCTTATTAATATCACTTCTTTTGTTTGCTGCTGAACGTGGTTTCTTGCCAAGAGCAGGCAATGGTAGAGATAATGACAGCTTGCGAAGCACTTCAGTCATCATGGCGTTTGTTCTTCCTGTCGTATTTTATTTTCATATTTGTATTACAGACAGGATGGGACAAGCTGGCTAGTTTGTAGGCTAACTTCAGTAAATGTCTCCATTGCACTATACGTAGATGTCTTTGACACACTGCCAAAACTTTTAGTTTACTTTGGAATGTTTTAAACTAAAAATCCATTGAAACATATTATGTCTTATTATTCTGGAACAACTTAAATGTATATAAATCATAATTATGCTATGATTAAGCATTTAATGCATTTTATCTATTGGCTTGCAACTTAAAGGACTATTCTCAATTGATGTTTAAAATTTAGAGTATTATGTTTGCACTAATATATTATTAGGAATAACTAAATACAACTTAGATACACTTAAATTAATAAAACATTTAAGTAATGTTGTGGCGCAGCAGATGACACAGCCCAACTATCACCCCATGTTGGAGACTGGTGTTCATTTCCTGGTCTGGGTGACTATGCTGTGCTACACCAATAAGAATTCTTATTGGCCTGTCTGTAATACAATTAACTTTGTAAGTTGTCCTGGATAAGAGCGTCAGCTAAATGTCATAAATGTAAATGCCATGCTGTTGTAACATGGACAGAATTTTTATTAGACATAAACATGGACATGCCTGAAAAAGACAGCGTCTAGAAAGCAGCATATGTCACTAATACTAATACAAATACGTCACTATACGCACTAATACCCGTTCATACCAAGACAGACCCTGGCATTTGGACATTACACTGGTAACAATCTGCATAGTTGTTTTCTTGCTGGGCCCAGAGAACATGTAGCCAGATCACAATACACGCTTCCACTACATAAGTCCACTTCAGATGAGCTCAAGCTCTGAGAAGTTGGCAGCATTTCTGGACATTGTTTACATACGGCTTCAACTGTGTATAGTACAGTCTTAATTTGCTTTCATGGATGCAGTGACAAACAATGATTATTTATAATGGCTTGTCGAAGTATTAAAGAGTCCATGTGGTGGTAGCAGAGTAATGCTGTTTTTTTAATTCAGTGTTGCTTGAGGGATTAAAGACCACAATCATTAGTCACAAGTCTTCATAGAGATTACTCTGAACTTTTTTTTTTTTTTTTTGGATTATGTTTTGCACTGTAGAGAGTGAAATACCAAAAATCATTTCAAAGGCTTGCTGAGGAGTGGTGTTCTTAAACAGCTGGAGGATTTCCTAAGCCTCAGCCCATCCTTGTTCCTAAAAGTCTTCCTGGATTCTCCATTCTTAAATTCCTACAGACAGGTACAGATTAGACATAAAGCCCTGTAAATTACTGGTCCATAAATGGTTTAACGTTGTGGAACCAGTGTATTTATCTGTTATGTTGCAGTGTTAGAGGCTGAACAGATCTCTCCGACTAGTCAGTTCAGGGCTGCCTAAGGTAAAAAACTAAACATGGAGAAGCAGTGTTTAGCTACTATGCTGCTCTTGATGGAGAGTTTTGGACTAACCGACAGTAGACACTTTTAAGTCTAGGCCGAAGACATTGTTAGCGCTGCTGCACTTCCATTCTATAACTTTATTATCCTAAATTTAAATAATTTAATAAATATTTAATTTATTTTCTTATTAATCTAATTTGTAATCACATTTGAATCAAGGTTTTAATTTATTTTCTCCCACATCCCAGTTGTATTATTTCTGCTTTATTTCTCATTTGTAAAGTTGTAAAATAAGTCTGTAAAAGTATATAAAACTGGTCAAATGAGAAGTTTTAGTGATTTTGTGAAGTGAAAATAAGTCACACATCCTCTACAGAGCACACACTTTGGCACATTTTAATTCACAATTACTGTCTTAACCCTAGATGGGGTCAGCTTTATGGCACAGATGTGAATTAATAGAAATTATGCACTTAAATGATCAAAAAAAAGCTGTATATCAGACTATTCTCTATAGAGAATGTGTTGTCTTATTTTAACTTAATTAACAAAATGTGTCATTTGACCAGGAGTGTTCCAGCATTTGCATACAACCGTATGCATTTGCTTTCTTGCTTAAAATAGTAGTTTTTGACACAAATAAATAACAGCATTCGTTACATATATACACTGTTGAGAAACAGAGTCATTAAAAGAAAAGAGTAGATTAAAAGGTAGCCTCAGCTTTATAGCGTTTAATAACAATGGGTCAAAATAAGGTACAGGAGGTGTAAAGACATGGTTGCTGTGCAACCGCACTGCTCCGACTGGCACGTAATTATTATAAACAGTCTCCCGCTGTTAGCAGCAGTCATAGTGCATACCGCCACAACTCTCTGAGGGTAAAGGCCCTTCAGAAACATGCAATGTGTTCCCGTCCTGCTCTCAGGTGCAAACCTCACTCCTCTTTAAATAAAACTGAGTGATGCTTTAAAAGGATTGTAGTGGATAAGTGAAATGGGATTTGTGGTGCTCTGTAGAAAGGAATAGCACCTCTAGGTGGCTCTAGAGAGAATTCATTATACTCTTGCTTATTGAGATGCCTTTGTGAGCGTGAGGGTGGAAAGATGGCCAGGAATTCAGTACCCAGCAGTGCTTATCTAATTGTCAATACTCGTCTAATTGTTATAAAGCCCAATCTAAATGTGTGAGATCTTTCTAATTAGGTTAATTGTGGATTGCCTGGATGTACACTATATACAGTGCTGTGAAAAAGTATTTGCCCCTTTACAGATTTCTTTTGTTTTTGCACTTTTGTCACACGTAAATGTCTCAGATTATCAAACAAATTTGAATATCAGACAAAGTTAACCTGGATAAATACAAAATGCAGTTTTTCAATGGTAACTGCCCCCCAATTCAGTTTCACTAGCCACACCCAGGCCTGATTACTGCCAGACCTGCAGAATCAAGAAATCACTTAAATAGAACCTGTAAATATGAAGTAGGTTAAAAGATCTCGAATAGCAACACATTATGCCCTGAACCGAAGAAATTCAAGAACACATAGTATTAGATGTATAGTGTGCAGATATTAAATGAAATTCTCTCACAACATTACCAAAATACTGTAAATCTGTTAAAAACTGATTTCTGATTTCTATGAAACATTAACACAAACTGCACACATATTATACCTATGTTAACACATATTACACAGGGAATTAACGTCATTATGACATTTGGAACAAATGTAGATACACGTGACCAAGGCATAGACAAGACTGCTTCTGCAGACATAATTATATTTGAAAGTGTTTGCCCAATAAATACAAGAAGAATCAATTTTATATTATTCCTACAGACCAAACTGCCTATTCTTTCATCATAGGACAGAATACACCAGTGTTCAATCATTTCGTCCATTCATGAATAGCAATAACTGCAATAACCTATTTGTAGCAACATAAATAATTCACTTGTGGTGAGTGATTTGGAACATGGCTCAGACTGTTGTATTCATTCTGTTAGCATCAAGCAGTAAAATGATTAAAAATCACTTCTTTAAAGCACTGCCACATAAAAGCTGAAAAGGGTTTTTTATTGAGCCATGAACACAGTGGGAGCCCAACACCACCTGCAAATCCAGTATGCATTTGACTCATTTCTCCCTGCATGCACTGTTGTGTTCAGTTGTGCTTGAGTGTTGTAGCATGCTGAGAATTTTGCACTCACTGGAATATTAGGACTCACCCATAATGCTCTGATCAGTGAGTTTAGCTGGTTTGTATTTGCTATTTTATCATATTCCTTCCTTTTTCATTGGGAAAAGGAGCTTGGCTAGAGTCATGGCATCTCTTGATCCTTTATAAGAAGCTTTTTTTTTATTACAATCAGCAGAACTGCACATAGAACTCACGGGGTGAGGTCACTTCTGGTCATGGGTGACCCCCCTCACACACAACATACACAAATCAACTCTGGCCAACCAGTAATATTCATACAATTTAAACTAACAGGAAACCGCAATAAATAATACTAGCCTCTTCCAGTAGTCGTCTGCATGGCTTCTATGTGCCCTGTGGCAGTTGCTAACATGTAGTGCTAACTTACAAATGTTTTAACAACAGCTATAACTGTGCACATACATTAGTGAGCTCCCTCCTTCTAGTATGGGTTCAAAGTGCACCACCTTGTGAGGAAACTTTAGACTGGTCCCCCTGCACAGCGAATGAGTAAACTCCAAATCCCCCTACACGTCATCAGCGTACGTGTCAGCCATTGGCCGTATCTGATTACATCACCAGAGTTATAACGGAATTACAAATGGATGTCCAGACTTAGTTGTTATGAGCTCGTTTGTGGATCTCCACAATTTCCGAATGCAGGGTTTTTGCTGTTGACCACTATTTACCCTGGCTAATGTTCTCTCTTTTTCAGAGCCTTACAGTCCGGCAGTGTGGGTGATGATGTTCGTCATGTGCCTGTCAGTGGTGGCCGTAACGGTCTTTATCTTTGAGTTTTTCAGTCCTGTTGGATACAACCGAAGCCTTCAGAGTGGGAAGAGTAAGTGAGGGTTTTGAGATTTTCACTGTAAACTCATCTGGAGTGATATCAGCGTTGCAGAATGTCCCTGATTACTAAGTTGATGTAGTTATTATTATGATAATTCAATTCAGCAGCGCATGAAAAAACAGATGAAATGGAGAGCAGGAGCGGAGCGCAGAATCCCTTCTGCACTCTGCTCTTGATTTCCATTCCATCTGTTTTTCCTCAGCTTCTCCCAGTTCTGTAGGCTGTGTCAATGGTCTAACTCTCTCTGTTGTAGAGGCAGGAGGATCTAAGTTCACCATAGGGAAGTCTGTGTGGCTGCTGTGGGCTCTGGTCTTTAATAATTCAGTTCCTGTGGAGAACCCCCGAGGAACCACTAGCAAGATCATGGTCCTGGTGTGGGCTTTTTTCGCTGTCATCTTCTTGGCGAGCTACACTGCTAACCTGGCTGCTTTCATGATCCAGGAGGAGTACATAGACACAGTGTCTGGCCTCAGCGATAAGAAGGTAATTGCTACATATGCAAGAGCCCTCTCACTGATCATAGTTTGGTGCTCTGAACACTGTTCTCCATAACACTCGATGCTATTAAAGTTGCTGGATCCGCTCTCGAACTGGATAAGATGATTTAAAGGCTAATTAAGTGATTATCACTGGAGATAGCCCAGGAACAGAACGTTTGGGATGATGCTGTCCTGATAGAGAATGAAATAAAGTACCCATGAAGTGTATCTGGCAGCATTTGAAGCATTTGGCCTGTAATCTGATTGTCGGTCCGATGGATTCTCCCGTCTGTTTCCTGTCTGCAGTTCCAGCAGCCCACAGAGCAGTACCCTCCGCTTCGCTTCGGCACCGTCCCTAACGGCAGCACAGAGGAGAACATCCGCAGCAACTATCCTAACATGCACCAGTTCATGGTGCGCAATAATCAGAGAGGTGTCGAGGAGGCCATCGACAACCTGAAGACCGGGTGAGTGGATCATCACACAAGAGCAAAGTTTTTGAGAGGATAATGTCACTAGAACTTCAACGGGAAGTTATCTTTCAGATTATAGCTATCTCTCATTCAGGGTTGAAGCAGCTTCAGAAGTGGCACCTGAAACTTCAAGTGGTCAAAAAGACTACATATAATAGTTATCATGGGCTTATATAAGTATATATCATGTGCATCACCAGTACCTTTAGAAGACTCCATAACCATGGTTGGATGTGTAGCTATGCTTATCAAACATGTTCTTTGAGTTTAAATGGCTTGACTGAATAAAATGAACCACTTTAAACTCCATAATAGATGAAAGTGCTTTGATTCCTGGAATATGTTTTTGCTGGACAGGTAGCTAGAAACATGGACAATCCAGGGAAATACTGTCATGTACAGTGGCCCTAAAAAGTATTTGGACACTAATCCTTGGTTCTTGCCAGTGTCAGACTGATCCAACTCTTTGTATGGAGAAAGACTGGGGAAGAATTTAAAGCAGACCACATTTGGTATTTTGGTTTGGTTTGGTTCCCAACCTAATTAAGAGCACAGGCCGAAGCACAGCACCCAGCAGTTTTCATGAACTGATGATGCTACGATGCACATGATTAGCCTGTCTTCCTGTCATCACGGAATGCTTTGTTTCCAGAAGTTGAAGCAACTGGATGGTTTCATAGCCTTGTTTGCTAGTTTCTGTCCTCACAGGCAGTCATTTGAGGCATTAACATTCCCGGTGGTGATGAACTTGTGTCCTATGTAGCTGTCATAGTATTATTGGATGGTGTTTTTTGTTTCTCATTGTTTTTGTTTTTGTCTACAATGGGTTTGTAGCCCTAGTAAAAGGTTTGTTAGAATTTGTTTACACTTGCCATCAAGTAAAGCAGCCAAGAGTACCAACAAAGGTGCCCCAAGGCCATATAGAAACTTGACATATAAGCCTATGTTTAAAATTATGTTGAACATTTTAAATGGAAGAATTGAACCTTACAATACTATTCTAAAACATTATGGATGATTTGGAGACCTCTCTGGTGGGAATATGTAATTCCCTGAGTGGATGATTCTCCTGATTGTGAGAGTATTCAAAGAGAACTCTCTTCCTGAGATGTCAGCGATCTACTATTGTCATGACATTCATTAGTGTAATGTTAATTTTGCATGTGATATTAATATGTAAAGTTGTATGAATTCAAAAAACTCGAGCCAAATCCCAAAATGGTGCTTCTGACTTTTAAATAATTTACATTTACGTTTATGGAATCTGACAAATTTGAGGATTGAACTTGAGTCTGCAGTGTGGAGGGCAGAGGTGCACTATACCGACCACTACACTCAAGTCTTTTTAGCCAAGTGTCAGTTCTAAAGTTTGCATGGAAGGGGGCACATAGATTTGAACTGAGGAGAACCTCTTGATTCTGTAGTCAAATGCTCTACCACTGAGCTAAATTATTAATTCATTCATTAATTACTCATTTCTATTTATTCTTAATACTGCCAACAAACTGGACATTCTGAATATTCTATGTTCTTAATGGAGCTGTGACAAAAAACAAAAATTCTGCCACTGCCAACCCCTTCACTGATTTAAGATGACTCAGTGTCAATGTTGACTTCCAGATAAACAGAATTATACAACAAAAAAAGAGCATCCTCCTGCCTTTTCCATCTTAAATAAACAATCATATAGCCAAACATATAGCCAACACTCTCCTCTGATAATCAGCGATTTCCTCTAGTAATGCTGGTACTATGCCAACACCTGTCTTCCCAAACATATGAAAGCAGCATTAAGCTGCTAACTTTTCCCTGCTCACACTGTTGCGACCTGGTATCAAAGAATCATTAGGAACTTTAAAGCAGAGAGGTGGAAGCATCAAAGACTGGGATATTTGTCTAAAGGTATTTGTAAGCTTGTGTACATTAATGGGATCAGCACTGTATGAATAGTACAGAGGCATTCTAAATGGAAAGTTGCTTTAGTCTGCAAATATTTTTTTCTAATAACAGAAGCGGACCTTTCAGTAGGATGAAGATCTGAAATCGAACGTCTTTTAAAGGAATTCGTACCAAAAAGAAAATAACAGTGTTTGGACGGTTTGTTTAAAACAAATGTCACTCGGTTTAACATTTTGTGTCCTAACATAACTTGACTACGACATACCACATACTTTTTGGGTCAAATCATAAAATAGTATATAACAGCTGAACTGCTGCTTAAATTGCATAGTGTAACAAATAGCTGATTTGATGTCATTTCATTATGCTGTTACCTCATTTTATAGAAGTATTATTATCAATAGATGTTTTTTCTCCTTTTTTTGCCTTAGGGAAAAAAACAACAAAAACATACTACCTTTTTAAAATGCAGCTTACTGGATGCATTTTGTCCTTTCCAAAAAAAAAAAAAGAACAACTAAATATTGCAGATCGTCGCGGTACAATGAAAAACTTAAACTTCAAATAAAATTAAATGAGGTCTTTGCCCTTTACTGTAAAGTTGGCATTTTGGAGATACTTGTTTCTCTTTGTACAGTAACGACATCATGAATATATCCTCTGGTATAATGGTCATATCGCATTACCCTTGCCTGACTCTGAAGCACCTTCAGTTGAGTGTGAATTAAAACAAATTCTAGTGCTGCCATGTTGGGACCAGTCTTACTTGCCTAGCAACTGATTTTAGGCCACACTCTCAGATAGTACTTCATTATTATTTAATATTTTCAATGTAATGCTATATTGATCTTGTGTAGCCGTTACAAAAAGGTGTAAATTGACTCTATAATAGCTGTAATAGCTGCCTCTGTTTTGGCACGTCCTTGCTCATTAAATGACATGAAGTATAACTACTACACTATTGGTTTTCTAGCCAAGAAGTCAAAGCTATCAGTCTTATTTTAGCACTGGTCTTAAAATCGACAAGCTCACTAATGAATTATCCCAGAGAATCAAGACACTGTTTTATGCAACAGGGAAAACAAGTGTGCTAGAATGTAATGGATGGATGTGGGTGGCACGGTAGATCAGAGCAGAGCCATTATTATTCTGTCGCCTGTACCGAGTTTGGAGAGGGAAAGCTGACATCCCCCCTTTTGTTTGAAGCGTCTGGGAGGATCATAATTTCACTGGAAGTGTTACTTCCTCAACACAGTTTTCCTACCCACTAAGCCAGCTATTTGTGTTCAAAGCTGTGTATTAGCAAATTAGCAAGGTATCGCATGAAGTGAGATTTCTCCATTTAGCGTATGTACACTATCCAAAAGTATCCAGACACTTTTTATGATTAGTGAATTCAACTAGTTTAATGTGCTCTGATTGCTGACAGAGGTGCTCAAATGCACATACAGTCCAAATGGTGGCTATAGAGGTATAAAGCACGCTCACCCCTCATTGGGCTGTGGGGCAGTAGATATGTGTTTTGTTGGAGTTATGGCATTCCATCCAATATCTTGGGATGAGTTGGAGTGATGTTTGTGATCCAGAGCTAAACCTCCAACGTGAGTACTTGTGCTCAGTAAGGTCCAACATGTAGTATAAGGAATTCTGAAAGAAATGTAGAGACTGTTACTGAGTAAGCAAGTCCCCACCAACTTTTTGTATGTATAGTGTAGCATAAATCAGTGACTTTGACTCAGTGTTATAAGAGGGAAAAGACCTTCATATTGGACAGGGCTGCATTTTATTGTATTGTATTTCTTGATGAAATACTTTCTATCTTTCCTTCTATGTACTGATCTGACAGTTAGAACTCTTAAGTTGCCATCGTATACCTACAATGTCCATTTTATCAGGTCCACCCACCATTACAGGTGCACTTTGTTTTCAGTTACATCTGTAGGTGTGCAATGTGTCATACCCAACATCATTCATCAGTGAAAAGAGACAACTATAGAACCACGGCCGACCAAGCATCACTCATGTGGTGAATTATTCCTGGCCCAGCAGGGACAACAGCACATTGTTGCTGGCTTGAGAACAGTCTGCGAGTCAAAAATATGCAGCCAACAGCGTTCCGCATCCACTAACTGACCAATGTCTGTAATTGTAAACTACATGCTGTGCAAAAAGGGTAGGTGTGTATAATGAAGCAGCCTGTAAGTGTATACAGTGTTTGAAAACCCTGCACCTGATGATAATTCACCAACCAAAATGGCCAATGAGTGTAGGTACAAAGGTGTAGGTTACAAACATGTCCAGACCTGCCAATCTGCACGCATTCCAACATCCAAGTACTCTGCTACAGTTTGTCACTTTAAACTAGGCAAAAAGCTGGTGACGTAAGAATTCAACCAATCACAGCAGTTGGTTAATTTCCCAAGTATCAAGCAGGGATAAGAAATGCATGATGTCAATCATTTTGAGAGACTGCAAATCAGCAGTAACACAAAACAATGCCATATAAATAGTAATTATTGCAGCTGTGGTGCAAAAGGATGTGCGCTGATGCTGGATTTACGTGTTTATGGTATACAGGTGACAGAAACCAGATATTCCATTCCGCTCTAAGAGTTCAATTTTCCTGACTATTGCTGTCAACTGCATTTTTTTGGGAGCCATGGACGTCAAACATCTTGTTGTTGAATTCGAGATTAACCAAGTATTATATAACAAAAATAAAACAGTACAGAGCTCCTCCTGCCTTTCTCCATGTTAAATTAATAATCTACACTGATAAACTTCTCCTCTGGTAATCATACCATACCATGCCAACATTGGTCTGGCTTCATGCTACCATTGGTCGCGTACTGCTATTAAGTGCGGAATATCTTTTTTTCTCAACGAAAATGTGAACGCAGCAGCGATACACTATTGTGCTGCACAAAATATTTCCCCAAGGTTGGTAGCTCTCTATTCAGTGGCCCTAAATAATATTCTTCCCCCTATTCTATTCTTAATTTTGCAAAATGAAACAACTTCTGAAAAGACATCGAGTTCTGTGGGCCCAAGCTCATCTCAGATGGTCCAAAAGACAGTGGAAATGTGTGCTGTAATCAGATAAGTCCACTTTTCAGCTTGTTTTTGGGAACAACATACTTTGAAATCTCCATGGCAAAGACCTCATATTCTTCCCAAATTCTGTTGTTAATTTTTGCAAAATTAAACAACAACTCATTCATTCTGATCAGGAAGAAAGTTTAATAAGTAAAAATTGAATAGACATTTTAAATTATACAGTATATCTCTAAAATCAGATTTGAATCTTTTTTAGAGAATATTCTTCTTAAGAATATATTTCTTACACCAAAGAATAATAGTTATATGTGTCTCTGTGAGACTTTTGATGTCTTCTTTGAGAAGGATGCCGTGACATGAGGACTTGTTTTTGGCCATCTCCAGTCTATCCCACCAGACATCACTGTCTAATTGGGTGAAAGGTGACCATTCATGAACCTTCAAGGTCTTGGGCATAGCTGAGGGTGACTCTTGCTGAGAGCATTTAGGATGCACACAAACCACGCAGCCTTTGTTGACTGAGTCTCACTAATGGCACAGTGTTCAAATTCCTTTTTTTTTTTGCTTTAATGTGACACAGTTCCGATGTTTTCAAAGCTTGGCAGACAAACTATCTCACTTTCATCCTACTCATCTCACTCACCACCGCTTATCCTTCTGGGTCACGGGGCCTGCTGGAGCCTATTCGAGCACTCATTGGGCAAAAGGTAGGAAACATCCTGGACAGGTTGCCAGTCCATCACAGGGCAGACACAGTCATATACATTTACTCTCTGACACCTAGGGGCAATTTAGCATCTCCAATTGAAAGGAAATTGTCATTGTGATGAAAGCTTGTTCTGCTGGGCTTGTTATGCTTGTGATTTCTTTCTTTAAGTTTTTTTTATCACTTTTGATCGTGACCTTCGAGCCTTCAAAAAGCATTGCATGAGAAACCATCATGCTACTATGTTAAATACCACCACATGGGTTCAGGAGCCCTTCGGAAAACCAAAAAAAGCAACTTGGAAATCTGTTGTGCAATGAGAAAGCCATACATCAATTCAATTCTGAAACACTATCAAGTTCTCTGGGCCCGAGCTCATCTCAGATTATCCAGAAGACAGTGGAAATGTGTGCTGTGATCCGATAAGTCCTCATTTCAGCTTGTTTTTGGGAATAACATGCGTTGAATTCTCCATGCCAAAGACAAAAGCAACCATCCAGACTTTTATCAGTGAAAGGTGCCGAAGACAACATCCATCACGGTATGGAGCATCAGTGCCCACAGCAGGGTGAGCTGCATATATGTGAAGGTACCATTAACGCAGAGGCATATATTGGGATTTTAGAAAGACAGATGTAGCCGTTAAGATGGTGTCTTTTGCATGGTTATTTGAGCAATGCCAGGCCTCATTCTGCATGTCTTACAGGGGTGTTGCTTTGTAGACACGGAGTGTATGTGCTCGACTTGTCTGCAGTCCAAATTTTGCCTCCTATTAAAAATGTATGCTGCACCATGATAAGGCAGAATCAGACAATAATGACCACGGACTGTTGAGCAGCTGAAGTCTTGTCTCAAGCAAAACATGGGCAAAATTCCACTTGCAAAACTGCAACAATTAGTATCTTCAGTTCCCAAACTGTTCAAAACTGTAGTTAAATGAAAGGTGATGTAACACAGTGGTAAACAAGCTTCTATCCCAACTTCTACTGAGTGTGTTGGATCAAATTCTAAATGTGTTTATAACAAAGTACAGTCAAGTTGGGCAGTGAAAACACTGAAACAAACTTCAGTTCAAAAAGTAGAATGTTTGTGTTACAAAAGGAGAAAGTAGAAAATATGAACATGAATTTATTTCATGTTTAGTCCCCCATTTGCTTTAATGACAGTGTGCACTCAAGCTGATATGGTTGCCATAAGTTTGTGCAAAAGCATAGGCTCTGGAGCCTCAAGTAAAGCGTCAAATGCCCCCTGACAGTCAACAGCATGTGTTTGAATGGGAGAATTAAATAAATCTAAAAACCTGATCTTTGGTACAAAGGCCTTAACAACATCAATTTCACACATTTTAATAGTGACCCATACATAGTTCAAAATTTCAAGCATTCTTGCATTCTATTTTACTTTTGTAAAATACTGTGTTTACTGTGTTGTATAGTATCTAAAAGATAAACATACAGGTATTCAAAGTGGTCTCAAAGTTTTGCCATGTACATTACAGGGTTCTCAGTGGATGCTTATACTACTTATACCACAAGAAATGACCCTGTCAGTTAATCTACAAAATGCTTATAGAAGTAGCTCAATTTTATGTTATAAATACTGTATATAGCTACATCAGCTTTCACACAGCCTCTTGACATTAGTCCGCAAACCTGCCTGAATGCTGTCAACTGTCATAAATTCAATAATTAACCCTTAAGGTCAATCATGGAACGGTTCGTGATGTTGACCATGATGTTTGGCCTTCACTTTATATTGTCATGCCCCTGGTGAGCTCTGTTGAAGGCTGCATTGTGTCACCAGTCATACAGCATTGATCAGAGCATTTATCATTCGTTTATTGTGGAGGATTTCAGAAGATGTTTGTTTAGGTGTCTATGTGTATATATCACAGGTGTTACTAAGATGTCATCTTGGGGGACAGTTGAATTATGGGGCTGGGCAACAACAAATGTTGCTTTTCCTAAATAGGGTATTTAATCAAGGGTGTAGTTTAATTATTGGGGGGTTGGGTGGGAGTTGCAATTACAGGATCCAATTTTTGTAGGCAGCTTCGGGGCCTTTACCCCATTAAAAAAAGTGAATGAACTAGAGAGGAGGACTCGTTAACAAATTTGGTTTGGATCTTCAGTAGACTATGATAGAATAGAGGGCACAGGGTTAGACAGCAGTGCATGATGAACAGCTGTATGATGAACTTGGACAGTTCTGCCCAGAATAGAAGGATCTCTTGACCCAATATGATTGAAACATTGTTTGTTATTATTTTCCATTTTTATAAATGGTATATTGTAATAGTTTGTGTGTGTGTGTGTGTGTGTGTGTGTGTGTGTGTGTGTGTTGTAGTGGTATTACTAGGATTGGTATTACACTGTTGGGTGGGCATTTCAGTTATTTGGGTGGTTAATAACTAAGCTTTGCTAAATGTTCCTAAATAGGATATGTAAACAGTTTAGTGCAGTTTAATTTTGAGAGGTACAAAAGAACTACAATTACAGCATCCGATTTTTGTAGAATGAGGTCCAGGACCCATGACAACCTATGAGAAAATTTTGCTTTGGATCTTCAGTTTGCTACAATAGAACAGAATGCCCTAGGTCAGGCCGCAGTGTCTGCATGATGAACATTCGTATAATGAACTGGGATACTTCTACCTTGGATAGAACAAAGTCTAGACTTGACTTTAGCAGATGCAGTGAAACTTTTTTAATATTCGTTATATATGGGGAGCTAGAACAGTGAAATATAGCTCAGCGCATGCAGTCATTTCTGTGAGGAACTAGGATTCCAGTTTCCAGTGTAATTAATTCTAAGGCCAGTCTGTGGTCAGCCTTTCAAATTCTCTAACAAACTGATTCATGTCCAGATGTCATACAGACATTGCTTTCATGTAAGAAACACTACAGGCATGTTTATGGAATCCACCACTGCTAGGAAAGCAGAACAATTTTAATGATTAGTGACAAAACTACTAAAAACTATGAATGCTCAAAGAATAACAATAAAGGCTTATCGCACTGTGTATAGTTTGAGTGTTTTCCTCTGAAAACTGAAAGTGCTGCAGCTAAGTGGTTCACACACCGAGCTCATCCCAATCTATAAACAATACAGTCACTGCCTCTTACAAGAGCTGAAGCTGAGCGAGTGAATCTGCAGGTATTTCTGTAGGTCAATGGAGGGATTCCAGGTCCTGATTCTGTATGTTGCTTCTCACATTATAAAGGAGTGAAAGAACTGCAGTTATATACAGTTACTGCAACGTTACTTGCCATCACACGTAGCCTTTTAGTTGCTTAGCCTGGTTTTTTAACCTCTGCATGTTTATTATAGTTATGTTATATAGAGTGTTGCTTGTTGTTTTAGCCTTTTATGCTCCACTACAAGCAAGATGAACTGTTCTCCTGCCATTCTGATGCACTTTTGTTTAGGCTGCAACCATGAAATTGGAGCTCTGATTGGTCTGAACTTACTGCATCCATTAAGCAGAAAACAGAGCAGCTCTGATTAAAACATTACGCAGCATGGTGCAAAAGACAGCTTTAATATACATGTGTGTTCAAAACTGAGCATGTGTTCTTTTTTGTTTGTAAAACTGGACTCTATGTGAACAGACCTTTTATCACTGGATGGGCAAATGATTCCTCTGAGTGGGCACGGCTTATTTCTGGGTAGGCAACACCCACCCAATGTTTATATACATATATACATGGTCACATGAGAGTATTTTAAAGCCCTCCTTGTATCTACACATAGTATCCATTTTATCAACTCTACTTACAGCACAGACACACTTTGTAGTTCTGTATAATTGTCGTCCATCATGATTCTCTGAAAACTTATCCCTCCATCACCCTATTCTTTAACGGTCAGGACCCCTGGTGTTGGAGTGGACCTCAGTGTCACGGCTGGACTGAGAATTATCCACCATCCAAAACTATCCAGAGCTACTATCCATGTATATATATATATATATATATATATATATATATATATACACACACACTGCCTGGCCAAAAAAAAGGTCACACACTCGTTGGACCACCTTTAGCTTTATCATGGGATGCATTCGCTGTGGCATTGTTTCCACAAGCTTCTGCAATGTCACAACATTTGTTTCTGTCCAGAGTTGCATTAATTTTTCCCCAAGATCTTGTATTGATGATGGGAGATTTGGACCACTGTGCAAAGTCTTCTCCAGCACATCCCAAAGATTCTCAATGGGGTTCAAATCCAGTGATGGAATAACCAGGTCGTTCAGTATGTTCAGGTAGTCAGCTGACCTCATTCTGACCAACGGTGGCAACCCCAGATCATAGCACTGCCCCCACAGGCTTGTATGGTAGGCACTAGGCATGATGGGTGCATCACTTCTGCTGCCTCTCTTCTTACCCTGATGGGCCCATCACTCTGGAACAGGGTAAATCTGGACTCATCGGACCATGTGCCCTTCTTCCATTGCTCCAGAATCCAATCTTTATGCTCCCTAGCAAATTGAAGCCATTTTTGCCGGTTAGCCTCACTGACAAGTGGTTTTGTTAAGGATACACAGCTGTTTAGTCCCAATCCCTTGAGTTCCCTTTGCAGTGTATATGTGGAAAAGCTCTTACTTTCACTATTAAACATATCCCTGAGTTCTACTGTTGTTTTTCTTCCATTTGATTTCACCAAACATTTAAGTGATCGCCCATCACGTTCATTCAAGGTGTTTTCCAACCACATTCCTTCCTGGAAGATGATGTTTCCCCAATTTCCTTCCACTTTTTAATAATGCGTTGGACAGTTCTTAACCCGATTTTAGCAGTTTCAGCAATCTCCTTAGATGTTTTCTCTGCTTGATGAATGTCAATAATTTGACCCTTCTGAAACAGATTAACATCTTTTCCACGACCACAGGATGTGTGCTTCCACATGGTTGTTTAACAAATGAGAAGCTACTCACTGCATCGGTTAGGGTTAAATAACTTGTTACCAGCTGAAACATAATCACCCATGCAGTAATTATCCAATGGGAGGCTCTTACCTATTTGCTTAGTTAAATCCAGGTGGTGACATTTTTTTGGCCAGGCAGTGTATGTATATATATATATATATATATATATATATATATATATATACTCTTCAGATTAATGTATTATGCATAAATGCATCACCTATAAATATGCATTGCATCACATCTGTGTGTAAAAGAGATCATGCATATTGACAAGAATGCAGGACTATATTTTTCCACGCTTGTAACGTGTCCAGTAAATTTCCTTCAAGATTATTGATTACTGAGCTTGTGAGCAAAAGCAGCTACATTCTGACTCATTATAAAACCCTCTGTCCTTGCTTGCTCTCTCTTTCTCTGCTTTGGTCTTTTTTTAAACACTGGTGTTCAATGTTTCAGTGTAATTCTTAAAGGGATTCGCAGGACACAATCAAAAATCATCTCTACCATCTGTTGTAGACATGCATACTGTCATCATAGAGCGGTGCTGCAGAAGTCTGTAAAGTGAGAATTTCTAATATAAAAACTATGAAAATTCCCTTCTGGTAACCTTTTGAAAAATATAACTGCTTTGAGGTGTTTTGGGGGGCTGTTTTGCTATATTGTTTAGCTAGTGAATACAGATTAGCATTAACTAACATTACTGTTAGCATGCTGAATATCTTCTTTCAGACACTGTAGTATCTTCAGATCAACATTACAATGAATGAATTACTCAAATATCAAAAATTATTTGCCAAATGAGGGGAAATACGCCTTCAAATCTACATATCATCCGTTTGGATCTTTTTTCTGCCTGAAAGGGTCGAAAACACTCTGGCATCCTATTTATGCTGAAGATAGAATCACTACTTTCATTTCTGTATAGCTAGCTTGGTTGTATTTATTAGCCTAGCAGTCATTATTGATTGACACCACATGCATTCCCAATGTTTCCATGATGCATTTGTAGAAGCTATGCCATAATAGACAGAGAACATTGATAAAGAAAAACATAAAAATGATATATAATTGCAAATTCTTTCAAACCAATAAGGCAGAGGTAAACAATGCTTTGATGCAGAGTCCTGCACAACATGAGAAATAAGATTATGTTTTTGGCTAGAAAGCAACTATTTAACATAATGTGTTTGTGTCAAAATCCCTAACGTTTTCTCACTTTGCATTTTTTTTCCACAGAAAACTTGATGCATTTATCTATGATGCAGCTGTGCTGAACTACATGGCACGGAAGGACGAGGGCTGTAAAGTGATGACCATAGGTTCTGGAAAGGTGTTTGCAACTACAGGATATGGGGTCGCCCTGCACAAGAACTCCCGCTGGAAGCGGCCGTTAGATCTTGCTTTGCTGCAGCTGGTGGGAGACGGTAAGAGGATCATAGTTTGTTTATTCTGTATTTACTGTTACAAAATAAAAATAGCTACACTCATAAAAAATTAAGGAAATTTTCCAGTGCAATGCCTTAACCCTAGCCCTAACCCTAACCCTAACCCTAACCCTAACCCTAAATTGTGATGAAGATGAGGCTACATTGTGATAAAGATAAAGAAACAGGCTAAATTGTGCAGGAAAGTAAATCTCCAGAAGAAGGAGGGTTTGCTATCTCTGCCATAGAAGAACCATTTTTGGTTGCCTAAAACAGTAGTCCTCAATCTTCTTCCTGAAGTACCACTATTTCAGAGTTGCTCCTTCTTCCAATACACCTGATTCAGCTAATGAATTGATTAAAAAGCCTTTATTGAGGTTAACTATTTGCATCAGAACAGGAAAAACATAGAACAAGCAGGGCAGTGGTGCTCCAGGAACTGGAGCTTTAGTAAAGGATATGTGTGTGAGAAGGACTTTTTGAAGTTTAATAAATCTCCACATAGTATAGAAGGTTCCAAACCAATGACTTTTATTTTTAAAGGTGTGCAATGTGTCAGTGACCTTCCAGGCTCTGTAATATGGACTGAATGTTATTGTGTGATCATTTTCCCACATGTTGCAATTGCAGTATGATAAAACATAAAGTTGCACAGTTTATCCTAAAGAGACATTCTAAATGACATTTGTCCTCCTGTTTCAGTGCCGAAAGATCTCTGAATTCTCCATCTCTGAGTCTGTGAGACAAGTCAGCATGTTCTCAGCACAGAACAGAAACGCGTTGAATGTTTTATCAAGTGCTAATTTATTGAGTAGCAACAAATGAATTATTTCTAATACTGCTTGATTGTAATGCACACTCATAAAAGGACTTATAAATTAGGGCCATTCACAATATCATTCTGCAGTGGCTCAACATTGCAATTAATGCTCAGTATATTTGTGCTTCTTTGACTAACATTACCTAATATTACCCTGCACAAATTCAGCTTTATTTACTTGCCAAACAAATATTTCAGAAATATGTATATTATAGTAGTATAGTTCAATCGTTTTCCCGACTAGGAACTTTTTTTTAGTTCTGTTTTAATGACTTTTTGTGGAGATTCCTGCTTCTAAATTAAGAAGCAGAATAAAATTTGCCTTTGGGCTTTGAGGTCATAGTATAGGGGGGCAAAATCTGTCGATACAAAAACATCCTATTCTGTAATAGATGTTTAAGAGAGATCTTTTATTGTCATTTTGGCTACATACAAGTACAAAGTGAAACCAAACATCGTTCCTCCAGGAACATGGTGCAATATGAAAACACAAGTACAAAACCATACAATATACAGAGTGCAATTAATACACAGGACACAAGACAGATACAGTACATAAGATTATGCACACTGTAAAAAGTGCAACCTAAAAAAACGACTTCAATTTGTTACATTAGGGGTTGAATAAACCTAGTTCATTTGCTTGTAACAAATTGGAGTTGTTTTTTTAGGTTGGGCCAACAAAGCACTTTTTACAGTGTAGAGTTGTGTAATGAAGAATATGTAGTGTTGTGTAATAAAGAATGTAACATATGACATATCAGCAGAAATATAAACACAGTAGTCACTAAGGTAGCAGTAATGGAAATACAGTATGGGTTGATATACTATTCTAGCAGCAGATATTTGTGCAAAACCACAAGTATTCAGATATACAAATTATGTTAAGCGAATGCTACGGTACCTTCTTCCAGATGGCAGAAGAGAGAACAACTCATTGTGAGGGGTGCGTAGGATCATCTGCAATGGCTTTCCAGATGCATCATGTGCTGCAAATATTCGTGATGGAGGGAGGAAAGACCCCAGTGATCTTTTCAGCTGTTCCCACTATTCGCTGAAGGGTCTTACGGTCAAAGGCAGGGCAGTTCCCCAACCAGGCAGTATTACAGCTGCTCAGGGTGCTCTCTATAAGGGCTCTGTAGCAGGTGGTAAGGATGGTGGATGGAAGATGAGCGTTCCTTAACTTCTGTAGGAAATACAGACGCTGCTGAGCTTTCTTGGATATGATGCTGGTGTTCAGCGTCCAACAGAGGTTCTAAGCTTGGTGAACACCAAGGAACTTGGTGCTCGTAACAATCTCCAGAGAGAGGAGTTGTTGATGATGAGCGGAGAGTGGTCACTCTGTGCTCTCCTGAAGTCAACAACCATTTCCTTTGTTTTGTCCACAGGTTGTTGACTTGGCACCAGTCTGTCAGTCACCGTACCTCCTATCTGTATGCTTACTCGTCATTCTTGCTGATGAGTCATACTATGGGAATACTTGGGCTGTGTCCGAAACTGAAGGCAGTTGCTGCCCGCACTGTCTCCTTAGAAGGCAGAGTATTCCACTGTGTTTTCCTAATCGAATCAGTGCTACCAGAGAGTATTAATGAGAGATATGTAAGACAGTGAAGGATATATCTACACTGCCTTCATAAAACAGCCGAACACAGAAACCTTAGATTAGATTCGGACATGACTGGTGTATCTGGCTTCCTCAGAATACTCTGTAAGTGGGCAGACACAGCCCTGATAAAGCAAACAGAACACATGCAACCTTGTATACCTCACCTGAGGCTATCTAACTGCTCCACGCTTGTTTGAGTGCCTTTGCAAATATCGCTTTCTCCCTCTTAGGTAATTTAATACTAGATATAATGCAAATAGTGTTTTAATGCTATAAAGTTTCACTCAATATGTTAAATATGTTTTCCATAATTCACACAGTAACTTTGGGATGCTGTCGAGATCCCAGACTGTTGAAACATATAGGCCCAATATGTTATATATGTCCATTCAAATACTAGATGCTGTATAAACTAAGCTTATAATATAATACTTTATTTATCATTACCATATACAAATTCCTCTTACTAGTAGGCTGCCATCTCTGTTCCATCAACTCACGGTCTCTTTCATCCAGCAAGGAACAATGAGTTAAATATCAGAGAGCTCATAAATCATTGAGCCTTTCCAACTTTAGCTTTTGTCTTATTTTCCATAGAACTCTATTGCAACCATACAACTTCTTCACAGTGCGCCAATGGTGGCCTACTAGCAGAGGAATTTTGCATATTTGTCATCTTTTCTAACACACAAAACATTCCCATTTGGTGTATATGTCATTTTTTATTAGTTTTGCACATGTACACTGCTTTAAGGCATACATGCCTTAACACAAGCCTTCCCTTTAACTAATAAGCATGGTTTCTACAACAATCCAATGAATAGGCCATGATATAACCCTTTTATAAATTTTGTCTTATTCTGTTTTATGGTAAATTAAACAAATTGTTACCCGTTCCTAACTTCCAATGATTTAGTTTGAGTTAATACCCAGGATTAAATGTGAATGCTTGTTGTTTGGAATGATTGTGTTGCCAAATGGCATAACTTTCAGTTTAAATGTCTACTTGGTCTCTCAGTCCAAATTTAAACAAGTTGCTATTCCTTCATTGCTGAATTGTTAATTGAGCCCAGGTTTACACTACATATTCCTGTATTTAAAGCATCTCATCTGTGTCACATTTGGTATTGTCATGCTGAGACTGTTTGATAGTTGCTAAAAAGTTCCTTTATGTGTGGAATTTAGAGTGGAGAAAGAAAAGACCTCTGAAGAATACCTACGAAAATCACAAGCTTGTAGCAAGGTTTAGACAGGTTAGCCTACCATGACTGGCCTCACCTCGCCTCTTTTCATCTGGCAAAGAGATTCTAACTGTTTGACAGGGCAAGATCAGAGGAGCACAGCAGTGTTCTAGGTGGGCTGTTGCTTTCAGTTTAGTCTCCCACCAGCAAACTGATCCCTAATGATGATAATGATAGGAATGCAGCCATGTAAAAAAGCCTGCTGTAGTTCAAGGGGAATGTAATAGGTGAAGGATTAAAGGATTAAGGCATGCGCCAACTGGTGAGTGGTCTCTTAAGGCATCATTATGTAAAGGCCGTCATGATATAGAAACTGGACACTGCATTTTGAGCCATGGATTGATGGCCAAGACTGCAGTGAAAGAAAGGGAAAGAAGAATAGAGAAATATTGCTGGCAATTTATTAGAAGGCTACCTGCATAGGCACTTCATGCATGATCACTGAGTAATGTGTTTATGAATACTTATGGGGTATCATTCCCAGTTAATGGCAGAGGGCTAGCTAAGAATGCCACATACTAGTTCTATATATTACTATTTGAGTCGAAAATAAAAAGTACATTGTCTTTAGGAAGACATATTTGACAGACAGTTTTAGCATTTTACCTCTTCAGCCATACTTTTATAGAATAGAAAGTGTTCATTATACCTAGAATAAATAAATCTAATGATTCACATTCAATTTTTTTATCGTTGCTACTTAAATGTGAAGGCGTTGTCACTTTGCACTTCCATTTTGTCCATTATGTTTTTTTGACATTTCATGATGGATAGACGAATAAAATAGATACATTTAAAAAATAATCTTGTTACATTAACATCCATTACAGGTTAAAATGATCCTTTCTTCTCTTGTGAACCTACGTTTTTGAAGATAAGAGGTTTTGAGGTTTGGTGAGAATATTCATAGGCATGTTTATACACTCATCACCTAAAAAAAAAAGTTACATCCAGAAGGAATCCAACGACAGTAATGAAACTTGGTGGGTACGTTTGACAACATGAGACATGCAAGTTATTCCGGTGCCTTATATGAGATTATATGTGTGGGTGCCTTGCTGCCTTAGAATACTGTATAAGCAGGCATCAATTACGATGTTTCAGACACAGACCTGATAAAACAAACAGAACGCATATAATCTTGTATAACTCACCCGAGCGACTCTCTCACCAGTGATATAAAGGATCTGGGAAATCTACATGATCCACAGAGAGAGAGAACCGACAAGTTGTCCGACATGCGTGGAGTGTCCCACCAGCCTCGATTGTGGACATTCAGCAAGCAGTGATGGGCTCCATAAGTCATCCTGTACCAGTACCAGCACCACTGGCAGACGGCTGACGAAGCAGGACACACATGCATGTAGCACACAGACCCTTCTGACAACTGCCCTTAACACCATGTCAACGTCGCCAAAGACTGCAATGGTGTTGTGCCAGACTGTCATGGAGTGACTCAGAATGGCAGCGGGTCATCTTCAGTAACGAGTCCCACTTTTGTCTTGGTGGAGACGACCAACGAAGCTGTCTGTGGTGGCACCATGGTCAGTACCAAGATGAACGGTTTGTTGTCATGCGTCACACATCCAGAAGGTCTGGTGTCACTCCACCTCCACCCCTACTGCAAAACCTGCAGGAGCTGTGTGAGAATACTCAAGCTGCATGGGATGGATTATCACAGGACACCAACAGGAACCCCTACAACTCCATGCCGAGACATCTGGCATGTTGCGTTAGCAAACACAGTGGCCCGATGCCACACTGAGAGACACTACTTCTGTATGTGTAGCTCAATAAATATAAACCATATCGGTCTAAATTTATCATCATTTAATGTTCCTGGTAATCTTTATCTTCCTTCCCAACAGCATTACAATCCCATACTTCTTTCTGGGTGTAACTATTCTTTTGATGATGAGTGTATTTAACTCATAAATGGTGTTGTTAACTTATAAGTTCCATTACTTGGCAATGATGATTGAGTGTTATAAATGGAATAAACATCTGTCATACTAGTTCAAGACCCCATTTGTCAATATACTGCCATTTATTTCAGAAATCATCTTGTGAATACTGATATAAGCTGTTCAGTGCACTACTTGGCGCTTATGTATGTGTCACGAAATCCTTACATATATAGCAATATAGAAGTGTTATGGAAACATCCTAAGAATGCTGTGGAAAAGAGAAAAACTTAAAATCTTAAGCCGAATTGTAGCCGAAGACCACAATAGTTCTTACACCAAAGTCAGAGGAGATTTATGGTGTCTTAGCGGTTTAGATAGAGGGAAGTTCCACTGTTGAAACGTACCTGATTGGTTAAGCGTTTGTTAGAACTCGGATAGGAAATAAAGACAAAGCTGTCCTGTTTTAAAAAGCCTATACAGTTGTGAGATATGATTTTCCCCCTCTCACTTCCTCTCTATTTCTCTCTCCTTCCACTGGCTCTTTTAATGAGGAAGATGGTGAGCTTCTTGTCATGCTGAAACACTTGATATGAAAGGAAGCTAAAAGAGGCTTATTGCAGTTTGATGAATGGAATCAGGAAAGTCTGAAAGTTAATGAACACACTAATGAATAGCCAAAGGGTCATGCCAGTAAACACTGCACCAGTGTATTCTTAATTCTGACATGTGTGTGAGTGGGGATTCTCAATAGGACATATTTCCCCTGTTGCAATAAATGTGATGAAATGTGATGAGATTTTAGTTCACATTATTACATTTTTCATTACCTATGCCATTCCCTGAGCCATGTTTCTGGGCTGGATTTTCATAAATTAACTAACTCACAATTAACTTGGGGCCAGTGCAGTTGAGTGTGTGTGTATGCTTTGTTTTCAATGAAAAAGGGATTTACCATTCTTTCTCTCTCTGTCTCTCTCTGTCTCTCGAGCCAAGGCAGAAATAATCCTTGATAGAAAGAAGCCATCTAAATGCATGTAATGTGTTCTCTGCCAATGCTCTTGTCTTGCCTTTACATTCTTCATAGTGACATTTTTTCTCTGACAAATGTACTAATGGGTATTGTTGGGCGGTAAGCCCATCAGTCCGCAGCTTTCATCTCCAAACCACTTTGGGCCTGTCTTCTCACAAGATGCTACAAACTAGCCCATTTCAGACCTCCATCAAAGCTGTTATTATCTCCCTCCATCCTTCTTTCTCTACCACATGGATTTCCTCTTTCCTGCTTTTTCATGTTTCCCTCTTCCCTCTCCCTTTTTCCCACCATTTTTCACTCTTTTGTTACAATTCAATAATAACATAAACTAGACAGAAATCACCACTGGCTCAAAACTATTCTCTGTTGGCTCCTCTCCCATAAATAAGAGATTCTTCTTCCCAACAAAAGGTCTTAATCCTATTCATTTCCCTTCACTCTTCCTTTCTCTGCTCAACCTCTTTTCCCTGACTATTTTTTTTTCTGTTCCCTCCATTCCCTCTCTTTTCCTTATCTTTTATGAGCCTGTTTATCTTCTCACTCTTTGCCCCGTCCTTCCATCTTTTTCAGATGAGATTGACATGCTTGAGCGACTCTGGCTTTCTGGGATTTGCCACAATGATAAGATTGAGGTGATGAGCTCCAAGCTGGACATAGACAACATGGCAGGGGTCTTCTACATGCTCCTGGTGGCCATGGGTCTGAGCCTCCTAGTCTTTGCCTGGGAGCACCTGGTTTACTGGAAGCTCCGTCACTGCTTGGGTCGCTCGAAGGGACTGGACTTCCTACTAGCCTTCAGTCGGGTAAGCAGATAGGTAGCAGTTTTTTATAAATGACAGAGTAGTGTCATTTATAACTCAGGTGAAGAGTAATCATGTCTGTGTTCAAGACCTGAAAAGAGAAACTGGCAGATAGTAATATGTGACAGGCAAGATTTAAATGGACCCTGTCCGTGTACTGTTGCTGTTGTGACACGATGACACGACACCAGGTATGAGAACCCACTATCTCTTTCATTCTGTAGAGAATGTATGATTCATTCTTTCTGTAATTCTACCATCCGACTTGTCTACTTAGGTTACAGAGTGTATGGTCATGAAATAAATATGAATAACCCAAAAAATCTCCTCAGAAAATGAAAGAGCATATTTTTAAGCAATATGTAAGGCAGTCAAGTAAGATGAGATGCTCACTGAGAGGAAAAATATTAATAGTGTTGCTGTTACCTCTGAAAAGGGTTATTTGAGGTTGCAGTGTGTGCTGTCTTGCATCATCAAGGTGCTGAAAACACTGACACTTTCATTGTGATGCTAATATTTTAAGTCTAGTGTTTTATTGAAGCATTTTACCAAGCGTCTGAATTGGTATGCGTCACCAAGGAGGACAGGTTGATACCTTGCTTCACAGGACATTTTCTGAATAAATCTTTCCTTTCTTTTCTTTTGCAGGGAATGTACAGCTGCTGCAGTTTTGAAGATGAAACAGCCCCTGGAGGTTCCCAAAGCACACTACCACAGTACCATCATGTCTCCACTATGCCCCCTCCTCCCCCACCTCATGTGGTTACTACATCTGTAGCCAACCCTTCTATCACCTTGGCACAACAGCAACAGCAGCAACAACAGCAACAGAAACATCACCAGCAACAGCAACAGCCTGTGTACAATGCCCTTCTTCCTGGATCTCCACCAACGGCTGGGCATTCAGGCATGGCCCTTGGGCCTTCGAACAGCCCAATTATCGGAGCACCTATGCCATGCTCCACGTTTTTACCTCGTCATGATCGACGACTGGCTGTGGTAGATAGGTGGACACGTCCAAAGACTGGCCCTGAAAAAGCTAGCATTGTCAGCAGCGGAATCACAGACGTTACACAATTCTCGCAGGGCATGCCTCCTCATTGGGGTGCAGTGGGAGGGGGGGAGGGTGGTCTGGATGAATATAAGCGATACTATGGTCCAATTGATCCAGAGGGCCTAGGTGTATCTGCAGATCCACAAACTGTAGGCTCCCAAACTCCAAAATCTACACACCGAACAAAGTCCTCTGGAAACCCGAGGGCACCACCAAAAAGCCAGCCTTCTGGGCACTTACCCATGAACCCAGCTTTACCTCATGCTTCTCCACCACAGCAGTCCTTCTGGAGGAGAAGCAGTCTCTCAAAAAGGAAAGGCTCTGGAGGGCCTCTGTACGAAAACATCCTTCCGTTGGGGCGAAGAGGTGGGGGCAGATATGGAGTGAGGGAAGGGGTGGGTCGGAGGGGCCGTCGCCCTCCTCCTTTGCCTCTTCCTGTGCCTGTACCCCTCTCCTCCCCCACCCAAACTCCTCCTTCACCCTCACCTTCTGTGCACTACACATCTAGCTCCTCCAGCACCTCCAGCTCCTCTTCCAGCTCTTCTTCTGTATCAGTCTCACGATCCAACTCTCCCTCTTGCTCCTCCTCTTCTTACTCATCATCGCAGAGTTTCAGGTACAGAGCTGGTACAAGAGATGCATATGAGGAATATGACACAGATGAGCTTACAGAGGAATCAAGCCTTCTTTTGGGTAGGAGAAAAAGTCGTTCACGTATGTCATCTCGCTCCCTGCCCTGCAGCCCTCCCCCTCCACCAATACCACCCCGTAAACCTCGCCCACAGAAGGCACAGGTCAGAGACAGAGCTGGAAGCCAGTTGGCCCAACTACAAGAGTGGTGGGCCTCCTGGGGGGAAAAAGAGAGAGCCAGGAGGGCAGGTGGGGGTAGAGGCAAGGGCAAAGAAGAAAAACGGCATCATAAAGAGAGGGAAAGGGAGAGGAAGAGGAGGAAGAAAGGCCGAAAGAAAAAGAAGAGAGAGGAACGTGAGAGAGAAAGAGAGCGCAAGAGACGCAAAGTGAAAAAGAAAAAGAAAAAAGAGGAGAAGTCCAGAAGAAGGGAGAGGGAAAAGCGGTCTGGACAGGAAGAGGGTGACTCTGAGAGAAAAGAAGTATTTGAAAAAGGGATAGAGCAGGATTTTCCTTCATATCCGGGAATTAGGCGTAGCTCTTTTCGGAAGAAAAGTGAAAGCTCTAACCGGAGTTATGAGTGGGACATATCAAGAGAGGGAGGAAGGAGGGAGCGAGACGATCAAGACGGTGATGATGAAGAAGGAGGTAGGGGAAGAGTAAAACACCATAGAAGTCCTCAGTCCTATCACCATTCCAGGCCAAGGTCTAACAGTAAGCGCTATACCACTTCAAGTAAACACTCGACAGCCGTAAAATTTTGGGGTAGTGGGAACCCAAATTCGGAGTCTCCGTCCTCATTTCTACCCCTGCTTCCTCTGAACTATAAGCGAAGACGGTCTTTTGGGTCTGAGAGAGAGGAATGTGGGAAAGGAGGTGAAAGTCGGCCCCTTTTGGGAAAGGATGGAAGAGGTAAGTCCCGTTCAAGGGAAGGCCTGGCATTCCATGAATGGGAATCAGATGAGGAAGAGGACTCAGAGGAGGACAGAGAAAGAAATGAGGAACGAGGACGAAGAAGAGAGAGCAGAGGAATGGAATCAGAGTCTGAAAGGGAGAGAGACAAAACTGTTGAGATCTACACAGATGATGAAGGCTCTTCGGGGGAATTTGGTAAGTTTGAGAGATATTGGGAAGGACATGAAGGAAGGGCTGTTGGAGGGATTGGAGGTGGAGGCTGGTTTTTTGGTACTTACCCTGCTAGAGAGAGAGGCGGCAGCATCAACAGTAGAGATGACTTCTTTTTGGGTTTGGGAGGTGGTGAGAGCAGCTGGGGTTTTGGAGGGGGATCAGGATGGGGCTCTGGAGGTTTAGGATCAAATCAATGGCCACTTCCTCCTTTGACCCCTCCACCTCCTCGAAGATACTGGTCAGTGGACAAATTACCTGTGAAGACTGAAAAGAAGTCTAAAAGCAGATCCCAGGAGAAGAGTCGAGGCCATACTGCCTGTTCCTGCCATTCACCCCACCACTCTAAGTGGAACCGGGTGACCTCCCGGAGTCAAGAGGAGCTGGTGCCTCACTGCCAAAGTTTCAGCAGCACCACCCGGCCCAAACGGCAATCCTCCAAACCGGACCGGGCTCAAAGCCAGGCTAAATCTGGAAGTCAGTCCAACCTCAGTGTTCAGAGGTCACAACGGTCTGAAAGGTCCAGAGAGCCATCATCACCTCCTCAGACTCTACCACCATCTTTGCCTACCCCTATGGTTCCAGCTCTCCCTGCACCTCCATCATCCTCTCATCCCATTCATGTTCCCCCACCCACCTCCTCTTCATCTGTCTCATCCCCGTCAGCCATATCTTCAACGCCTGGAGCCCCGCAGCCCTCCTCCATTTCCTCCTCCAGTGCCAAGCTACAGTACCAGAGACTGCGTTCAGTACCCCAACCTCAAAGGTACCAATCCCCACATCTCCCCCTCAAAACCAAGAGTCTGTGCTCTCGTCGAGGATCTGCTCACTTTTCCAGTGTGGAGAGTGAGGTCTGAGGCACATAACCGAACGAGGGACATCAGCAAACAACCTGCGGGCAATTTAGTCACTCGCTTAGAAGACAAACTCATATTGGCTCATAACGGTGAAGTGGGCCCCCTTCATCTCTTGCACAAGGCTCTGTTGTGCTTCTGAAGGAGAAACGGATCGGGTGTCGCACACATTGTGGCTTTCCCTTTTTTACTCCATAAGAAAGGTACTGCCTTGCTGACATACCTTATACACATCAGAGGGGGATTGTTCAAATGCAACTGGCTTCACTTCTTCTCTAAGTCTCTGGGGCACTTCGGTGCAGGGGTTGAATATTCCGGATGAATGTGGTGTTTCTTTGAGTGTTGTGGTGCTTGTGGACTCAGGCACGAGCCATGGATTTCTCAAGGGGAGATTCAGAGGCAGAAAACCCTTTTACCAACCCCCATGTTGTCCTCCCTGTTTTCTCCAACTCTTTGAGCTTTTGAGTCCCGACATAATTGTTGTGTGCATTTGTATCTCAAGGGATGCGTTCACTTAAAAAGGTAGCAGTTCACTTTTGGTTCCAACCCCCCGAAAACCATATCCCCTACCTCTGTCGATTCACATCTAGCGTTCCGTGTGTCTAGGTCAGTGTGTTTGTATTCTTAACAACAGGGTAAATCAACCTTGGCTGATCTAATATTGGCTCATTGAAGCTGAGTGCCAAACCTAAGTAGAGCTTACGCACAGTCATATCATAATTAGATCTCATTCTCCTCCCTTGAGCAATACATACTTATCTACAGCGAAGCGTTCAATACATTTTATATCCATGTGTTATTCTACTATATATATATATATAATCACCATATATATATAGTTAAAACATGCGTGTCTGTGCATTCTTGTTCAAGACAGGTGTGTCGATTAACATGAGCACTGTGCGATATTGCAGCGGGTGCACACACAACATTTCAACTACCTAAAGAGTCGATGGCAGCCTTTCTCCTCGCGACTGAATGTACATGTTGCCATGACAACACAGTGTTGCTGCAACCAAGAAGACACTTTAAGATCGTAGCTTATGGTTTTGGGGGGGGCGGGGGATGGGCGGGGGCAGTCTTCAAGTCAATACCCAGTTTTGGATGTCTTGAAACCATTGAAAGTGCATAGCTAACAGAGCTAGCCATATTGCAGCACTGTACCCTCAATCAGATGTCAATGTTAGATATGACATGCCATTATTCTGAGAGCGATAAGCAGGAGAGCACTGTTTACAGTTTAGCACTGTGTTTTTACACCTTTTTTACTAACTGCTCTGCTCTGTCACTTTACTAGTTTGCGTGTCTAGTTCATACTTGTCACAGCAAAGGTGGGGGAAAAATGGACATGTTAGGTTTGTGAACAGATTTCTGTTGAAGTTTTGACTGTCGATCTATTATGTCAAGAGAGAAAAAAGAGGGGTGGAAAAAAAAGCTTTCTTGTACTTTAAGGAAAAAGCTATGACTGATGATCAGGACCTTGGAAGACCTCGAAAGACCTTTTCACTTGTTTGATTTAGCTTTTGCCATTAACCTAGTGCTAGCATTTGATGCGATTGCTATGACTGACTGTGAATACTGCTAAGGGCACCTGCATGTTGGTACTAGGCCTGAGTCAAATATGTATTTTAAGAGTTCAAACAGTAGAAGAGTGCCGTTTCAGCACTCTTTTTAGTCCTGTTATGTTTTCCTTCTTCGGACCTGACAGTTGTATCCTAGTGCTAGCCTAAGGCTAGCCTGTTCCTCTGATTTGAAACCTCATTTTTTAGCTTTTAATCAAATTACCTTTTTATTTTTCGTACATAATTGACCCAGTTCTAAGCATATACCAACGGGCTAATTTTGTTTCTTTGTGTGCTTGTGACTGCATCTGAGCCATATTAAGCTTACCTGTTGTATGCTGAGCTTTTCAAAAGTAGTACTAATTAATCGGGGTATATATGGTTGTCATTCAGCTGAACAATAATGTCAAGATGCTGTGCACTAAAACTCTGTGACGACTGTGATACAAATCAAGGGCAGTAAAACGGTTTTCACAAAAAGCCAGAATCAATGACACCTTACTTCACCGTCACAGGTTTCGTACAAGCTCATTACACGCATCGTTTATCTTGACATTACAATTTAGCATCTGGCAGCTTATATATACATCCTTTGATTCCAGTTTTGATTGTTGTGCAATACTTGTCCGGATTACTTTATATATAGATGTACCTCATATATGTGTTTGTGAAGTTTAGATAGCAATAGAGAAATAGCTGTTCAGCAAAACAGTCTAGCTGAAGACAAAAGTATTGTTTTCACTCATTTCTATTACCAGATCTTATGATTACAATGTGCTACATATAATACCTGCGAGAAACGAGTTTTATTTTTGTTCCATCTTCAATACATATCAGTTCGGTGAACATTTAGCTACTCTGACATATTTGGAATAATGCTTTATCCTATGATTTAACAATACTACAGATGGGCAATCTTTCATCGGGCTAGTTAACCCCACCACAAATCAGTCTTAAAAATGGCCTCTCTTTCTCTATTTGTCTCTCTTTGTGTTGATAGTGTCTACTTTTTTACTATGTGGTGGATAAGTCTGTTATCTAAATAGCAGCATATATATATAAAATATAATAATATAATTCAAAGATAAGATATATATATATATATGTTTACCTACTAAATTTATTCTCTATGAATTGGTCTTTTTGTCTCTTTGTCTGTCCTCTCTTGTCTCACACCCACTGCTATCAAGAGACCAGTGTCCTACTGTGTTTGAGTCACACGGCCGGCCATTGACCACTATGAGTTCCAGTTCCAACCGACGCCGTGATTGAAGTGTGTGTGTGTCCAGACGACCGTGTCACTGTAGTACGAATTTTGGGCTGTGGTGGTGGGAAAGAATATTTTGAGAATAATGAAAAGGCTCCACAATGGGAGTGGGGCTCCTCGGTGAGCGTTCAAACAGGATGGCCGCTGCCATCCCAGTGTGTGCATATGGCCGAGCCACAAGCTTCGCATTATGCAGTGTGCTGCACATGGACGTGGCTTTGAAAGTGCTGTTTGTGTGTGCGCGAGTGTGTGTGTGTGTATATGTGTGTGTGTGAGCTGTTTGTGGTGAACAACACAACACACATGGCCGCGTGCACACACACACACGCACGCACACACACACACACACACACACATACACTCACACAGCCACATACACACACATATACATGCACACCATGCTGCTCTGTATTAATCAATGGTGATGTAGCTGAGCAGAGCCTATTCTGTTATATGCCACTGTGCCAGGATGGCAGTGCCCCTACTATGTTAGGTTCCTTGTGCCATACTCCTTTCTGTGGGGGAGCCACATGGGGGCCGTGTGCTGGGCCACTCGATCATGGGAGAATATACTATGCTGTGCTGCAAGCAGAACAGAATAAAAAGACTTTTATTACGACAAACGGCTGCCATTTCTTTACTTTGTTTTTTTTTCGTCACCCTGTGTTCATTCATGCTTTATAGGTGTGCAGACATTACTATGTTAAAGACCTATGGCTGGTTTCCCAGACAAGGAATAAGCGTAATCTTGGACTAAATTGCAGTGCCGATGGTGACTGGAAAGCTTAATCTGGTCCACAGTGTGTCTCTACCTTCGCTGTGTGTTAGGATAAACTGAATCATCTGACACTGTGTCAGGGATGAACTATAAATGCCACACCTCATTCAACTTCAAGCTTAGATTCTTTTTAAAGGTGTGGAAAGTTAACGTTACTGCAATGTTTGCTGCATTTAGACAAAGACTACACTGTAAAAGGTGTTTCATTGGTCCAGCCTAAAAAAATGACTTCAATTTGTTACAAAGCAAATTAATTCAGTTTATTCACCCTAAAAAAAGACTTTGAATGAACAATTTGAGTTAAGTAAAACTTATTCAATTGCTTGAAACAAATTGAAGTAATAGATTGTACTTTTTACATTGTACTTTCATCACAGCTAGACATGTGATGAAAACATTGACTACACATATTGTAAATATGCCTACTTGCCTGATCAGTAGTCCCTAGAGTGAGGTTTCCCAGTTTAATGATTAGATTTGTCTTGGAATCTTGGAAAACGTTGGGGTGGTGCTTTGTAAAGTTTTTTTCTGTTTCTACACTCTAACGTGTTTCATTGGTCCAACCTAAAAAATGACTGGCAAATAAATTAGGCTTATTCAACCTAAGAAAGGGACTTTTAATGAACAGTTCTTTCAATCAAATAATCAAAGTAATTGAGAGTTTTTGAGATGAGCAAAACTTTCAATCGCTTGTAACAAATTAGATTCATTTTTCAGGTTGCACTTTTAGCAAGGTAGAAGGCTGGTGCAGGAAGGAAAACTAACATTATTGCTAGGAAACTAAACATCTTGTCTGTTTTGATTAACATCTACATCAGCCACCATGCTAACAGTCATTACGTCTTTATCAGGGTGGTGAAGGTTCTAAATGGTTGCATGACATATTGCTTGCTGGGTATTGTAGTGAGACAACATAGATGGACAACACCCGAAAAAGTCAAAATCATGAACTCGTGAGGGATGTGATCTTGTACCACAGATTACTGCCTGGTATGCACATGGACACCTCCATTAAAGCTAGTATTTTCTAGCACCAAGCTAGGGAGCTGACTCTAGTAATAACAGTCATAGCTGTACGTTCATGAGGTATTTCTCTTCTGAAAACAGTAAACTTCATGAGGAATGGAATAGATGTAACCAACTATTTCTATCAATTATATATGCAGGGCTGTGAACCGTGATCCAATTAGGTCTAATCTCACACTCTTATGCCACGCTCAACATTTTTCACCCAACCTACTGACTGGCCTATTTACACCTCGCATTAATGTGCATTTTCGGTGATCGGCTCACATTTGGATTGTCAGAATGGAAATCATGCGCAACAGGACGACCTTATAAAGTCAGGTACAGCGAGAAGGCCCATCCTTGCTTACATCATATACACAGCCCAGCGTGAATCTTGAATCATTCGCTTGTCTCATAATGTCACACCTACCCACCAAGTTTCATTCCTGACGGTTAATTCCTTCTGGGTGCAACTTATTTTCCTATGATGAGTGTATGCCATGTTGTTGTGGAAAAGAATCACATTTCGAAAAGTTGATCACATAGATTCAACTAGGCATAAGGGGAGTCAAGCATCCAAGAAAAGTTTGGAGTCCAAATTTTGCTTCTTCAGAGCTGAAGTTGTGAAGCTAACATCGTTAGCAAACACTAAAACTTTAACTGTCCAATAATAATTCGTGTGAGAGTACTTCACTAAACCTGCTCTAACCCTACCCAAGTCTAATTAAGGCTGCACGGACTTGCTAATCTGGTTAAGGGCACAGTACAACTTACTGTGAACTATTAAAAATGAAAAAACCTGACCTGTAGCTGAACGCCGCTGGCAATGCCCATGATTAACATTTCCCTGAACTGGCTAGTGCTGAAGCGTGTTCATTTTTATAGTTCACAGTATGTCATATTATGTGCTAAATTGCATCAAACGGTCTCCATGACCTTAATGAGGACTTGAATTCGGATTGAGCAGGGTGAGCGAAGTTCCTGTGTTTACACAAAAGATCTAGGTGAACATTCATTAGCAAAGTTAGCTTCACAACTCCAGGTCTAAAGCTAAAGAAGCAACATGTGGACACCAAACACATCTTGGCTGATTAAGTTCATCTGGGGTAAGTGGAATATTGTGTACATTAGACCTTTCAATCAACTATTACTTTAACCAGTGTTTCAAAGGCCCATATTCAAGAAAACTACAGTCCACAGCAATGGCCATGCTCAGTGAATATTAAAACGCAGCCAGTTTCTTCAGTCTGCCCACAGTGATTTGATTCAGTGGTGCTGCTTTGTGAGCACGACCTACAGTGGGATTTCTGATGACTCTGCATTCTCTCATCTGATGTAATATTCCAGCTTCTGCAGCGCTCGCTGCAGATCAGCAGGTGTGCTGTGTGCGTGTGTGCTGGGAGAGCGGGAGGGGGGGAATGAGTGAGAATCCTGGGAGAATTGCTGGGAATGCGAGATAAGAGAGCTATCTGGGATGGAACAGTTTGTATGCAGGTACGCATGAGATTGTTTGACCCAGGGGTAATGCATGCTTGCAGTATGCAGGTGACAGCAGGATGCTATCCTATCTGAGGGCAGTCTGAGATGCGCCAGAGAATGAGAAAGAAAAGGTAATCATGGCTTACTCTGAAGAAACACATCCAGACTCCAGAATGTGTAAGACTTCTTGTTTAAAGGGACTACAGTCTGTAAAATTTCAAGGGTCGAATAATTGTCGAAAGGAAAAAAATTGAGATCCTGATCAAAGAGTTAAGGACTTTTCCATCTTGTTACCGATCATGTTAAGTATGATTCATCATATCATATAATTTACACCCATCATCAAAGGAATAGTTGCACAAATAGTTGCACCCAGAAAGAAACAACAAACAGGAATGAAACTGGGTGGGTAGGTTTGACAATATGACACATTCGAATGATTCAAGTTTCACACTTGGCCGCATGTGACGTAAGCAAGGACGGGCCTTATCGCTGTACCTGACTGACCCAACAGCCATGGTGCCAGATTGTCATGGATTGACTCAAAATGTCAGTGGCTCATCTTAGGTGACGATTCCAGCTTTTGTCTTGGTGGAGATGACCATCGAAGTGTGTAGAGGCACCGTGGTCAGCGCCAAGATGAACAATTTGTTGTCACACATCCAGAAGTCCTGGTGGTCACTCCACCTCCACCCCTACTGCACAATCTGCAGGAACTATGTGAGAATATTCAAGTTGCATGGGATGGATTATCGCAGGACACCATTAGGAACCTCTACAACTTCATGACGAGATGTCTGGCATGGCTATATTTATTGTTCCTGGTAACCTTTATCTTCCTTCCCAACAGCATTGCTATCTGACACGTCCTTCTGGGTGCAGCTTTTCTTTTGATAACAATTGTAATTTAAAAGACTCATTTTGTTATAATCAGTGATCAAAGTGTATTGACTTTTACCTGCCTCAGAAATCTCTGTCATGTTGACTTTGAAGCAGTACTCCCAACCCACACTAGATAACCATTACAACAACACACAGACCTCACATACACACAACTAACGATCAATGACAGGAACAACAGCACAATGTTTCTGTCAGATGAACAGAAACATTGCAAAGTGGTAATATGTATAGTGGTAATGTCTAACAAGGTTCAAATAACCTAAATCTGGAACCGCAGATTGAGCTAACTCTGGTAATATAGCTATATGTGCATGAGGTATTTACCTAACCAACTAGCTATATCAACTACATCTGCAAGGCTGCTAGCTGTCACTCAACTCAAGTCTAATCTCACGCTCTCATGCCACGCTCAGTATTTCTCACACATTTTTCTAAAACAACCTTACCTACTGACCGGCCTGTTTACACCTCACGTTAACATGCAGTTTTGGTGATCGGCTCACATTTGGATTGTACTTGTATGAAAAGTCCCCAGCATTGTAATCAGATTACATTGCATCACTAAAACTGCATACAGATATGGCCAGAGATGAACCACATTTGTCACACGTGTAAACAGAACATGCTTTTATAACACATATACAAGCGTGATCAGATTAGTCTGTTGAGCCATAGCAGGCAAGATTCTAAAACAAGGTAACAAAGATGATAGGTATGCTCGGCTAAAGTTGTACTTTCCAACCCAACCCACACTAGGTAACCGCTATCACAACAACACATAATCGTTCACATACACCCAACTAACAATTGACATGGACAACGCCAACAACACAATAAGTGTTTCCTTCTGAAAGGCTAAGCATGGGGTAATATAGTAATGTCTGTTAGAAGCTTCAAATCAAACATGTGCTATCTTTACAAGCTTCAAATAACTGTGTTTAACGTGGAACAGCTAAAAAATTTTGTCATTTTTCTTGTAAATGTGATTCTTGTTAATGTAGCACTACCATACTGCTAGTTTAGCACTAGCATACTAATAAAATCTCATTGGGGCGCTATAGCGGAAAATAGCATTAGATTTAGAGTGTCTTTGTAATCACGTTTTGACATTCATGGTCTAAACTGAAGGTCTTGTTCTAATAGTCATGGTTCGACACTGCATTTGAGCTCCTCAAGTGTCATTATCATTAGCTATCTTGGTGGATTTAAGGCACCAACAGTTGTCCGACTGGGTGATGAACATAATTTGACCCTTGTGCCAGTAAATTATGGGATTTACCTGTTTCACTTGCCCGACAAATCTCCAGCCAAATTGTCTGTCATTTCTAAAGTGAAAGTCTGTCGTGATATGAATCTCTGTGCAGTGCTTACTTTTCATCTAGGTTTACACCGGAGCAATCTCTGCTGACACTTGTGGTAGCTTGCTGTTCAAAGATCTATTGATACGTGGTCCCGTTTGTGCTATTCAATTACCTCCTCCCCAGTTCAGTTTAATTTGAAGACTGCCAGCTCCGTCGAAGTTTAAAAGACTTTCCTGCCTCTTTCTCTCCTGACAACGCAGAGTAGAAATCAGGCCAAGGAGAAAGAAGATGAAGGCATAAGGTTTCTAAAAGGAGTCAGACAGAGCGAGCGAAAGAGGCGGTAGGGGTGACTGAATGAACAGGCCTGGAAGATAAGAACTAAACTCAGCTTAATTTAATGGCAAAAACTCAGAAATGCTGTTTTCAAGCGATTCCTCAGGACAAACATGCTTAACTAGGTTCCAGGCTAGATGGCTTTTCTCAACCACAGATCGTTCATTTGCATGTTGAATTTCAGGCTTGAAGGATCTCTGTAGCCTGCTAGGCTCAATCTATCTGACAGACTGGTTATGGAGGAGAGAAGTCATCTCATGCAGCACTGGGTTATAGGGTACTCAGGACACAAATGACAGACAGTCATTCAAGTCTACAGCTTCAGTCAGCAAACATATGGAAATGTATATTCATATGCCAAAGTGTGAACGCCCCTCCAACCGCTGGTCGAAGGAAATGTTTTGTTGATTGGTTAAAAGGAAAATATGTTCCATCCTCTACAGAGAACACATTTAAATGTGGCATTTTACTATCAGTTTTAGGGTATAATTTCTGTTTTTTGAGCTACTGCTAGTTAGTAAACATTGGAAAAGCATAATTTCTAAAATGTGCAATAACCTAAACAATAAAAAAGTACATATACATTAAATACATCATTAAATATAAGGATTAACTTATTTTCACCTAGACAATCAACCAAAAAGTTCTTAGACCAGGGCATCCAAACTGTATACAGACGTATGTGCCTTCTAAAACCAATGACATCACTTGTTGGAGGAAATGTATTTACATATATGTACCAGTTTTGAAATACGTTTGCATACCATTACTGTCAACAAACAGGCATCTCCAGTTTTTCCAAATTTCTTGTTTATATACCATTTGAATTTACAGTGTTCATAATGTTATGTTTGGGGTCTACAAGAATACATTTACATCCTGTACATCTGTATTCACCCTCTGTCTCAAATGCTCTGTTAGAGCTTCCCAATGAACCTATTCCTTTTATTCCTGGCTTAATTTTTGTGTGAAAATGAATGTCTTTTAAACTCGTAGGACAACTTGTTGATTTGTGTGAACTGCTGAAAGTGCTGAGACAGCTGAAAAGGAAGCATCTATAAATTATGTCACAAACAGCATTAAAGTCCAAGCACTACTTACGATATGAAGTATAATGGGCTAATCTAAACTTTTTAGCAGTTAGAGCACAAATCATGATCAGTGAAGTTTGTAGAGTGGTCTCTACTGAATTACTGTTGATGAGGAAGGTCTTAAAAGAAGATCTAGCAGATCGCACTTTTGGTTCAGCAGATTTTGAACAAGTAAATGGCAAGTGAATAAACTGGATAATTCTGACATCATTTGATCATCTAAAAAGGACAAATAAAGTAAGCATAATAGAAAGTAATTAAATTACATTACTTTAATGTTTAACTGTTTGGCAGGTAATCCGTAATCTAGAAGGGAATACATTTTAAAAGTAGCTGTCCCATCCCTGAATATAAGTGAATATATCAGCTTGTTTATGTCTTAAATGTTAACACATTTAAGTAAGTAAGATTTTGGGATTTGGAGACCTCTCTGGTGTAACTGCACACAGCATGCATAACGGAACATTTTGTAACCCTGTTTGTGCTTTGGAGCCTTTATCCGAGCAGATGAATCTGAAGTATAAAAGAGTAGCTATCAGAACAGAATGGGTAATTATCTACTATTATCTACTATTGTCATCATATCTTTTTTAGAATATTGTTACTATCCATAGAAAAACAAAAGTAATTGCAAAACTAGAAAAAAACTAATTTAATTTTAAAGTAAGTCCCTGGAACCAGACTTTTTTCCAAGCAATTTTGGGCAGTTACTGTTGGTCCATCCATCATTAAATTTTCACACAATGTAAACAGCATCTGTCATGTTTAAATGATCAATCAGAGTAAAAACTGACAAAAATGCAGATACGTGTTTTTTTTTTGAACAGCAAAGACCTTCTTTTAAATTTGTGCATGTAACGTTAATAAGTAAAGACCGATCACAGACTTTCGGGCTGACTCAGTAACTTTAATTTTAACAAAATGTCTTTAAATATATTTAACTCATATACATTAAGACATTTCATATATCATATGTAATATTCTTATTTTGGCATGTATTCCACCAGTTTTTCTCTAATATGAGTGTAATATGTAGAAATTTAGTTTGTCAGTTTGTTACTACAACTGTCCTTGTGGAAGCCCACTGCTCAATGTAGTAATCTAATATCTACTTAATTAATCAATAATTTAATTCAATTGAATGTGCTGGTGAAGGAATTGAACCAATGTGATGGCTGATCCCATTCAGGAGAAATCGGTAACAAATCTGCAACTGCTCTTCTTTTAACCGGCTCACCATACATCAACTACATGTCTGAAAAAAGACATTTCTTTTTTTTTCAGGTTACATTTTACTGTATTTACTGTATACTGTATACTGTATTTATGTTTATGTGCAAAATAATTTTAATTTTACATTTATGGCCCATATACATGCACATATGGATGATTATCTGTATATTGCCTGCAGTTTGCCAGCTTGGTTCTGTGCTGACATACTATCATATAACCTATTGGCTTGTGGTACCTCATGTAGTTTGCTGGAGATTAGCATAGCATGAATTCACAAGTTTACATAGCATCTTTCTGACCATATAATCACTTTAACTTTTGTAAATATTCTATCTTAGATGATACACGTTATGCTGCTCAGTAAATTGGAAAATACATTGCACTGTACAGCAGCTCAAACATATATGCTTCTTGTGTATTGATTGAAAGAGGTGTCCTGAATCCTTGAGTAATGGACCTTTGACCTCACAGATGAAATGTGTTCTGTTCTTATAGCATACCACTAGAGGTCAGCATTCCCTGTTTTACTCCTGACAGGGAATTCCCTTACAGAGGGCCTAGGCCCCACAGTCCATAAATCGTGGTGGTGACCTATCACATCGACTGTGTCTTGTTAAATAGACTTTAACTGTGCTTTAGGACCCCGTCCTCTGTGGCAGATGCCAATGAGTGAAAATATTGCCTTGCTCTGCATGACCCACAAAATCTCTGAAGGCATTTTTACTTGTTAAAGGGTGCTTGACCTTCTCAGGTAATAGCAGTGATGTATTCTTTTGATATATTGTTAGTGTGGCAGGTAATGGAATTACAGTACAGTCTGTATATGGCGGACCCTTTTTTTGCTCTGTACTCTGCAATTGCTTCCTCTACTAACTGCCCTGAAACAAGAAGAAATGAGAGAGGATAAGTGGCACATGATGTCTGCTTCAGACCTGTGCTTTGGCTAAAGATCATATTAATGCAAGTTTTAATGTAGCCCATCAGACTAGCCATGTTTTGGGTCTGGAATTAGCTTCTTTAGTTTTGCATGGGATGCTAATGTACCTAAACAGTGTTAGCACCCATCAGGTTTTACAGAAAACAGCAGGCCTGTACCATATAGCATAAAAGTCAGGTCAGCGTAATAGACAACCTTTTGACTTAACCCAGTTTGAGGGCAGTCAAACTCATCTAGGGGTTCACTGTAGGCCATGTTCATAAGGCTACATGACAATGGCATAAGCCTTTCATGACAACTGGTAGGAAGCTACATAAAGATTTATAAATACTTATTCCAAAAGGGAGGTAGTTGTCAAAAAGGCCGCCTTTGTCATATTCTATATCAAGTTAACACCAATGGCAAAATGACACTGGCGTCTGCTGGCATTAGGTTGTCGTAAAACTTTCTGGGGTGAAATGACATAGCACATTATGATGGCTGTGGTAACACGGAAATGAAATTCTACTGTACCATAGTTATACTGTGAAGGTTTTGATGCTGATACTCTGTTATCACAGTCATGTATATTTTTTCTGATCCTTACGGAGGGTGAGTGTTATCTACACTGACCAGCCGCTTCATTAAGTACACCTTCTTGTAATTACACTCTTTACCCTTTTTATCAGCTCCACTTACTATATAGGGTGCATTTTGTACCTTGTTGGTCCACATTGTGCTTAACTAGCTCATCTGTTGCTGTTCAGTTTGAGTTAGTCATCCTCTAGTCCCTTATCAGTGATCACAGACTGCTGCCTACAGGTTGCTGCCCACAGGATGTTGTTGACTGGATAGTTTTGGTTGGTGGACCATTCTCAGTCCAGCAGTGACACTGAGGCGTTTAAACACTCCAGCAGCACTGCTGTCTCTGATCCACCCACACCAGCACAACACACACAAACACACCACCACATCAGTGTCACTGCAGCACTGAGAATGATCCACTACCCACATAATACCTGCTCTGTGGTGGCCCTGTGGGGGTCCTGACCATTGAAGAACAGGGTGAAGGGAGCTTAACAGTGCATGCAGAGAAACACATGATGCACCCAAACTGGGAGAGTGCTGAATGCTTTCACTTTTTATTTGACACAGAAATATATAGATAATTTCAAGGGTTACTGACAGGTACCACTGTCATCAATGTCACAAGCATCCATGAAGTGGAATCCTAGAAGATGAAGCGATCAGCCCACAGTATATAGGCCTATATATATATATATATATATATATATATATATATATATACATGCACTATACTGCATACTAAATTTAAACTGGATGCTGCTGATAATGTTTGTAGCAATGTAATTTATTTTGTCATACAGTGTCAGAAACCACATAGGTGACATTTAGATGACTTAACATGTACATGCATGCTATGCTAACATAATGCTGATAATGCTTTCATTACTTAGCTACATTATTCAGCTACTTTATCTACATTAGCCTCGTAGCTCCAGTGCAATAAAGCAAACTTCAGACCCCAAACATGTCTTGACTGATTGGGTACTAGAGCTGAGTACTAGAACTAGAGCTGCAGCACTGTTTTGCCTCAGGGTGGTGATGCAGCAAATTCGTTCAAGCAGCTGTTTTTTCTTTAGCATAAACCCACTGCAAACAATATTATACAGCATATTTGTAAATCTGAAAACTTGCCCAATATGGGGATCTCCATTCTCTATTAATGTGTGGAAGAGCTTTTTTCCAAATCCCATTTTGTTGCCACTGAAGCTAGCAACAGAACCGCTATAGCGAGTGTGTTAGCAGCCAGACGGTGAAGGAGCATCAAGCCAACATGGGACCCCCAAATACAAGTAGGGATTTCACATGCTGGTCTGAAACTTTGTGAATATGAATAGAGTGTGAATTAGACTGAAACAATGCTTTAATGGAGACATTTCCAAGCATTGTGGAAATTCAGTCTGTCTGAATTCAGTCAGTAAATTGTCTGGTCAACCCGCTTCCTCAAATACAGCTTTAGCCAGAGACATGCAGTGATGGTAATGATGGAGTCAGACCGGATTCATTTCAGCAGGGGAGAGACTGATGAGTCCGCACAGAGAGGGTTGTGCACCACACTACCCCCATCCCCAAATAACCCCCCCCCCCCCCCCCC
>CM067475.1:24690056-24697556 GCA_034552555.1 Semaprochilodus insignis
ATATATATATATATATATATATATATATATATATATACCTCTTATACATACATACATACATATATACGTGTGTGTGTGTGTGTGTGTGTGTGCGTGTTTGCGTGCACGTGTGCGTGTGTATGTGTGGGTGTGTGCACGCATATGTGTGGACACCAAAGAAAATCAGTCTTACATGCTGAAGACTTCAGACTTTCAGCACTGGTAAATTTCAACCCCCATAGTCCTCCTAAATTACTTCTTCTTTCTTTCTCTCTCCCTCCCACCTTATCTTTCTCCTGCTTTCACTCCTCATAAAAATGCAGCATACTACCACTGTACTGGGAACGTGTACTGCACACTGTGCGTGTGTGTGGTGCAGAGAGACTGCTGGTGGTGCAATATGTAATGCAGATTTTCATGGTGAATAACACTGCAGGTAATAATGCATCACCTCATCACTCTTTATGTGTTTAACTGATATATGTATGCTGTGAAGCATCAGTTGATGCATCATATGCTGCTGTTGCAAACCCTGAGAAATTTGCTGCATATATTTTATCTCTATTCCAATATTTGACTTTGTCTCCACAGTCTGAATTCTGTCAATACGTTCTCTTTTCCTTGTTTATTTTATTACACAACACATTTGCATCTCTTTCTCTCTCTGCAGTTATGATGCTGACCACAATTCTTATTATTTTTTTCAATTACAGTTGCTGCTTTCTCTCACTCCCTTTATCTCTTGCTGCTTCACCCTTTTTCAGTCAACACAGAAAAGCGCCAGGCTCAGAAATAAACTACTGCATCCTTTCCCCCAATATCCAGTGTGACAGGTTCCATATGCATATGCATGAGTGAGGCACATAACTAACCTCTGCACTCATTTTCATAATTCCCATTATGTTAAACAAACCACTGTAGCTCTATCCACTAGGTGCCTTTTATCCTCCTCCCTCCCCCATCCCCTATCCCCTTTCAGTCTCTCCTCTCTCTCGCCCTCTCATTTTTTTCTGCTGATTTCAAGGTTCTCCATTCCTGCATATTGACTACCCACAACACTGCCTGATAAGAACTCTCTGAAAACTTGCAAGTGAAGCCACCACATTCACAGTCATTTTTGCTTGATTTATAATAATTTCTTTTTTACAGCATTTAAAAGCACCTGCTGACTGTTTAGTACAACATAGAAATTTGTCAGGTCCATTCTGGGTCATGTTTTGCAGTCCAAAGCTATAGATTCTCTGCTGCCCTCCAACACAGCAAAAGAAAGCCACTGGAGCCTACCACTGTAGGGGTCGAGTACTTAGGCCTATGCCATGGTTGCGCTCTTTTGGTGTATGCACTTGCCCATTTGTGGAAAACATGGTAACGGATCAGTGACCACTTCAGTGACCACTGAACTCCTTCGTCTATGTAATGAGTTTTTCTCAGCCAATTTTGTGTGTTTCTCAAATCATCATAGATTTTTCCCAAAACGGTTTGTACAAACAGCACACAGTGGATTCCCGGCAAAGGCTTCTTCAAAATCCATAGTGTCCCAAAAGTAAGTATATATGTTAATGAACAGCATCATCAGAATGACCAGTCCTTGTGTCACTGATTACAAACAAGCCAATCAAAATGCTTAGCCATGTTGTCAGTATATCAGTATACTCTGTAAGTATACGTTCTAGGAGATCAATTGCAGGAGATTGGATAGAACTTACATTCATGCTGTTGCTGTTTGTCCCGTACTTTGTTGACATACTGTTTACGACACATTGCGATATAGAAACGAAAGACAAGACAGAAAGGAACAAATACAAAATCAGAAATGTAAACATAGCAAAACAACAATGACCCAGAACATACAGCCCTCCATACATTCAGTGGTATCTTTCAGTCAGCCATTGTGGTCCTTATTTCATCCGGGATGTGCCCATATCCTTGGCCTTGTCTTCCTCTGTTTTGCCTCTTTACCTTTCCACCTCACATTCTTACTCCTCCTCTTCTGTAGCAGCACACATTGTGATGTTTCCTCCCCGTTGGCCTGAAACATCAATGGTAGCCCTTTGGCCAATGATGTTTCAACCACGCCTTCTGCATTTTGCAAGGTTGAAGCCAGCCTCTCCAGGTATATAAAAGTGGTGTGGAGTAGTTCTCTTGATTCCAGCTCCATGATACAGCACAAAAGGAGTAATGAAGTACATATAATGTTCATTTTGGACAAGAAACAGTTACATACAGCCATAGCACATATATCAGTATGCATAAGGGTTTTTTACCTGTACATATTGGTAACTCTTTCACCCTGTCACCATTTCTTTGAAATGGAACTTTGTACAGCTGTTTCATGCTCATCTGGTGTCGTTTCAGAAACAGGTCAATGGTGGAGATGCTTACAGATTGAATATTTTGAAAAACATTGCTGTCCTGTATAAGGACCCTATTCCTGGATCTCCCTCAGCCTTATGGCATTATTTGCTATGACCATAGGACATATAGCCTCCTCTTGTTGAGGTGTGAAAATGGGACCTCTGCCACCCCTATGAGCTAATCTTGCAGTCCTATATGGTATAAGAATGCAAAAATCCAAAACATAAGATTGAATAACATTTCAAAATTTATGTCAATGTGCAGCATTACAGCAGAGTGCACATTTCTGAACTGCATACCTGTTTTCTCTATGAAATGTTTACAGTTTTTCTCAGTTGATTTCGTACATTTCTCACATCACGATTTACATTGGCATCACAACAAGTGCATTTCTCAAAAGAGTTAGTGCAAACAGCAAAACTCAATGAAATACCTGCAAAAGCATGTACCTCGCTCAGAATTCTTTGTTTTTGCCTCAAAAGCAAATATTTATGTCAATCAACTTGTCAGTGCCATCAGAATGTCTAGTCTGTGTGTCATTGCCTATGAACAAGGCAGTCAGAATTCTTAGTCATGTTGTCAGTGCAACAGTGTACACTGAAAGTACAGGGGTTGGACAATGAAACTGAAACATCTGGTTTTAGATCACAGTCATTTATTAGTATGGTGTAGGGCCTCTTTTTGAGGCCAATACAGCGTCAGTTCGTCTTGGGAATGACATATACAAGTCCTGCACAGTGGTCAGAGGGATTTTAAGCCATTCTTCTTGCAGGATAGTGGCCAGGTCACTATGTGATGCTGGTGGAAGAAAACGTCCTTCTTGGTGGTATGCTGACATTACCCTGGATACCGTGGCTCTTGATACATCACAAAGACTTGCTGTCTTGGTCACAGATGCTCCAGCAAGACGTGCACCAACAATTTGTCCTCTTTTGAACTCTGGTATGTCACCCATAATGTTGTGTGCATTGCAATATTTTGAGCAAAACTGTGCTCTTACCTGCTAATTGAACCTTCACACTCTGCTCTTATTGGTGCAATGTGCAATTAATGAAGATTGGCCACCAGGCTGGTCCAATTTAGCCACGAAACCTCCCACACTAAAATGACAGGTGTTTCAGTTTCATTGTCCAACCCCTGTATATTCTGATGGAAACTAGCAAAATACAAACTTACACAGAGCACAAAGTTACACATGACTGTATGTGGGAGACTGACAGCAAGAAATTGGACTGAAATCAAATTTATACAGTAATATTATTTTACTGTATTGTTCGCACTGCAATTTGTTGACAGTGGAACTTGTACAGCTGTTTCATGCTCATCTGGTGTCGTTTCAGAACCAGGTCAATGGTGCAGATGCTTACAGGTTGAATATTTTGAAAAATGTTGTCCTGTATAATGGCTTGCTGGATCTCCCTCAGCCTTTTGGCATTATTTGCTATGACCATAGCACATATAGCCTCCTCTTTTTGAGATGTGAAAACAGGACCTCTGCCACCCCTATTAGCTAATCTTGCAGTTCTATATGGAATAAGAATGCAAAAATGCAAAACATAAGATTGAATAACATTTCAAAATTTATGTCAATGTGCAGCATTACAGCAGAGTGCACATTTCTGAACTGCATACCTAGTTTCTCTACGAAACGTTTGAACTATTGAAGAGACAGTTGTTCTTCCATTATTCGGCTGCACCAGCTTCAGCGATTGTAAGTGCATGATTTAAAACATGGTCCACAATTGTTTAAGGGTAACAATTGTGGACCATGTTTTAAATCATGCTCTTACAATCTGGGACAAGCCTATGGGCATGGACTCCCTTACCTCTTTAATCAATTTAGGATAAATGACCAAAATTTACACATTTTTTAAGACAATTCAACAGACAATCAGTAGAACACATTTTGATAAACATGACATAAGCAATTGATAATGCAAAAAACGCAGACAATTGTACATGACCATTTGCATGAATGTTCAAAAGCATTTGCAAAATGTGAGACACAATGAGAAATGCTATTATGATGTGCACAAGTGACAAGGAGATGTGGAGACTGAAAGAACAGTTTTGAGAATTTCAATTCTGATCTGAGAAATGAACCAAATCGACTGAGAAAAACTGTAATAAATTGAAGACAATTCTTCAAGTTTTTCCAATATGCACCCGGCGACCAGCTTCAGCCATTGTAAGACCTTGATTTAAAACATGGTCCACAATTGTTGCCCTTATTTCATCTGGAACAAACCTATGGGCATGGACTCTCCTACCTCTTCCTTTGTTTTGTCCCTTCAGCCTTCCACCACGCAGCCTTACCCCTCTTCCTGGCTGTTCACCCTGTACACGGCCTTGTCTTTTCATTGTGAGACTTTGAGAACAATGTTTTGTGTCTATATGTGTTTGTCAATTGAAGGTTCATGAGATGCACCTCTGACCTATGGTTGAGAGCTGTTTGACCATTGGTTGATCTAAACCTTCACAGATTCCCCTTCTTAATTGAAAGCTAAGATTCACATTAGAACAATTTAATCAATTTAGGATAAATTAGCAAAATTTACCAAAAACGTTTCATAGAAATGTACAAATTATGCCTGAGAGATTATGACAACATGTTCGGCACTTTTGCATGTAATGACCTAGGCAATGACCTAAAGCTTAAAAGCTTAAAATTTTGATAAACATGACATAAGCAATTGATAATGCACAAACAGCAGACAATTGTACATGACAACTTGCATGAATATACAAAAGCATTTGCAAAATGTGAACCACAATGAGAAATGCTATTATGATGTGCACAAGTGACATGGAGATGTAGAGATTGAATGAACAGTTTTGAGAATTTTAATTCTGATCTGAGAAATGAACCAAATCGACTGAGAAAAACTGTATACCTGTTACTTGTTGAATAATTCAAGCCCCAAAACATGTAGGCATTGGTTCATGTCATAAGTGATTACACTCAAAAGTGCTGAAGCAGTTGTCATAAGTTGTGAAGCATATTTTATACATCTCTGGTTTGGTAAATGTCTCATGAACTGATGAATAAGCTCTCAGGTGAATAATGACTTTCACTCATGAAGGGAAGTGTGTGAAGCTTTAGATAAACTAGTGATCATCCAGTTCTCTGTCATTAACCTTCCACTGGCAAGCTAAAAGAAGAGGAGTAAGGATGTGTGGTGGAAAGGTAAGAAGGCAAAGCAGAGGAAGATATGGAAGAGGCCAGGGACGTGGGCACATTCCAGATGAATCAAGTGCTACAATTGTGGATCATGTTAATGGACCTTGTTACCAATCACGGCCTTACAATGTCTGAGGATGGTTGAAGGGTGCCACTGAATATTGGGAGAACAACTGTGTCCTCAGTTATTCAAACATACTCAGAAGACCCTGCTGGGGTCATAGTCACCTACAGAGAGCAGATAAGACATTCCAAAAGATTCTTTTCCCTCTGCATTGCAAGGGAAAGTTTTTGTTGTGTTGTGGATAAGAGTATGTGGCTTGGCAGACAGGAACATTGGAAGGTATAGACAGTGAAGACAGTGCTGTCATTCCCCATGGAGTGCTGCATGCACAGTATTCTAAAAGGGGTGTTTCCTTTGTTTACATTTCTGATTTTGTATTTTCTCCTTTGTGCTAAACAGTCTTGTACAAAGTACAGTACAAACAGTCACAGCATGAATGTGAATCTTCCATCGTGGGAATCGTCCAGAATTTGCAATCAGTCTCCCACATACAGTAATGTGTGACATTATATGTGCCTCATATCCTTGGACATTTCAATCATTGTCATCAAAACATTAGCCATCAGAAAAGGCTTACTGAGTTACTGATATAGATAAACAGATAGACAGGAAACACAGACAGATTGGTATATAGACAGATGGACTGGTAGATAAACAGACAGATAGCTAAACACAGATAGATTGGTGTATAGACAGAGGGACTGGTAGATAAACAGATAGATAGCTAAACACAGATAGATTGGTATATAGACAGATGGACTGGTAGATAAACAGATAGATAGCTAAACACAGATAGATTGGTATATCGACAGATGGACTGGTAGATAAACAGATAGGAAACACACAGACAGATTGGTATATAGACAGATGGACTGGTAGATAAACAGATAGACAGGAAACACAGACAGATTGGTACATAGACAGATGGACTGGTACATAGACAGGTAGCTAGACAGACCTTTAATATGTTTTACAGTATGTTATTTCTATCATATTAATAATACAGGCACTGGGTTTGTCCTTCACATTGTGTGTAGAATTCAGCTGTTCAGATGACACCATTGTGTACTATTTTTATCAAACATGTATTGGGTTTCCCTACCATGGGTCTAAAAATAGACCGGAGAGAAAAAAGGGGGGTGGGCAAGTGAAAGGAGAGAGAAAGAGAGGAGGGTGAACGATTGAAAAACTAGTCCTCCCTTGCTGGTGTAACCTGTTTTGCATTAGAGTGGTGGGTCGATAGCATGGTACATTCCTCAGTATGAAGGCTATCCCTTAGTGTAGTTATTAATGCGGGTCATTCCTTTATAAATAGACACATTCACATGCATGTACAGTGCACAGCAAATACTGGTGCAGTAACATGCACACGGCATGTAATTCACATTCAGTCACGGTCACGCTAAGGTGAGATTTCCTCCCTTAAACACTAAGGAGGTGTATATATGCATGCAAATCAATTCCACACTAAATAATAATTAATAAATAAAATAATACCAAATATAGTTATAGTAGTTACAAATTATAAGTGTTAATATGATTAACTGAATAATATGAGTTTATAGGGGGTAAGCCTGATCCCTCATCCGTCTATGCAATCCTTTTAGCAGCAAGTCTTTGGCTGCTGTGGTCTATAATCCTGTAATCTATTTGTTTCAAAACTCTCTTTGTTGCAGTGTTCAAGAATTTGAAACTCAAGCTTTTTCTTTTGCCCACTGGGTAAACCTCTCGAAAAAGTACTTTTGCTGACAGTTTGACTCTTCTGTTGAAAGAGTGCTTCTCTCACTGGAGGATAATTCTGTTCAGCAAGAGAAGGGGCTTCTCCTAGAGTAAAGTCTCCTCCGAAAATCCATATTTTATTATTTATGGGATTCCTCATGGTGGAGACTAGGTATATCTAGGAATGAATAAGCAAGGTAAT
>CM067475.1:24702556-24755744 GCA_034552555.1 Semaprochilodus insignis
AACTCTACAAACCACGTTTAGCACAAAGGACACAGGCTTTGCTGTATTAGGAGTCAATGCGGCTCTGGGCTTCAGCACCACAGTGATGGGCAGCTCCCTAAACCCTCATTGTCACCCTTATCTCTGTCTTTGTGTAGCTGTTTCTCATCTGTTTTTGTCCTCTCTCTCTCTCTTTGAAATAGGCATCTGTTCTTTCTGCCTATATATAGACTGTACTTAATGGGAATTGAGCGGCCACTAGGATTGCTGAAAATGCAACTTTTTAAATGAAACATACTGAAGCCTATCAAGAACAGAACTCATTGTGAAAGGGAGTGTAAGGCACTGTATCCAAACTGCTTAGTCAGAATAACTGTGAATCCATCCCTGATAAACAAAGATTTTGGGGGTGGGGTGATTGCTTGAATGTGTAACCTGACAGAGTTCAGACTTAACAGGCCTGTTGTTATTTGTAACATATCACTATTTTGGTGGGAAATCCTCTTAAAATTCCAGGTGTGTTACATCCTAAGGCTTATTATTCAATAACTACAAACCAGATTTCCAGGGCATTTAGTAAAAGCCAATTAAAACAAGAATCTGTAATTTTAAAAATTCTCCTGAATTTTTATGTAGCTGACAAAATACAAAGAAAAGATACCAAATCTTTTCATTCACCAGCATAATTGTATTCTGTATATACACTCATCAGCAAAAAAATAGTTGCACACATAGTTGCAGCCAGAAGGAATCAACCAACAGGAATGAAACTTGGTGAGTAGGTTTGACATTGTGAGACATGTAAAGGATTCAGGTCCCACACTATATAAGAATGGTGTCACTACACCTCCACCCTTACCGCAAAATCAGCAGGAACTGGGTGAGAACATTCAGGCTGCATGGGATGGATTACCATTAGGAACCTCTAAAGCTCTATGCCGAGACATCTGGAATGTTGCAATAACAAACATGGCGGCCCACCACCATACTGAGTGACACTACTTCTGTATGTGTAGCTCAATAAATATTGCCCATATCAGTCAATTTATCATCATTTATTGTTCCTGGTAACCTTTATCCGTTTTCCCACTAGCACTGCAATCTGACACCTCCTTTCTGGGTGCAACTGTTCTTTTGACAGTGAGTGTATTAACAAATTTCTATTTGATGCTCACAATGCCTAAAAAAAGTTTAGACAGAAGCTTGTTTACCACTGTGTTACTTCACCTTGCCTTTAATTACACTTTTAAATGGTTTGGGAACTGAAGATTTCAATTGTTGCAGGTTTGCAAATTATTTTTTTTTGCCCTTTCTGCTTGATACAAGACTTCAGCTGCTCAGCAGTTCATGGTGGTCATCATTGTCTGAGTCTCCTTTTAATGAGAGGCCATACATTTTTAATAGGAGACAGATCTAGACTGCAGGCAGGCCAGTCAAAAACATACACTCTGAGTCTATGAAGCCATGCTGCTGTAGCACATGCAGAAGGAGATCTGGCATTGTCTTGCTGATATAACAATGGACTTTCCAGGAAAAGACATCCCCCATACCTTGTCAGACCTTTCACTGATAAAAGTCTGAACGGTCCCTTTTATCTTTGACCAAAGCACACACTTCTGCTGTCCATCTGAGATGAGCTCAGAATCAGAGAACTCTTCACAGAACCTTTTCACAGTGAAAAGTATGTAAGATGGAGAAAAACCTTTTTGCAATCGTGTGTTGAGAAATGTTCTCTATGAACTCTGACAGTTCTCTCAAGAACTTTTATACCCAGTTGTGATATCCCCTGACATTTCACTCTTATTTTGTTCCTGTCTTTTTTACTTCTGTCAGTTAAATAACGGTTCAGGTGAATTAACAAATAACAGATTTGCTTCTATTACATTTTAAAGAATGTCCCAACTTTTCTAGAAATGGGGTTTGTAGACAGACAACAATGAAACTGGAAGCAGAATAGCATATACATTGTAGAAGCACTATAAAACATTTTTGATTTCTTAGTTTAAAACAAGTAAAATTTTTGCAATACAACTTTCCAGTTCAACTTTTAATAGTAAGTTAACAGATCAAAACCCTGATTTATATTCTGCTGACTTCTAATTTATAGTGTAATTAGGTCAAAATTTGACTGCTTCAAGTTGACTTTAAGACACCAACCTTTTTGGTTTTGGACATTTAGGAGGTCAGGATCACTGATATTACTTATATGCAAATAAATCATGTATTGTGGGTACATGCAAAAATAGAACATTCAGCCCCATTATTTTCTGCCATATACATATAAATTCACAGATCAATTTGCAATCTGTAGCACAAAACAACAACAGACCAATATATTGTGTAGCAATAAATAGATTTTTTGAAATACATTGTTGTGTATTTCAAAAAATCTATTTATTTATATGTATATTCAAAGTTTTGTGGGCATTGTTGTTTATTTCCGAAATGTCCAAGTAATTCCCGAAGCCTGACACCAAAAGGTGTCAGGTTTGCAGAGGTTTCTGAGTCACTGACTACATAGTGCCTATCAATGACTCATGGGAATAGTAGTTTTCTCCATGCTTGTCAGTCAGCTGTTTATGCTGACGCTGCCTCTCTCTCTCTCTTCATTTCTTCCTCTCTCTCTCTCTCTCTCTCTTGCTCGCTTTCTCTGCTGTTTTCCACAGCAGTGCTATTTATGTATCTTTATAAAGAATTCTGTAATTTTGCAGTGACTTTACAGTATTTCAGCAGAAAGCTTGGTCTGAGAACCTTTGGTTTGATAATTAGATCAAGTCATGAAGGTGTTTCTTGACAGTTATATAAAATGTATATATAAAATGTAATATAAAATGTAAACATGTAAAAAGTAAAAGTCGAGTGCATGTGCCTCATTTTCCTTTGGATGATTATCCCATTGCTTACTTTCTTGACGTCACTGTGATAATCCTTTTAGTAACACGCAACTGTCAAGGACACTTTTCTCTGCTTTCTTTTTCTTTCCTGTGTTCCCTTGTCAGTGAGTCACACAGTAGCTGTGAGTTGTATTCCAGCCAAACTGTAAAAGACTGTTAGAATGCTGTACATCTGTATGTGAGCAAAATATATCAATATGGCAAAGTCCCATAATTTCAGTCCTTTAAACAATCCTGTAAATAACACAGTGGCAAATCATATATACTGTGTGCTGCATTCTATCACCGCTATTGAAAAAAAAAGTAACATAATAAATTTACTTGATCAAAATCCATTTGATCCATTGTAATGTAAAATATTACATTAATAGAGTGGATCAATTCACACAAATTTTAAATCATCCTACATGTAATCAGTCAGCTAAGATATGTATGGTGTCTGTATTTAGCTTCTTTAGTTTTTAGCTGGAACTATGATGCTAACATTGGTATCAAATACAGGAAGTCAGAAGTCACCCAAATCTTTTCTGTCAATAGATCACCAAACGTCTTTCAACCTGCTCCCTCAGTCAAACATTCTGCAACAAGACTAGTTATTGGGTGAAACCGGGAATCAAACAAGCCATTATCCGTTTAAATTAAAGGCAGTTGGAGTCGACAGTAAAATACACTCATCATCAAAAGAATAGTTGTGCCCAGAAGCAAGTGTCAGATTACAATGCTATTCAGAAAGACAACAAAGGTTAAAGAGAGAGGTATTATGGTAGTATCCAAACAACCGTGATAGCACGCAATCCGTCAATGAGACCATCCTGCTTCCCAAAACCCTATGATGCGACCCCTCTCCAACTCTTCCAACTGCTTGAAATGCTTTTCAAACTTTACTTGCAAAGGATGCTGCCAACACGACCGCACGAGTCAGAATGGAAAGTACGAGCAACAGGACGACCTTCTATAGTCAGTCAGGTACGGCGATAAGACCCGTTCTTGCTTATGTCACATGCACAACCGAGCATGAAACTTGAATCATTCTCACGATGTCAAACTCACCCATCAAGTTTCATTGTCAGTCGATTTCTTCTGTGTGCAACTATTATTTTAAAGAGTGTATAGATTCTTGTGATCATCGTGACCTTTAATGTTTTAAACTCCATTTTTTTTCCTGAATCTATTTGTACAGTTAAAACAGTTAATTTCAATTTGAGATATTTTTGTTTCTGCAGCATTCAGACTAAATGCTAACGCTGCCACTTAGTGGGTGTAGCTGCAGTGACTCCTGCTAACTGTGATGTCATGTGCATACACTCTAAACTCTATATATAGAGAGAACTTTAATTACTATAGTAATTAAACCAAAATATATAACGTGTTTTATTCCTGTGGATAGTACGTATACCGTTAAAGTAAGTTCAATGCAGTGGCAAAACTGTTTGAAATGCGGTTCTTAAAAAAATTGCTTTGTGTAGAAATGGCTTGATAAACCGCATTCTTAAACATGCATAGGAGAAGTATGTTTTGTTTAATAATTAATCTTTCTTTCAGTTTCTGTATCTGAGATGTGCAAGTGTGAAGAACGTTTTCAAAGTCATAGCATTCACTGTTTAATTTTCCAAGCGCAAGATGCCAAGGTGATGCAATATAGCAGGGGTGCCAAATCCTGGTCAGATCCAAAACACATGGCTGTAATGTAGGCTATGGTTGGGGTTAGGATTAGCCTTAGGTTAGGTAGGAGATGTTAAGGAAAATTAATTGAATAATTATTTACAGTTGCCTACTGGGGGAAGGAAAAGGAAGTCAGAAGAATGCAGAAGACATTTTGACTTATTTTCACTTTAAAAGTAAATAAAAAACATCAGTTTAGCTGAGGATGTTTTGTGTTTGACTGTAGCTGAATGTAAGTGAAATTCTTGGTAAGTGTCTACGAAGCATCTGCAGTGGGTTGTCCAAATAAAGTATTACCAAAGGTTCTTTAGGGAACCAAAAGTGGTTACTCTATAGCATTCCCTTAGAACCGGTTTGGCACTTACTTGTTATGTTTTAGAGCTTCTGGTCTTGATTATCTTCCTGTATATTCTGTCTTTGTGTCTGTGTAGATGAGCTCTTTCAGCACACGGGCCCTGACGCTCCTCTCCTCCGTGTTCGGGGCATGCGGGCTGCTCCTGGTGGGCGTCGCTGTGTCAACAGACTACTGGCTGCTGATGGAGGAGGGCATTGTACTGCAGCAGAACCAGACCACCGAGGTGAAGATGGCACTGCACTCCGGCCTCTGGAGAGTCTGCTTTGTGGCTGGTACGCTCCTTCTACATTTTGTAATCCACCATACTTGTTCTCCATGTACAGCTCTGTTTGACTGGTCTTCCAGCTTAGCATTGTATAACAGAGCACATTCACGTTTACATATTTTACATTCTGCATTAACCTAATACAGGGACTCTATATTATTATATATATTGGCCCACAATTCTTCACACTTATAGTCAGCTCAAAAAAGGTCATTCAAGTATATTTGTGGCCGATTTGCTCAGACCTACACTGAAAATAGTAGAAAATATAACATTTAATTAAAATAAATTTAGTCTTGGAAAAGTAACGCTTATGAAACACCACAAATATGTTTTTGTCTTTTTTTTAAGGTGCCAATAATTATGAATATTTTCGCTTTCAATTCACGTTCTGTATTAACAAGTTTGATTCCTTTTGTTTCAGTGTCAAGAATTGACAAATGATGCTATCTGTATTGAGAGTTGTATAGCTTGTCTTTCGAAACTGAGGGCATTCAAAGCAAAGAAGCTGGTGCATTATGGAAATCATAGTGTCTCTTGAATATGCTCAGTCATAATGTTTGTATTGCATTGTATTGCCCAGCAATCTAGTTTAAAATTGGACATTTTAGCTTACAAAGGAACCTTTACCAGGTTACCTGCTCTGAGTTACAGGTGTGCTAGCCAGATCAGGTAGGTTTCGAGAACTCCTGTCTCTAATAGGAAATGATCATTTTAACATGCAATATGACTCAGAATGTTCAGGCCAACATGTGCACATTGAAAACAGACTTGTGTTAAATAAAGTGGAGTATTGGTAGGCAAATGCACAACTATATTTTATTTTCATGCTACCTAGAGTTTCAAACAAAATCAAGGACCAATCTCTTGAAACAGGGTAGTGTGGATGTTTTCAGAGACTAGGCCTACATCTCGACTTGAAAGGCTTGTTGGTGTATGGAGATGCAACTGCTTACTACCAAGGACTGTTGGCATTTAGCCTAATGAACATTCATTTGTTTTCCATTGGACTGATAAAACTGTTGCACAGAAGTGCGGATAGCTGGTTTAAATCTCTGTGAGACATGATGTTACGAGGGCTTTGGTGATTTTAGCGTGCAGTTTACATCAGACAGTGTCTGAGGCAGAAACTTATAGAAATATCTTCTGAAACACCAGCCACAATTCAAACTAGCCACTATTAACAAACTGCTGAAAAAATACTAGGTGACTAGTAAAAATGAACAGTCAAGCAAACCCTAGTACCTACTGCAACTGTAGCATCACTCTTGTTAGCTCAATTTGTGTCTCATTAATTTCCACATTCTACAGTGTGTATTTCCCCTATCTCATATTTTATGCCCAGTTAGCCGCCTATTCAGTGTGAGCCACCTTGTTTTATTTGTGCTGATGGTAGGTCCCATGCCTCTGGTGTGGCGTCGTAATTCTATCGACTGCTCAATTTGAACCAGAAGGATAGCGTAGGCAAATTGGTGCAACACGCCATTACCGTTCCATTAAAGGGAATTATAAAATGGCCATTGTCTTGGTCTGTTGGGGAAGAGATGGCTCATTTCCATATGAATGATCAGATTTGGAAATGCTGCATAAATGAGTTCTCGTTGTGTTGCACGCTGGTTTGTTTTCACAACATGAGCAGGAAGTGCTGAGGTAGACTGAAGCAGTGCCACACCAGTTGGCAGGGAATGGCTGAGTAGGAGAAGTGTGAGGATGATGTCACCTTGTTTTAGTGCTTTGCCACTGCTGTCAGTGCTGGCTGGTTCTTTCTCTATTGGAGGTCTGGCTGAGGTGCTTGTTGCATTATTCATTCTAAAGTGTTCTTGTATTCGTTGTATCCTTTCTTTAAATAAATGTTATCTTTCTATTCATGCTGTGTTCTTAAAGGGGGTTAAGCAGTTAAGATATAAACAAAGTCATTTAGGTGTGAAGTGCTCAGTTTTAGAGAAACTTACTGCTCCTATTCATGATAGGCGCTAGACATCCAAACAGTGTTGTCTGGTTTTGCACCTGACTGCCCAATTTTGAGGTTCAGTTACTCTGGACAGGGCATTATAATGTCCAATCGGGTCTCACTCTTAGTGCATTCCATCGGGTAGAGTAAATAAAGTGCTACCCTGTCATTACCCTCCTCTCTGTGTCACTCTTGATTGCTCTTTCTGACCCTCATTTGCTCACAGGCTCATGCAGGGACATGTGCACAGAGATTTTCTGGGTGTCTGCAGCTGCATCTCAAACCGCATGTACTAATAACTAAATAACACATCAAAGTAGTACATCAAGGATGACATTGCTATACTGAATTAACTATTTAGTACAGCAGTGTTCAGATTGAGACATGCCCTGTGTGTAGGTACACATGCTGCAGTATGAAGGGGTTTAGGATAACTGTTGTTTCCCAATTACAGCTAGTTTCGTAAAAGCAGTTATTGCTTATTTATCTTATGCATCAGTTAGCATATAGTAGACATACAAACACTCCAAAAAAAAAAAAGACGTGATCCTCAAACACAAGGGCTGGGCAGCTTTAACATTGGTGGAAATCTGATGACCAAATTGTCTGATGCCTTTAAAAGCTTACTAATAGAAAGTTGTTACGTTCTTTCACATTTACCACTATATGACCATCTTATTATTTTATATGGTTTCATATAAAACTATGAAGGTGTGTAGGTTCACTAACAGTTTTCTATAGATAATAAAATATTATGTGTATATTTGTCTATATTTGTATTGTAGACATCACCACCAGTGTAAAGAATATTTAAGAAGTTGACATAACATAATATAATGTTTCTAAAGCCAGATATTCAAGCCAAGAACCACCAAGAACTCCTTCACTCACTCACTCACTCACTCATGTTTAGCAGCTAAACATTCACAAAGGGCCATTAGCAGTTAAGCTTAAGGGGCTTCACATCAATGACTTTGTGGGTACTTGTCAGAAGAATGATAGGAACTACACATCTGAGTAGTGTTTCCAGGTATACAATTTTAAACCCACTGTCCCGTTTATCCGGACTGGACTTTGAAATGTCTGATCAAGTCTTATTCTAAATGCATTCAATCAGTGTTTGTTGCACAAAAGCACTAATGAACACCATATTCTGACTGAATACCATATCTGTTTTATACATATACTGCTTGTAATAAATTATTTCTACTGTTTGCATATATATGCACAAAAGCTCTACTGAAAACATTATTCCCATCTTGATTCTGTTTTTATTCAATTATAAAGTGTTTACAACCACTGATTTCTCCACTGCCCTAAATGTTCATCTCTCATCTCCCTGTGCTCCTTTAAACCAGCTCTGTCTCTCTCACTGCCCATCTCAGTGTCTCTCTGTCACTGTCAATCTTTGTCCATCTCTTTCCCTCGGCTGCTTTTTGGTGCCCCTCATTTCTTGTTCCTCTCTGCCTTTTTTATGTCTCTGCCTTGTCAGCTCTCTGTCCCCTCTGTTATGTCTCTTTCACTCTCACTCTCTCTCTCTCTCTCTCTCAGGGCCAGAGAAGGGGAGATGCGTGGCGTCAGAATATTTCACTGAGCCAGAAATCGAGATCACGACAGAGAACACAGCGAATATACTGAGTAAGGACCATTGCAGTGGACAGTGGAACACTAACCTAAAAAAGAAGTAACTCTAGGAAGTGTACTGAGCATGCCCCAGAAAAAGTCCAGCTCCCTGTAATGTGCACTTTACTCAGAATACAGAGCACAAAGATACTGGAATCATATCAGTATCAGTGGACAAACAAATGATGGCTCAGAAGTAGTGCAAATGGAATCAAATTGTTTTCTTTGACGTAGCCATTGTCCTGACTGAAAACTGTGTATCAGCAACAACATTTATATAAATATAGGCATCAGCCTGCAATTCCCATATTAGTGCACCCCTAATACTGAACACTCCGGACAAAAAAGATGGCTTGGATTTAACTTAATTCAAGCTTGTGCATCGTTTTCACATGAATACAATACACTACAGCAACAGAAAGACAAAAAAGAAAAAATGTATTATGTATAATGTAATATTACCCTGTTAATTATTGTCATTCCATTAAAATAGATTGTATTCTAATCTAAAAGCTCCCTCTGGTTTATTGTAGTGTATGGAGGAATATTTCACATATTCCAGAAAGTATGTGTGGAGCTCTACTGTCTGAACAATGCTGTGAGACTAAGAGCCGTATTAGTCATTCCCACACAATAAGCAACGTTGCAATAAAAGAGTGATTGAAAAAGCTGTGGTGAAAATGGAATAGGATATTAGAGGGAGCATGATAGCCTCTGTTATTATTATTCAGCTGGAGCTGTTATTCATCAGCTCTCCCCGTCCTCTGCTGTGTTTGTTTAAATGCATCATGATTTTATTATGATCTCTTTCTCTCTCTCTCTCTCTCTCTCTCTCTCTCTCCCATCTTCTCTAAGAAATGGTGAGGACGGCAACCCCCTTCCCCATGGTCTCCCTCCTTTTCGTCTTCACGGCCTTCGTCATCAGCAACATCGGCCACATTCGGCCACAGCGCACCATCCTAGCCTTTGTCTCTGGAATATTCTTCATTCTATCAGGTAATAGGCTTTTTTCACTACACAAACAGTATACAGTAAAGTTTCAAAATGGAATTGACTTGCACTGTGTACATTAAAATGTAAAAATATATATTTTTAATTTATACCTGCATAATTGTATTTTATTAGTTTAAAGGCCGCGATGTGAAGTAATTTGTAGTGGTTTGATACAGCCATTTCAAATATAGCCATTTAATTTACTATCCAAAGCCACCAATGAACTTACATGGAACTTACCAGTGAAACACTGAGTTTTTACGTAATGGCGACGATGGGAAAATAGTGGAAAATATGGAAAAACGAGAGGTTTTCTTCAGGGACTGATTGCTGCCCAAAGTTCTGTATGGATATCTTAATCATGAATGAATAAAAAATGTTTTAGGCTTAAGTCCTCTCTCAAAACTGTTGTCAAACAATGTATCGGGTATCAGGCACTGTATTAATTTTCATGTAATAACTTTCTGTGAGGGAGCTTTTAGAGGTGTTAAACTCTACGCTAGAAAACATCTGGTTCCAATTACCACAACTGTAAGTTTCACATCAAACATTAATTATGTGGTAGTTTTGTAGTTTCTGTAAAATTCTGCTTTATGTTTAGGTCTTTATACGAAAAGGTCAGATTTTTTTTGTCTTATTCGTTCCATTGTAGCTCATGTTGAAATGACTCTTAGGTGGGTTTGATCTACTGATCAATGGTTTTTGTACAAACCTACCATACCAAAAAGAAAGAGTCTACTTTTCACTCGAAGTGTTCTGCTTATAATATAATTTGCCATGATAAATGTTGTATTACATTAGAAAAGACCGTAAACTAGAAACATTTTCTCTTGCATTGTAATACTTTTGGACGATACAGTATATCATATATTCAATCCTTGGTGATTGTAGTCCTTGATCTACATCATAGCTTAACAGCTTGAGGATGTTATAGTGGAGACTCTGGAGTGGAACTGGAGCTTTCCACCTTGCCAGTGCTTTTGTCAGATTGCTGCTTGTTGATGCCTCTCGCCATCACTGTCACTGTCTCCTGAAAGTGTTGCTTCAAAAGCCTTTTAAAAGCTGCATTTGACCGAGAGGGCTACAATCATCAAATCACAGGTCTTCATATTTAACAGTGCTACATTATCATAACTTAAGAAAAAAAGAAGTACATGAAATGACCACAGAATACAATGATAGGTGACTGTACATCAGCCAGCAGTTCATGTGTGCTTGGCTTCAGTACCATCCTCTAAAGAACGTACATGTCTTAGTGGAGTACTTGATTATTATAACATGCATTTCTTTCATATTTTATTTTTTCATATTTTACTCTGGTTACGTTGTGTCTAATAACATCACTGTAACACAAGGTCTCATGGTTTATTGCTTTAATTTATCATAGCAACAGTGCATAAGTGTCTGGCTTTCAGAAACCAGGAAAAATGTCTTACCGGGGGTGATGAATCGGTGCACCATTTAAGGTAAAACAGGAGAATGCGAACATGCTAAAACTACAGGTAGGACAGTCTGATAGTCTACATGTCCTAATCAGAAAGTGTTACCAGCATTAAAATAATAATTAAGATATTTTGATAGTTTCAAATTAAATGGGGAGTAGTGACATTAAAGGTTTAAATACTCTCATGTTCCAAATACCTGAGCCTCTTATGGCCACATGGTGCTGACTTTAATGTTAATGCACAAATGATGTTTTTTTGTGTGTTTACACAAGATATTGGTTATGCTGCTAGTTTTGTTTGTGGCTTTCAATATATAACTTTGTGTATCAGTGCTTTTTGAACATTTCCTACACATTTTAACAATACCATGATTATACTGATAACCATGATAATTTTGGTCATTATAATTTTGATAATTGAATTGAATACAAAAATATGGCAGATTATACAGAAACAGTGTACTGATATATGAATAGAGAGTGTCAATAAATTATGTATTTAGGGAGGCTCTTGTGAGAGGATTAACCAGTTTTATTTGCTTAATAATAGAACATTTGATAGATTGCTAGCTCCTGTTGCTAGCGATTGCGTCTCTTTTTTCTTTTTCACTTTTAAACTGTATCTAAATCAGGCCAGAGCCATCTAGGAAGCACTGGCCCACCAAGACTTTTGCATTTTAATGAACTGTGCTCTTGATTTCCCTCTATGATGATTCACTATAGACAATAACTTCTCAACATTTATTCATCTCCACAGAGTGAACAGAAACCTCATGATGGAGATCAGCTCTTTTCTGCTGACTTTGATGGCTTTTATATGTTTGCAATAAGAGCAAACCTTTGAGGATGGGCTATGTGAGCTGACTCTGCTTGAGAACACTGACCCTAATTATTATGAGGATGGGCCCAGAGTCACAGTGCTAATCTTGGGCAATGTTCAGCTTTTTTTTTTTTTTAGTTTCTTTAGTGCAAAGAGAAAAAAAACTGGCCTGGGTTCATACAAGGGAAAGAGATGAGTCATGACCTCTTTATGCTATCGTTGAAGTCTTTGCTATTCCATGCTCATTCAATAAAACCACTTTTCAAGCAGACTCTAAAAGGCCTCTGTGACTGGCTCACTGAAGAGGTTCCGCTCACACTCAGAGGTATGTTGTATCAGGCGCAGGAAAAGACAGTTCAGAGGGGTTTCTTTTGTTTTAGAACGAGCACTCCTGGCTCTAAATCTGTCCTCTCCTGTCACGCTTTCAGAGCACTGAGGTTTTGTACAAAGCTCGCTGTGGCAGAGCCTCTCCTGGCTTGTCCAGGCAGCATGGCTATAAAGACTCAAAGGAGTTTTTTACTAATCTGAATGAAGTATGACGACAGGGAACAACAGTCTTTCCATCAGTCTGATTGGAAATTTGATTTGAATTTTAACAAGTATAAAACAGACTTTTTACAGTAGCTATTAGGGGTACAGTGAAATGCATAGTACACTACAATTTAAGTCCTTATCTCAATATTAAACAAACTAAGTTTTACAAGCTCATGTACAGTCTGATCTCGTGGTTTGTTTAAAGCCTGGCTCTCACTTTCTACCTGTAAAGAGTCAGAGACAAGATTAACATGGGTTAATCACTCCTAGGAAACTGTGAAACGCAGGACTCTCTACAACCAAGTAGATATTGGACTATATAAACCCTAACAGGCAACAAGTCGCTTACGTCACAAGTTTGTCTCCTGTGGGTGTATCCATTTGCGAAGGCCATTTGCATTGATGCATGTGGATGTGTACAAGCTCCAGGAAAGCTAGCCAGTTTTTAAAACCTTTGACTTTTATGAAAGTTATATGGAAACCTAACTGCTTGTATTCGTGGCTAGCTTTATTGGCTGGTTAGCTTTACCTGCTGGCTAACCTAACTAACTGTCAATAAGGACACCGACAATATAAGCTACTTTTTTCCACACTTCATTTTTCTTCAAATGTATATGTACAAAAATGCATCATATACACTGAGAAAAGAAGAAACAGAGGTTATGAGCTTCTCTTCTATATTTACCTGCAAACTGTGGAGCATAGGAATGAAATGCCGGTAGGAACAAAGTGTTCAGACAGCAGCAGTTGAGGTGTTAGCACCAGTATTTGCGACACATGTCACTGTCACTCTTTGCCCATCATTATTGCACTCAGCTTGAAAACTGAAGTGTACCCAAGCAGGAGATAAATGTTCACTTCCGTGTCTCTGGGTAAAGTCTCTCAATGTTTTATTTGGTGGTATGAATTTCTAAGCCAATTTTTGTTCTGCCAATAGGTGCCCTGCAGAAAGAGGCTTCACAGAAAACAATACAAATGTCTGAGTTGTTTCATATTTTTCCAAATTCATATTTGGAACCAGACCAGCTCCACATATATCTCCCCACAGTTTAAAATCATCATGTAAACACGTTGATGTTGTGAGGAGCTGATTCCGTTGATTAAAGTTGTATATCAATCAAGAAATATTTCAGAAATACCATTGTGTACTCCACTACATACCTGACACTATCTGTGATCAACTGTGCACTGCTATTAGAACTCAAGACAGATGTTACTGCTACTTAACCCACAGGATGGCTTGATATTATCTCCTATAAAAGATTTGCTGCATAGTTTACAGTTGCACAAGGTCCAGTTTAATAAAAGCCTTAATTGGTGGCCAGTCTATTTCATTCACAGACTCTTTAGATAATGATCTAAAACGTTTTAGTGGCAAAACGTGCTCGGGATTTTGACAGAGTGGATGCAATTGCCCTTTAACGCAAATAAGCTGCCCGGTATCAGTTACTGCCAAAGCCGAGAAGCTGCCGGCAGGCCCCACAGCAAGCTGCAGGCAGCACTGGGAGTGTTCGAGATGTAGCAAGCCCCCAGCATTCCTGGCTTCCCCCCCACTGTCTTCCGCTTGGAGCGAGGTCAACATGTCCCACGAGGACTTCCTGTTGTTGCTTTCATTTTGGTTGCAGCTGGTCCGGAATGCTTATGCAGCTGCTGCAGTGCTGCTTCTGCCAGGCAATACTGCAGCTCTATAATATAGTCATACCAGAGCAGGTACTGCTGCAGTTTTATGATCCCACACTTAACAACCAAACAGATCTGCAGAACAGTGGCCAAAAAAAGCATCAGAAGAGTAGCTCTGTACTGCGATGTAATTTCAAATTTTAATGAATCTTCTTAAAACATTCATTGTAGCTATTTTCATTTTCAATAACCTTCTTCCCTTTAAACTAGTTAAAGAAGTAATTGGCTGACTGCGTTAATAGCTACTGCAACATTCACCGCTATTGGTGCTTTAGTAACCAGCTGTTGTTGGGCAGAGTTACACCATACATAAGCTCAGCTTTTCTCTAACAGTGCACTTTGCCTTAGTTACTTCTTACTCTCTCAGCCGTCAGCTATCAACCAACTACCAGTCTTCCAGTCTATGAAGGCTAGCCTCACCTTTATGACAGAACTAACCCAAGGGTATTACTAGGAAGTCATCTTTGGGTGGACAACAGCAAAAAAAATTGTATTCGTAAATAGGGCGTGCAATCAATGGAGTAGTTTAACTACAAAATTTTTTAAGTAGAGAGGAGGACTTGTTAGCAATTATTGGCTTAGATCTTGGATTTGAATATTTTTATTGTTTGGTTTGTGTGTGTAAAGGAATGTTGAACTCATATTACAACACAATACAAATACGCTAATTAATAAATATCTAATTTTACAGTGATCCCTGGTGCCATCAGTCCAGGAGAGTGAGTTTCTGCATATTTGGTCCAGATATGCTATCTTTTAAAACCATTTTGACAAAAGTTGGAGCGAATACTTTTTTTCACAGCACTGTAGGACTGAATATATTTAACATGGTTTTGTTTTGTTCATCGTGATAGTGTTTAGTGTTCTTGCTGTGATAGAAGTGAGCAGGTAACTTTAAGCTTTGCGGTTGCTAACTGGGCTGCCAGTAGGTTGTTGTACGGTTTTCCTCTTTTGTCAGGATGACATACGTTTGTACCAATGCAATGCCATAGCCTGAAATAAGTCATTTGTTAATGTCACCTTATCAACAATATTGTCATTAATACCAAATGTACAGGTCGTCAATAATGACTGATATTTTCAGCCAACCAACATATTTGTTGTGTTTTAGAGGAGGGTACAGAAGATCTATCCCTTTTAAGAAATATCATACAGGGAGGAAACATAGAGGATTTTTTTCTGCAGTAAAAACTGCAAAATTATGGAGTGTTCTGTATGTGTAAATGAAGGAAAAGTCCTGTATATGCACAGAACATGTACTGTAATTTAACAGAATATTCCATTAAAGGAGCGATGTAACTGTCTGTTAATGCAACTTTATGGAAGCTTTGTTGCCAGTATATTTTCTGTTGCTATTCAGATTTTATATATTTATATATATATACTACAGTAGCTAGCTGCATCTGCTGTGTGACTTAGAACTTAATGTGCTATGCAGAAGAACAAAATGTTGAGTAGGGCCTAGAGCAAAGCCTTGCCCTTCAATTCTCTTAGTTGCTTCCAGCGTTGAAAAGTCACATCGATGTTCAGTCCTGGCTTTGCTCCAGATTTATTATTTTCTTTCCTTTTCAGTTTTCTTTTCCTGCTTTGGATGCCATGATTGATAATGACATAAGCCACGTGATTTACATCCCTAACCATTCAATGATCCCTTTTGCCCTTAGGACTGGGGCTTTTATAAAATTGAGGGCTCCATAAAGGCTTAAACAAGAATGAACGAGAGAGCAGACTGATGAAGTGGATCAGCAGTTTAATGTGGCGGTTTAGGTTATATGCATATATTGTCATCTCTTACCTCATTATACAGCTGTACTGTATGATACATTCTATTTTATGTCAAATAGAAAAATAAATCTAATTAATGTCACATATACGCTTCTTGATATTTCGCCTTCCCACAACCCTGCCTTTACTGCACTCTTTGTGTATGCCACACATGCACTCATTCACTTGTTGAGAAGATTGTAAAGAATGTCTCATCTGATCACTTAGTTCCACAGTCCTGATGGTTTTTCATCACTAAACTTTCAAGAGTGCAAGTTTAGTCTTTGAATTGAAGGGAGTCTGGTCACATACTGACACTGACATTCTCAGTGGCCTGTGGAACAGCTGCTCTTCTTTATTTGTCCTTGCATATCAGCACTATAGCCGTTGAATGGATGCCTTTAGACCCAATTTGAAACCCTGTGAACTGCTGACTGTCCTATAGACTTAAATACAATGTCACTTCAGGCACTGTTCCTATTGAAATATTAGCCAGCTGTGCATTAAACAGTTGGCTTTAAAAATCCCTGACTTCAGCATTTGCCAGGGATTGTCAGTGCTCCTTTTACAAGAGACTCTAAAACATAGATTTGTATTGGAACTACTAAGCATTACAACTACTGCTACTTCATTTATCACAGGTGCAAGTGCTGCTGTTTCCTGCTGCTTAAGATTCCAGAGAACAGGAGCCACATCAGTGCCCATTATTAAAGGAGCTATTTGTAAGATGAGGCAATCTGTAGAATCTATACTCTAACCAAATAGGGGGCAACATATCCCTACAAAGTTAAACCCTATCACAAGAACAACTAAATGCACAGTCCCGGCTTCTCAAAGTTAGCATTAACAGCTGTTTACTTCAAGGTCTAAAAGAAACGCTGTGATGCAACATTTAACTTTTTCCCTTTACTCTCCAAGAATCTCAGCCATCGTTGAATTTACTCTTCCTTTCATTGACCGCATGTCCTTGTATGATCTAACTGGGAGCAGAACCTTCAATATGTTTGACCAGAGGTTATAATACGTTGTCAAGCTAGTGCTACTTCTTCATCCTCTCCTACAGTGCCTTACTGTTGCCTATTAAGGTACAAAGTGATATTATAAGACAGTACAGGCCAGGGGAGCTGGTTAGCGTGCTAACTTCAGTAGATATCTCTGCAACACTATACATAGATGTCTGTGACAATACTGTCAAAATAATTTACTGTATTGTTAAACCTAGACTAAAAAACTTACAAATTGCACCTTTTTCAAGAAATGGTTTGGCAAAAAATCTAATTTGCAATTTTCTACTTACCCCAAATGTAACTGATTGGCTCAGACATGTTTTGAGTACAAACTTAACTTCTTTAATTTAGAACTGGAACAGTGAGGTTAATAATGCTAACAAACACAAAAACTCAGCAGTGCAAACCGTTTCTGTAAAAATACATCCCTAAAGCTTTGTTCAGCTTCTTCAAATCACATCCAGATTTTCATTAAGATCTCACAGACTTTCCGATGTGGTTTAGGACACAGTCTGTCTAGTGTTACTGTGAACTATAAAAATGAATAAAACTGTGGGCAGTCACTGGAGTCAACAGGGTCTGTACCCAACTACGAGTAAAAGTGCTGACCTAGAATCAGTATTTGTGACAATTACCATCATAAATACTGAGGAAACAGTCCTGGCTGCTCATAGCAGTACCTCTTCATTTTCAAAGCTGATCGTAAGACTTACTGTATCGTACCTGAATTGTGAGGGGATGAGATGTACACTCCTCACCTAAAGAATAGTTGTACAAATAGTTCCAGCCAAAAGGAATCTATCAACAGGAAATAAACTTGGTGGGTAGGTTTGACATTGTGAGACATGCAAATAATTCAAGTTTCACACTCGACCACGCATGTGACGGAGCTTATTGCTGTACCTGACTGACCCAACAGCCACGGTTGTGGACAGTCCTCCATGAGTCATCCTGTTAGTGGCAGCACCGTTGGCAGACGGCTGCACAACGCAGGACTACATGCACACAGACCGTTGCGACGACTGTCCTTAACACCACGTCAACGTCACCTACAATGTCATGGAGTGACTCAGAATGGCAGCAGGTCATCTTCAGTAATGAGTCCCGTTTTCGTCTTGGTGGAGACGACCAACAAATCTGTGTGTAGAGGCACCGTGATCAGCGCCAAGATAAACAGTCTGTTGTCACACGTCACACACCTCCACCCCCATCAGCACGAACTGTGTGAGAATATTCAAGCTGCATGGGATGGATTATCACAGGACACCATTAGAAACTTCTACAACTCCATGCTGAGACGTCTGGCAAGTTGCATTAGCAAACATAGTGGCCAACACCATACTGAGAGACACTACTTGACACTACTCAATAATTATTGACCATATCAGTCTAAATTCATCATTGTTCCTGGTAACCTTTATCTTCCTTCCCAATTGCATTTTTTTAGCTTGAATCTGAAGTTGGCCTGGTTCTTGTGATATGTTATGAAGCACATGCGTAGAGCAGCTGAAACAAATGGAAAGTGAATGCAAAGACATGAGAGCCACTTCACTATGCAGCACCTTCTATTCATCATTTGATTACTGCCGGTTGATTTATACTGCAAGTGCAAATTTGTCAGAGGCGTTATTGAACACTTCATTGAATATGACTTCATTGCTTTTGACAGGAGAACAGACGCTATTATTGTTTTGCATCAGGGAAAGTTCATGCCATGCCACGAGTGCCGGAAAAGCGCAATTGAGCGCCGCACGTCTTGGGATGTGAAATGGAAATATGTAAAAGCATGCCTTGTTGGTATTCCTAATGTAGACAGCTGGCTGCGACAGACTGTGTTAATGTGTTTGGTTATGCCAGAGGCTTTTCCTTCCTCCTCTCTCCCTGTCTCTCTCTCTCTTTCTCTCTCTCACTCCCTCTCTCTCTTGCGCTCACTCTCTCTCTTTCTCACTCTCGCTTGCTCTTGCTCTGCAATTACTGCCGAGCCTTTCCTCATCACAACAAAGGCAACATTTGAACATTCTCTCAATGTTAATGTATCATGATGTGACATGCTCAGTGCTCCACTGTTCTGATTTAGGTCTTCCTCGCCTTGTCATCTGTAATTACTGTCAAGGCATTTCTTCGACATTGGAGGGAAACAGTATCGGTCAGTTACAGTTATGGGGAGCTGTTGAGACAGTGTAGAAGGTTATTGCACATTGCAGGCTAGTATGAGATGGCCTCTATTCATTTCAGACACTTGTTTTTACCCTTTAATGTTGCGTTTGTTCACTCATGTATGGTATACATGCAAAAAAATTCTGCATATTCATCTTGACTAATATTGTGGTAAAGCAATGGATTTTATTGAAGTGGATGGACAAAAGTGGATGGATAACAATCAAGACATTTACGTAAAAAATTCCTTAATAATTTTCCAGAGCGGCTGTAACTTTGTCTCTTCCTAGCTTATTTACTATAAAATCACAGACAAGTTAGCTTTGTTAATCCTGGTGGCACTTTTTACCATTATGAATGTTTTTTTCTGCATATGGTCCAATGAAAAACAAGTATCTTCCAAATAGTAACTTTACAGGAGAGAGCAAAAACATTCTGTACCTTCTATGTAAAATAATGTAACAAACCTTCATTGGTTCATTAGAAGCAAATGTGAAGCATCATAATTTCTGAAGCATCGTAATCACTGAGTTTGAATCAGAAAGCCTGTCTCAAGTTGAACTTGGTTTGTTAGACAGACCCCAGGCCCCTGTTTCTTATCTCATCTACAAGCCAAAAATAAAGGGCATAAAATTAACACCAAAAAAAAAAAACATTAAATCTATCTTTTTTTAAGCTTTATCTTTTCATCTTCTCTTTTTCTTGTCCATTTGAAGGTTCAGATGTGTATGTTTAACCAACATGTTTAACCAGTTGTTTTATCCCCTTACTCAAACATCTTAGGTCATGGGGCCCTAAGTAGCAGTTTATGTAGGTTATTATGTGAAGCTGGCTCTGGTTAGGGAGCATGAATGAACAAAATTAACACCCAAAATGTCTCTTACATTCAATGTGTATCACATTTGAAAAGAAGTGACCGAATCTCACTGACTAAATAGTTATTCCATGTCAAGAAATATTAAAAGCGCTATATAAATAAATGTTGACTTGACTTGGCTTGACTAATAAAAATTATTACGAAATTGTGATGTAGTTATGTAATTATGTATTAAAATTATATAATTATTACATTTATAATGACAGTTGCTTCCAAACATTTTAGCAATGATTTGATGATGATGTCTCCATATCTTGCTTTCACAGGTTTGAGTCTGGTGGTGGGTCTGGTGCTGTACATTTCCAGTATAAATGATGAGGTGATGAACAGGCCGAGGGAGCCTGAGCAGTTTTTTCACTACCACTATGGATGGTCCTTCGCCTTTGCCGCCAGCTCTTTCCTGCTCAAAGAGGTTAGCTGCACTGTCTAAACTTCTTCAACTTACTGCAAGCGCTCACCCTGGAATGCTATGCATTCTTATCACTGAGTCTGTTCTTATTAAAATGCAGCAATGTTACCAGCATTAGCCGCTAGCTGTTAAACCCTCTGGGCCTCTTTCATCAATATGCATTAAAGTTGCCTCTAATTTCTTCCGCAAAAAGACTGCTTACACTACCACCGAATATATGCATGTTCACTGGATTCCCTTCATCTATATTTAAATGGCAGCAGTACCTGCCACACATCCCTGAACTTGCACCTTTCTCCCTTATCAAAATGCATTAATATTAGCAAAACCAAAAAAAGCAGCACAAACAAACAAGTTTTTAGTGGATTTGTATCCATATGGTTTAATATTAATGAGAGTTTGCTTCTTAAAGGTCCCCATTTACTTAAATGCGCAACTTTCTTGAACAGTAAATTTAAACTGAATTATATTTTTTTGCAAATTCAACATACTATTAAATTTTAATGTTTATATAACAGATTGCTACATGAAACTCTTTAAAATGAAAGGTTTTCCATTATATGGGCTCTTTTAAACACAGACATTGCGTATAATGTTAATATTAAGCATAAGCTACACTGTCAGTAGCTGAATATCACACCCAAATGACAAATTACAACTGTGTTGATGTTACTGTTACCTCTAACTGCTTATACTGGCATAAGAATTCATAGACAGTGCCATCCCCATCAGTGTTGTATTAAAGTTGATATCTTCTGCCTACTTTGGCTTCAGAACTTCCCTCCCCGCACATATTATATTATATCATATTAAAACTTAGAAATAGAAGAGATAAAAAAGCTTGGTGTTCTCGTTTCTTTGAAGGCTTTGAAAGATTAGCTTACCTCAGGCAACAAAATGGATTCTCTTTTAAAATGTACGAACTAGAGTGTGTTTGAAAGTGTTACTCTTAGCCATCTGACTTTAGGCTAAACAGAACAAAGAGCTTTTTCAACCTCAGAAATATTGGAAACGTTCATATCTTAGAGGTAGCAGTTGATTTTACTGTTGCTTTAATTCCACACACTGGTTGAACTTTCAGTATTTTAAAAGTGCCACTTTTATTGTCACATATTGTCAGACCAAAATAAAAAATGCAATCATTGTTACGTCTCTTGAAAACATGCATACTTGCATCCGAAAGTGGTCCTGCGGTAGTCAGAGGTTTTCCAATTCAGACATTTACAGTCCTGGATTTTGTTATCACTGGTAGTGAACTGCCTTCTGACCAGTGAGTGCTGGGACAGCACTTGCCTGCGGCTCAGGAGGACAAGCAGTTTATATGGATGATGGATGTTAGCGAACTGAATTTACAAGCCATCTGGCAGTATACCTACCTGTGACTACAAAAACCAGGACCAGAAACTTGATTCAAGGTCCAGACTTCAGTAGCATACAGATAAGCTTTTCAAAGACGAAGAAAACCTTGATCTTTCTAGATGGTGAGAAGAGCTTTTGAAAACTGCTTTGGGGTGGATTTTTTGGGGGCATGATGCTTGGAGTTTCCTTTCTTTTTCTTCGATTGCAGAGGAAAGGCAGATATCTTACATTGCTTCTAGATAGTCAGATATCTTATGGCAGCTGTATGACTGTAGTAACTGTCTCCAAATCATCATTACAATGGATAGATGGATTACTTAAATGTCAGAAATGACTTGTCAGGTCAAGAAGGCAACTAGCTATAAGCGAGATTTATCAGGCTAGCTGTCTATCTAGATATCTCACCTCCATCTGCCTGCTTGAAAGGGTAAAAAACTTGCCGCTGGCTCCATGCTGTGCTGAATAAAGATGGAATAAAGAATCGGTGACTGTGGTAAGAGTGTAGATCAGTTTCTAAGCTAGCTGTGAGGATTGGCTGGCACCAGATGGATTCTCACAGGTTGTATCCTGCATTTGGGGAGTGATGAAAACATGACTTCTGCAGAGTATTAGCATGACAAAAACATATGCCCTGTAATATCAAAGCATGTCTTACACAATCAATAATACTGAGGATACTACATCTTTAGAATCAACATGAAAGTTATACTTCTATAGACCTCTCTTTGACGTCTTCCTTTCCTGCTCTCTCCCATTCGCCAGGGTGCTGGCGTGATGTCAGTCTACCTCTTCATGAAGCGTTACGCTGAAGAAGAGATGTACCGGCCCCACCCAGCTCTCTATCGCCCCCGCCTGTCTGAGTGCAGCGACTACAGCGGGCAGTACCTCCACCCTGAGTCTTGGCCCCCTCCTCAGCGTGGCCGCAGCGCTTCCGAGGTGTCCAGCGACATCTCCATCCAGCTCAACCAGACGCCCCCGCCATCAGGGCCCAAGAGCAGCCTGCCCTCCAATGCCCCATCCTCGTCAGGCCCGTCCTCCGCGGCCAGCTATCACCTCCAGCCTGCAAGCTCTTCCTCCTCTTCCTCCTATCCACACACCCTTCACTCCTCTCACTCCGGAGGCCCTGTCCCCCAGTCCCTCCCGATGGCCACACCCCCATCCGCCGTGCCACCTCCCCACTACCACACACACATGAGGATGAGCGCTTCACCATGCTAGATGGAGAGAAGTGCAGCACACATACACACACATTGATGCACACATACAGTACAGAGCAGAGGAGGTGGGAGGTCAGGGAAAGGGCAAGAGCTTTACAGGCTCAAGGGGAAACATGAGTGAGAAGGCGGGGGGTGGGGGGTGGATTAAACAAGCAGACAGGAAGGTTAGACCAAAAAAGAAGTGGGACGTAGATTAGGGGGGGTGTTGCGGGGGGTTCATTTTTAACTTTGTGCCTGAGATTGACTGCAACTGACATTTCAACACATTACCCAAGATAGACAAAGCGGCGGAGGGAATGAACCAAGGTTAGAGCGACAGTAACATTGCAGGGGAGAGAAAAAGAAAAGTGGCAAAGCAACCAAATGATTAAAAACAACAAAAATAAATAAATAATAAAAATAATGAATAATGATTCACCATATGCATTTATATTACTGCATAAATGTATGCAACCTAAACGAATTATTGTTTTACACTTTGGCAACATTTTTCTCTCCTCCCTCATATCTTGGGGAAATAGACCTTTTCCCCCATTTGTTCATTATTATTTACATTGCCTATGTCTTGTTTGTACTGAAAGCAAGGGGATATATGAATGTAGTCATGACAAAAAACATCACTGACGAAGCAAACCCCACTGACAAGGCCTACTCAACCACAACTGCTAAAAAACTGTATATAATGTATCATAGCAGACCCATTCCTGAGGATTCAAAAGACATATCCAGGTCTCCAGGTCTCCAGGTCTCCAGGTCTCTGCCGCCCTTTTATTCTTTGTGTCTTTGGCACACTGAGTCCACTAGTTATCTCCTATTCTCTCTTTTATCTATAGTTTGCAACAGAGCGAGTGTTCAGAAGAGCTGGCTGGTAGTTGCCCCGTTTGGATTCATTACGCTCAGCTCCTTGGTGTTGCTGCGTTCAGTATGCTTGGTGTTTTCTTGTGCTGTCACCTTCATATGCAAAGGCTTTCAGGATGCGCCTCAAAATGTTTACTTTTATCTGTAGCAGAGGCCGCCCTTTCAGTTGGGACTGAGTTTACGTGTTCACGCGCAGCATTCAAAAATGCAATGACTTACGCTGTTCCGCTATTAATATCGGTCCTATTCTTACTATTCACGCTATTACTTATAGTGCTATTCTACTACCACTAGTATTACTAAATCTTATCTATTGTGTGATATTATGATAAAAGCTATACTGTAATTCATTCAGTATGGGATTTGTGGACAATAAGCATGAGAGATGAAAGGAAAAAGAAGAAAAAAAAAACATGTCATGGACTGAATGTGTTTTAGGATGAGCATTACGAATAGAAATTCTGAAAAACAGGAACTGAATTTTCACAGCACAATGCAATAGCAATGCAACGTTGCCCCCCTTTGTAGCTCCTCTACTGTGGTACACAGGGAGAAAGGATTATATACGGCTCTATGATTGCCCCCTGGTGGCCAAGAAATGTTTACTACCATAAAACATGTTACATCTTCCATGCAACAAACGTATGGGATCTTTTCTAAATTCACTTTATCATTATATGATCCTTGAGGAGGACGATCAAACAAGATGCACTTGTTTTCAGGTTTGGTGCAGTGGAAGCATTTATAGGGATGAATACTATTTTCTTGACTGTAGTAGTTTGTAGTGTAAATTATAGAGTGAAAATATGAGACAATTATTAATCAAGACCAGGACTGGCTCCTGCTGGAAAGCATATAATTACAATGAATACTATTGATAGGATAGGTAGTAGTGTAGTTAACTATATGTATACATAAAATAGACCTATTTGCAGAGAGAAACAGAGAGAGAGTTATTTGTAACTAAACTGTTGGATATCCAAGTTTTCCAGTTTGAGCTACTAGATGCTAAGATACGCTTGTTTGGTTTCATGCTCACTTTTATCCAAGAAGTCTGCTCAGTAGATGAAGGTAGAATGGATAGGTCTATGCTTTCAGATTTGCTGGGGAAAATACCAAAAGCTGTTTGTTATGTCTTAATGTAACTCTACTTCTCATTCTTTATTTTTCCTTCTCCAACATATGGATAGTTTCATTCCAAAATGCTCTATATGGATGGTTCCAAACTGGTTCAAGGCCAGAATGAAAAAAAGAGGACTTTTTTTTCATTTCTGACTGGAACTTTAGATTAAATCCTTTTGTGACCCTATAACTTTTATTAAAACAACAGAGCATTACTTTTTCTTATCATAAACCAGATTTAAGATTTTACAGACATAAAATCTAAACATTTTTGTCAAAGCACAAAAAGGTTTACTTAATTGCAGAAAATATATTTTTAATGTTACACATCGATTTTCAGACCTTGGAGCTTATTTACTTCACAATAATGGGATCTAACTGCTCATCAAGTTTCAAAAATGCAACAGGGATATTTCCATTTGTAACAATTTTGGATATAATGGAATATTTGAAAAGAGAAAGAGCTGACATCAAATGGGAAAAAAACTCTTATGAAGGTAGTCAAAATTTAGCAACTTTAATATGTATATTTACTGTATATGTAAAGTCCACTCCTAACAGCATATTCTTGAAAGTGGTCTATAAAGAGCTTTGGAATGAAACCCTTTATATTCTTTCGATCCCTCTGTCATTTCTCTGTCATTTCTCTCTCTCTCTCGCTCATTCCATTTCTTGTTTGTATACCGTATTATCTCAGGTGCCTATTATTATTATTATAACATTATTATCATTAATTACATTGTTATTACATATTGTTATTATGAATTGTTATATTCATGTACCATTAATTTGGCCCTGCATCAGAGATTGTTTATGCTATAGGAATACAAACACAGGAGATGATTACAGTATGAGTTGTTGTAGCAGGAATTTGTTCCCGAAAGTGCTGAAAACCATGTCATTCTCTTCAGCTTCTGAATAAAGAAAAGGATTAATGTGTCAGCTGGCAGTTGAAATAAAGCCTTGGTGCAAAATCAGAAGGGAAGGAGTGACTGACAGGAAGACTGAAATGAGTGAGTGGGTTGTGGATGTCTTCATAATGTTCCTGTGCCAGCGTGATGGTCTTTGTTCAGTTATGATGGCTAAGACAACCACTAATGCCAATTCACTGATTTGGGGTTGATTTCTGAGAGAGATTTTCTACCAAAAACAACATGAGAAGACAGACTACACAGTGCTAGACAAGACACTTTAACATGTTCCTACTATAAGATGGTAGATGGAGGGACATATTCACACAAGTACTGAACAGATAATTAATATATATATATATATATATATATATATATATATTTATATATATATATATATATATACATATATATATATTCTTTTTTTCTTCTTTTAAAAAATATATTTAAAGGGGAATTTAGATAAATAAATAAAATGTTAAACCCCATTCCGGGTGTTGTAAGGCAAAATAGTCTGCAAAGAACGTTTGGCTAGAAATTGTAATGATTATTTGTGTTATAAACAAGGAATCCCCTGGTTCCTATCAACACCACTGTAAAGCTATTTGAGTTTGTCAGCTTCTCAAAAGTGCACATTTCACATCGAACCACTCTCAATGACTTTATTTCCATCCTAAAAACTGGATAATGCACTTCAAAAAATTGAATTTTGCTAAAATAACTACTCTGAACAAGCAGTATTCCAGTATTCCAATGTTAATCTTAAATATTTTCTTAGCTCTATGACNATATATATATATATATATATATATATATATATATATATATATATATACATCTTTACACCTAGAATGAATTGATTAAAAAAGCCTTTCCAGAATTTCTAAAAGGATGTTAGAGCCATAATAAATCATGTACTTTCCATATTTAAGTATATTTGAAGGCAAATACTTTAATACTTTTACTCAAGTGGAGGTCTAACGGGAGGAACTTCTACTTTTTAAAGTGGAATATTTTACCTTGGGTATGTCTACTTTTACTTAAATACATGGTATGTGTACTTCGTCCACCTCTGCTAGTGGCATACCCACCAACGATTCCACAAAATACAGGAGGTCACACATAGGTGGCTGCTCATCATGCCACTTCTTACTGTCTTAGAGGTTGGGGAAGTGGTATCAAATGACAACTGAGCTGAAGTAATTAGATAGGCTCCATCAGTGGTAACTCGGGTACTCTGACTCTGGATATATGACTGGTGGTAGAAAGTCATCTATCTGCCTCACCAGGAGGAGATTAGAAATAAACGTATCTACATCTTTCACACTGCATTAAATGTACCCAAACTGCTGAGAGGAAAGTATACTCTTCAACTCAAGTAGCTCCATTCTCAGCACTTCCACTAATGTAGACTGAGCACTGACTGTAGTGGCCATTTTGAGCAATTTCTCTGTACTACAACTTTCAGAAGTGTGGTGCTCCAGAAGAATATAATGGGAGGTTGTTTTCTGCTTGGTGAGCCACTGATGCAGCTCTTGTGCCATGGTGGCAAAGTCTTAAAAGAGCTCCCTCTCTCCCTGATCTAATACTATACTCAAATACTGTTGTTTTATGTGTGTATGCAGAGGTTTACGGCCAGCCAGACTGTTAGTAAAATGTATTCAGCTTGATTCATTACAAAGGCAAAAAGCAAGATCCATAATAAGAAACGGCCCTGAAAACAGAGGTTGAGACAGGCACAACCAACAAGATACTGTCCGAGATTGATCTACTTCGTCCAGTTAAACCACGGTACCACCACTTGGAATATGGGACCAGCATGGAGTAGACTGGCAAGATCAAGGAAAGATTTGCTATGAACAGCGGTGCCAAAATGGCACCTGATAGTCTGGTCGCTCAAGTGATAAAGTGAGACCACCACTTGGTACTGGCCTGACTCATGATTCACTTACATCCTCAAAAGACACAACTGAGCTCTCTTTGAATTCTTTGTCAACGCACTCACAAAAATTAGATTCATCCACTTGCATTTTTTTGATTTTCCATTACGAAAACCCAGAAGATGAGTCATACCATATGGTGGAAAAGTGACTTTAGATCTCTGTTCAATGTCATCTATCAGGATCACCATCAAGGGGAACTGGAGGTAAAGTAAGATGTAGTTCAGCTTGCCTTACCAGCAATGGAGAACCCTTCCAAATGTCTGTAACTACAGTAAAACAAATCTTATTTCTACTTTGAGGGTAACTTCATTATGAGTTATTTTGACCAGGTGACAAACATCCTTGTGTACAGTGAGGGGGCACTCTTAAAAGTAAAGGTGCACAAAAAGGTTCTTTACAACATGCCAGAGAAGAACCATTAAAAAAAAAAACAGTTCAGTGTTTAGTTCTTCATGCTCCCAAATCTTATTTTCAAACAAGGCTCTTTTGAGATCTAAAGGTAATTAGTCCATGGTGTCCCACAAAGAATCATTTTTGGCAGCCTAACTTTTAAGATGGTGGGCTACAACATGATGCAAAGTCAAAATGCAAACTTCAACAATGAACAACATTCCAACCAGTAATTTCTGCTATTGGACGGGGTTGTGAAATGGCTTTTGGCCATCTGTAAATCCCCAGTAGTCATATCTAGGGGCTTATGTGGGTGGTTCTGTATATGTATATGTGGTCAATTTGTGTAGGTGGCGGTAAACAAAGACTTCTTTGCCCAGATGCCATTCCAGAGCTGAAAGAGAAGCATGTGTCTCAGTCCAGGTACAAATGTAACTCAACAGCAGCCTAGTTAGTTTCCTGGACAAAAGACAGTCACATTCAGCACATTCAGCAAAATTAGATTTATTTTTACAGGCAGTGTGCTCACTGGGAAATCTGCACTCAAAGCAGGCTGTAGACTCTCCAAGTCAAAAACAAGAACAAAAGAAAACTTCTGATGAAGTCTCCTGCTGTTCAGATGTTTCTGCAGGGAAAAAAGACCCCAGTAATCTCAAATAGCTCATCTTGATGTGAGTTTTTGCAGGGATTTCAATTAAGATGTGTTTAGATTTGTCAAGATAACAACACTCATGTTTTTCTGCAAGTGTCATTTAGTATTTATCTCTACTGTATCATGTCTTCTTTTATTCTAATGCAGTTTCTCTTAAATCATTTTAGTTTGTAGTCATTTTAGTCGCCATTAAGTCTCCAGCCATTTCCATTACTACCTGGTGGTCTAGGCCACTAAATACCAGTCCAAGTCAAGACAGAGACACATCAGGAGTCAAGAATAAGACTGTGTAGTATTGAAGAAGGAAATGAGAAAAGGGAAATTTAATTGTAGATCATTGTACGTTTATTAATCAGCTGGTGTAAGTTAATCTGAAGGAGAGAGGAAACAACATAAAGATGGTGAGTAAAACATGATGCAAATAGATCTTGCCAGGAGCTATTGGCAAAGATCAGTTGTGGTTGTAACTGTCCATACTTTCATTAACTTAAATAAGTAAGTTGAAGCCAATAACTGAGACAATTGATAAAAACTCATGTTAATAAGTCATGCATACTGTATACTCTTATTGCTAGGTTGAAACAATGAGCACTATATAGTCAAATCAACTGATCAACATGAAGTCATGAGTTGAAGTAAAAAATTTTAAATGTTTTTGCGTTGAACCTGATGAAGTTTTGTTTACAGTGCTGTTTTCAAATTTCAAGTTTCAAGTTTAGCTCAGAGAGTGGGATTACACGTGACTGGTTTTGAGAACAATTTCCAAGTAAACATTACCACTAAAGACAAAAACATAACCGATTTCAATGAAGTCAGGAACATTGATTTATAGAGAGCAGTCCTGAGAACACTGCCTACACCAGGGGTGTGTTATTCTGGAGAACTATAGTTTAGAATGCTTTGGTAGCACACCTAATAAAGCAGGTATTACGTGGGTAGTGGATCATTGTCAGCACTGCAGTGACACTGACGGGATGGTGGTGTGTTAGTGTGTGTTGTGCTGGTGTGAGTGGCTCTGTCACAGCAATGCTGGAGTGTGCTGTGTCCACTCACTGTTTTCTCTATTAGAGACTCCTACCATGCTGATCCACCTCATAGATGTGAAGTCAGAGACGATAGCTCATCAGCTGCTGCAGAGTTTGTGCTGGTCATCCTCTAGTTCTTCATCAGTGGTCACAGGACGCTGCCCAAAGGACACTGGACTGGACTGGTTTTGGTTGGTGGACTATTCTCAGTGACACTGAGGTGTTTAAAATCTCCAGCAGCACTGCTGTGTCTGATCCACTCACACCTACACAACACACACCAACACACCCCCACCACATCAGTGTCACTGCAGTGCTGAGAATGCACATGATTTTCTGATGAGCTGCTCTGTGTTGTGCCTTCAGCATGAATGGATGGTGCTGTACAGCTGTAGGCTGAATAGGTGGTCATATGTAAATGCTTGGGTTTCTGTCACATCAATAAAACACAGTTATTTTTACACATGGACTGTATTGGGTGGTGAATGAGTGGTTTACATATTACATCAAACTTTATCTAAAAGAAAGTGAGACATGGGAGGTTTTCCATGACATTAGTCCATTAAGCAGGGTGATCACTGCAGCATCCCAGTCACTGACCCTCTACCACTGGAGATCTTCTGACCTACCTGGTAGTGACACAATAACATTAACATTGCTATGGAATCTCAGGTGGTCACTAAGGTGTTGCCAGGCTGTTGCTATGGTATCTGGGGTGGTTTCTAATGTGTCGCTAGGCCTTTGCTATGTTATCCGGGTTACTGGAGTGTTGAACATCCTTCAAGGTGGTTGCTGAGATGTTGCTGGTCCATTGCAAAGGAATCTCGGGTGGTTACTAAGGTGCTATTAGGCCATTGCTATGGTCATCGTTATGTTAGCTGTCTACCACAGCAGATTGTATCTGGAGGTGCATATTAGAGTCGACTGGTATAGCAATTAAGACCATTTTCATACACAGGCCACATAAAACACGTGCGCTTATGATCCCCTCAAATTAAATGTGAATACCCTCAAATTACTGCTGAAAGTCTGCATTTTGAGCTCTAATATGCTTCTCAAGGTCTGCCTAAAGGCCACTGTGCACTAGATGCACCGCATCACGCCACATAGCATCCAGAAATTCAGAACCATTGTTTTTAAAGGAGGTATGCACACCGGCGGCGACTCTAAACACTGCTCAAATCCTCAGCATGTCACAGCACGCCACACTTTATTTTGCTGTTACTACTATAAATTAAAGCAATTTTGAGACCACAGAAACCCATAGTAGTTTACATATGCTGTGAAACGTATACAGATAAAGACAGCTAGTCTGTAGGGTAAACAGACAAATGCTAATGGTAAGTGTTATTAGCCAAGCCATTTCCAGCTTGTATATTTTAGCTTGAAAACAGCCAGTTTGTGAAGAGGTGGTAAACTGATACCAAGCGTGATAAGTGATGCTACAAGTAGAGGGTAAAAATAACCTTGAAGCTGGAGTGTGCCGTAGCCTTAAATCTTCTATACTGTATGGTACACTATATTAACAAAAGTATTCACTCACCCACCCAAATCATTGAATTCAGGTTTTCAAATCACTTCAATGGCCACCCGTGTATAAAACCAAGCACCTAGGCATGCAGACTGCATCTACACACGTTAGTGAAAGAATGGGTCGCTCTCAGGAGCTCAGTGAATTCCAGCGTCGTACCATGATATGATGCCACCTGTGCAACAAGTTCAGTCATGAAATTTCCTCGCTACTAAATATTCCACAGTCAACTGTCAGTGGTATTATAACAAAGTGAAAGTGATTGGGAACGACAGCAACTGAGACGCATAGTGCGCCAACTTTCTGCAGAATCTCTACAGACTTCCAAACTTTATGTGGCCTTCAGATTAGCTCAAGAACCATGCACAGAGAGCTTCATGGAATGGCTTTCCATGGGTGAGCAACTGCATCCAAGCCTTACATCACCAAGTGCAATGCAAAGCGTCGAATGCAGTGGTGTAAAGCGTCGCCACTGGACTCTAGAACAGTGGAGACATGTTCTCTGAAGTGATGAATCGCGCTTCTTCGTCTGGCAATCCAATAGACGAGTCTGGGTTTGGCGGTTGCCAGGAGAACGGTACTTGTCTGACTGCATTGTGCTGAGTGTAAAGTTTGGTGGAGGGGGGATTATGGTGTGGCTTTGTTTTTCAGGAGTTGGGCTCGGCTCCTTAGTTCCAGTGAAAGGAACTCTTAATGCTTCAGCAGACCAAGAGAGTTTGGACAACTTTGTGCTCCCAACTTTGTGGGAACAGTTTGGGGATGGCCCCTTCCTGTTCCAACGTGACTGCGCCCCAGTGCACAAAGCAAGGTCCATAAAGACATGGATGAGCAAGTTAGGTGTGTAAGAACGTGACTGGCCTGCACAGAGGCCTGACCTCAACCCGATAGAACACCTTTGGGATGAAGTAGAGCGGAAACTGCGAGCCAGGCCTTCTTGTCCAACATCACCGTCTGACCTTACAATTGCGCTTCTGGAATAATGGTCAAACATTCCCATAAACACACCCCTAAAACTTGTGGAAAGCCTTCCCAGAAGATTTGAAACTGTAATAGCTGCAAAGGGTGGGTCAACATCATATTAAACCCTACGGATTATGAATGGGATGTCACTCAAGTTCGTAGGTGTGTAAAGGCAGCTGAGCGAATACTTTTGGCAATATAGTGTATATCCCACAATGTGTGTCATTCTCATGTTTGACTGCTTTAATTGTAAAACACTTTTGATACAATCCACAGTCGGTCCATGTGTATGGTTCAAGTGGTTCAAGTGGTTCAAGTGCTTTTCTTTTGACCAAAGTGCTGGCTTGTGGGTGCATGTTTGCACTGCAGGCTGCAATTTCTACCTATGTTAAGTATCTCATTCTATATCATCAAAGACCTCACTCTGACCCCAACTGGGATGACCTCACCCAAATCATCAAACATTTTGGGTTAGCATAAGTAAACAGCATCTCAGCTATACAGTGCAATTCTTCATTTCTCTAGGACATTTTGAACACAAGTACATCTGCAAATTTGTGAGTATTTGTTTGCAGGCTACAAGCTGAAGCTCTCTCCAAAATTAACATAACTTCACAGGTATGATGACCAGGTTAACCACCATGCTTGGGCCATGCGGGAGGAATGTAGTGGGTCACTAAAAGTGCTTACAGACACTTTAAATCTGCATGAATCAGAGTGCAAATTTAAAATCAGTATTAGAATCAGTGCTGAAGACAGTATGATGATCAGATTAACTTTAAGTCTGGCGAAGTGAACTCCACTCACAGCAGCGAACAGTTCCAGACAGTGAATCACCTGTACTCTCTTAGGAGCTACTCTTGAATGCACCATTATGAAAGAAAAATGGATCAGATCATGGTGACCTTCAACACATATGCTATGCCACAGGCATGCAGTTCAAACTGTGGTCCCATACCATCAGAGATGCAGGCTTTTGGACTGTGTGCTGATAACAAGCTGGATGGTCCCTCTCCTCCACAGGAAACGGGGTCCATGGTTTCATAAAAAAAATTAAAATTTGATTCATCTGACCACAGAAGAGTTTTCCTTTTTAAATGAGCTTTGACCCAGAGAAGTCGGCGGTGTTTGTGAATCATGTTAACATATGGCTTCTTCTTTGAATGATACAGCTTTAACTTGCATTTGTGATTGCATGGCGTACTGTGTTTACAGACAATGATTTTTGGAAGTGTTCCTGAACCCATGCAGTGATTTCCAGTACAGAATCATGCCTGTTTTTAATGCAGTGCCACCTGAGGACCCGAAGATCTTCCAATACTGACCGTCGGCCTTGTCCCTTGCGCACAGGAATTATTCCAGATTTTCTGAATCTGTTGATGATGTTATGTACTGTAGATGGTGATATATCCAAAGTCTATTCAATTTAACATTGAGAAACATTTTTCTGAAACAGTTCCACAATTTGTAGACGCAGTTTTTAAACCCAATGTATCAACTAAGATTCATTTATAGATAATAATTGAGATTAATTAATAAAGCAATTGTGGTAACAAGCTAAAATATAAATTTATACACCTCTTGCTATTGGGCAAGATGTCCCAAACCCTAACCCTTAAATTTCAACTTAAGTAATAAAAATAATAAATCAGCTTTTTGGATTCTTTTTCAATATATAATGTATTTAAATATCTTTTTGATTTCTTAGAAGTTAGAAGTTAAGTTTAATTGTTAATTAAAAACCTTTTTGTCTATAGGTAAAGTCTTATTTTATCCATGTCACAGCATTTTAAAACAGGAAGTGAGACTGCATCCCTGTCCCTTATGTCCACATGGCAAGCAGTTAAGATTCCATTGTTTTGAAGTAAATGCAAAAAATCTAAAATTCTTTGTGAAACATTAAAAAAACTGTCACTACTGAAACATAATTTCTTTTTTTTTTTCAGTTTTTGGGACTCAATAATAAATATTATGATTTTATGTGTGTATAACTGCCCAACGCTGTATTTGCTAGTCATGTAGTGGTTAGCATTTTTAGCTAAAGTGTCACTACTGACACATTTGGTGACATTTTAATAGTTTTATGCCTGTTTTGGTAGTGGCAAAACAGATCATCTAAAAAAAAAGCATGTTTAAGATATAGGGCCACTCAAAGTAAAAGGATTGGAGTTTAAAGTCCAAGTCAGTTAAAAATTCAAAAAATGTGTTTCTTGTGACTTTCTAGTGGTTTAGTAGAATAATCCATATATGGGAAATAATTGTAACACAATGTAACTTTTCTAAAGTCATTAAAGTCATGTAATTACCAAAATTTTAAATGTAATGTGCTACTGTATATAAGCACTGCGCTAATTTGTTACAGGAAAATGTTAACACATTATAGTAACACAATACTTTCTAACACATTACCCCCTACACCTTTGCTGAGGAATAATCCATTTAGGCCGAGGTGGGAGATTTCCATGAAATCTACATCAGCATTAGAATAGTGCTGTGGCTAACTTAGTACTTAGAGACACCATCGATACCCATTCTGCTAAGCTTGATATACACTCATCATCAAAAAAATATCATCTGCACCCAGATGGAAGTGTTGGATTGCAGTGCTATTGGGAAGGAAGATAAAGGTTACCAGGAACAAAATTTATTGAGCTACACATACAGAAGTAGTGTCTCTCAGTATGGTATTGGGCTGCTAACGCAACATGCCAGATGTCTTAGCATGGACTTGTAGAGGTTCCTAATGGTGTCCTACGATAGGGGTGGAGGTGGAGTGACACCAGGCCTTCTGGACATTCTGTGACATGTGACAACAAACCATTCATCTTGGCGCTGACCACCGATTTGTTGGTCGTCTCCAACGAGACAAAAGCGGGACTCTTTCTGAGTCACTCCATGACAGTCTGTCACAACACCATTGCAGTCTTTAGTGACATTGATGTAGTGTTAAGGGCAATCGTTGTAATGGTCTGTGTGCATGTAGTCTTGCGTCATGCAGCTGTCTGCCAATGGTGCTGGCACTAGCAGGATGACTTATGGAGGGCACCGCTGCTCACTGAATGTCCACAATCATGGCTGTTGGGTGCAATGACAAGGCCCTTGCTTATGTCACATGCACAGCTGGGCGCAAACTTGAATCATTCGCATGTCTCACAATATCAAACCTACCCACCAAGTTTCATTCCTGTCAGTTGATTCCTTCTGGGTGCAACTATTTGTGCAACTATTCTTTTAATGACGAGCATATTTCCTTCACAGGAGGTGGTGAGGTGATTTGATGCACAAGGCAGATTGACTGACGTTCAGCGCAGCTAAGTAGGAGGATAAACTGTTTAACAAAGAATAATTCCTCCCTACAGTTTTGTAAGGATAAGTTCCTTCAAGCCTCATTGTTGAACAGTTTCTTTATTTAGTGCTGTATTTGAAGCTATAGGGAAGCCTATACAAGAGAATTTGTATCTGTATTCTAGCTCATAGCTGCAAATAAGTTATGGGATTCACTGTAATCATTTATAAACACTGGCCCACAGTGTTAAGAGGTTGCCTTGTGAACTCTGCCTCACAACAAGACCAATAAATTACAAAGCAGGGTGTATAAGCTCAGATAGGCCTGCCCTTTCCCTGTGCTCTGGGTGTCAGACCCTTAAATACAGCTCAGTTCCCTAACGTGGGGTTACATAACAGTTCCCCTTAGGGTCTGCTTTAGTGGCAGTTAAGTCTCATAGATGCAAAGTGGTGGCCTTTAAAAGACACAAGTGAAAACAAAACAAAAGAATTGTATTTGGCATGCATCATAAGAGTGAGGCCTTCAACAATAACACTGAGCTACTAAAATGTTGATTATGTTGATTTGTAATAGTGTATATATGTAGTCAAACCTGACAAAATTGGTTGGTTTGTGTCATGGTGTTTGTCCTCTGGGGAGGCTGCGCATGGATTCTCACATTTATGACTGACTCACATAATCCAATCTTTGCCCCTTTAAGAGGCAGAGCTGTTTGGCTATTGGTGGAACATCTTTGAAGACACTGAAGGCACTGAAACCATGCCCAATCATGGGAAAGATCCAGCTTTAAAAACAAGCTGAAAGATGGATGCTCTGTCTAGCAGCTTTATGACAAACATGTTTGAGCCACCAGAGCCAGAGGAAACCAGCCAGAGATTCAGTGACATAACTAGGATCTTATGGGCCCCAGTGCAAAACAACTAATGCCCAAGGGAGGAAGCAAAAGGGAGGGGATGAAGGTAGGAGATGTAGGGTGTGGGCATACATGGCTTTCATTCTCCATTGTTAAGGTCAGGCATTTCAATACAGACAAAGGATTGAGATGGTCACTTCTTTCTGCAAAGCCAGGGAGTGATGATATACAGTTTCTCAACAAAAGGCCGTCACACTTTACTGGGCAATGACACCAAGCCCTCTAGACGTGTGACAACAAACAGTTCATCTTGGAGCTGATTCGTTGGTCGACTCCACCAAGACAAAAGCAGGACTCGTCACTGAAGATGACCCGCTGTCATTCTCTCCATGACAGTCTGGCACGACACCATTGTAGTCTTTAGTGACATTGATGTGGTGTTAAGGGCAGTTGTCGTAACGCATGTGGTCCTGCGTTGTGCAGCAATCTGCCATACTTTACTGCAACAAAAGATCATTCGCTAGAGCTTCACGATAAACATAGTTGAGATCTTAAGAAAATAACAGATGTTGAGGCTATTTTCTTTCATGCCACATTGCATACAATATTATAAACACTTGGACCATGACCAAGCTCAGTGATGCCTTTAATCCTTTAAATGTAACATGATTGTTGTATCTTTGACTCAATGCCTGTGTTCAGTACTCTGTAATGTCTATAAAGATATTCATTTAAAAATAAAACATTAATCAGCCTGAGCAGAAACTACACATGTCAGAAAAGGTTCCACATGACTGAAGAGGGTTCTGTTGGGTGCTGTTTGTTTAAAATCAGTTATAAGATGGCTAAGCAGAACCTGGAAGCAGAACTTGGACTATTGTTGTAAACAAACACCAAATGTGCCATTGCTAATGAATAGGCTAGCCAGGGTTAGAAAATCAGTAACAGGGATGATCTCAGTCGGTGGTGGGTTACTGTGATATTTCCTAATGGAGAAAAGCAGTAGCAGTAGCTAAGTGGTCAGCTAAATATAGAGAAGGCTAAAGACTGACCTGATGCTGTCTTGCTGAATCAGTTATTCTGAGCTCACATTCTCTTTTCCTCTCAGCTCCACCTTTCTCTCCTCTTCTCTTATCCATTTTGTGAAGTTGTGACTCAGACTCTGATGCTGTAGGCCACTTAACTCACTGAGCCAGCTCGCCAGTTAGTTCTCCTGCAGGTCTGTGATCTAATATCGTTTATTGCTGGTAGACCAGGTATGTGTACTTTAAGAAGACCAATCATGGGAGAGATCAGGGCTCAGACACCACTGAGAGGTTTGTTCACGTATTAATGCATGTGGCTGCACTGTGCTCTAGTTTAGTTTTGTCATGTTTGGTGCAACTGACATGCCAGAGTACTGGTCAGAAAATCTCCCAGTACTAACAATGGGCAGTCTGACCCTGGAGGGGCCAATGCCGACAATTAACCTTGTTCCTCTAAAGCTGCAGAAGAATGATAACTTTTTTTCTCTCAGTTATGGTGCATGTATGGTGTAGATAGCATTAGCTAACAGAGGAGTAATGGCATGCAGCCTGTTAACCATGTTTCATAAGCAGTCGTTCCGACTAACATATTTTCCGGAGACACAACCTATCTAACTTGTGCGGTCTTATATACATTATATACACACTAATTTAAAAAGAGGCAGGAAAGCTTTGGAAGAATCTGCTTCTGGTTCTAAATTGGCTATTAAAGTAATTGGCTACTAAAAAAAAAAGTTTTGAAAAGTTATTTTAATAAGTGAAGTTATCTCACTATACTAGATGAGAATTTTGTTTTATTGGCAAATATTTTTTGTTTCAAGAAATATATCTTGAAACATTATAAATTAATGCAAAGACAGTGAGATAATTTGGCATGACCAGGGTGGTATGAACTCTTTAGTAGGGTTGAGGTAGGGTGAAAAGGATAGTATGAACTCTTTAGTAGGGTTGAAATAGGGTGTAGAGGATAGTATGAACTCTTTAGTAGGATAGAGTTGGGGTGAAGAGGATAGTATGAACTCTTTAGTAGGGTTGAAGTAGGGTGAAGAGGATAGTATGAACTCTTTAGTAGGGTTGAGGTAGGGTGAAGAGGCTAGTATGAACTCTTTAGTAGGATAGAGTTGGAGTGAAGAGGATAGTATGAACTCTTTAGTAGGGTTGAGGCAGGGTGAACAGGATAGTATGAACTCTTTAGTAGGATAGAGTTGGGGTGAAGAGGCTAGTATGAACTCTTTAGTAGGGTTGAGGCAGGGTGAAGAGGATAGTATGAACTCTTTAGTAGGATAGAGTTGGGGTGAAGAGGATAGTATGAACTCTTTAGTAGGGTTGAGGTAGGGTGAAAAGGCTAGTATGAACTCTTTAGTAGGGTTGAGGTAGGGTGAAGAGGCTAGTATGAACTCTTTAGTTGGGTTGAGTTAGGGTGAAGAGGCTAGTATGAACTCTTTAGTAGGGTTGAGGTGGGGTGAAGATGATAGTATGATCTCTTTAGTNTAGTATGAACTCTTTAGTGGGGTTGAGGCAGGGTGGAGAGGCTAGTATGAACTCTTTAGAAATGTTGAGGTAGGGTGAAGAGGGTAGCATAAACTCTTTAGTATGGTTGTGGTGAACTGGGTAGTGTGAACTTCTTAGTTGGGTTAAGGTTGGGTGAACAGGGTGACATGAACTCTGTAGTACCCACTCCATTTAGAAAAGACATAAGGTCAGCAGGATGATCACAGATCTCCATGCTAAAAATAACTTCTGAGATAGTAGACTGAGATAGTACAGTAAGATGGGAAGCACAGTACAGTGAAAGGTAACATTGTCCCAAACTACTATATAATTTGGCAAGTCATTCTTGTCTGCATTATGTGACGTTTTGTGAGGCCCAATGATGAGGATGTGTGTAATTACACTGTTCTCAGATGTGACAGCTCACACTGTTATGTTACCACCCACGCTTGAATGGCACCTCCACAATGGCTCAGTGGCTAGTATGGTGTTTCAGTTACTTCTTCTCAGATTTAGTCATTTGGGGAGAGTCTGGCAAAAGGCAGGTATGGGTCCGTCTGGATGCACATTATGGGACCCTGAGTGTTGCAACCATGCACATAGCTAAAAATGGTTACTTAGAAAGTGAGATCATATTAAATCATCATATATTATACATAACATTTATCATTTAGAGATTGTTGTAACAATATTATAAAATGTTTGTGTAATTTCTAGACATATTTTTAAAATAACCTAAGTTATTTTATTAAGTGAAATTATCCCACTAAGTACATAAAGTAATCCTATTACTGAAACTCGTGACTTTTAACATATACTAGCATTAATATTAGGAGTACTGTGTATCTGCTGAACCTGTGCAGTAGTCAGAAATAAAGTTAGCTCTGGAAATGTAGCCACAAGCAAATGGTTGCATGAAATGATTATGATTACATTGCCTGATATGATTACATATAGTGGTGATGGCATAGTAGAAATGCAGAAAGCACTGCACCTATGGGCTAATGTTATTGTATTTTGCAAAGGCACTTCAACAAGCAGCTAGACATTCCCAGCCCAACTAAACACAAGGTCTCCCAAGTCCTCTCTCTGAGCTGTATCCTCAGTGCAGCATCTCCTGAACTGTCCTGCTCTGCAGGCAGCCAAAGACCACCATGAGTGTTTACTCCATCGGTGCATCAGAGACTTTGTGCTGCATCCTCCTCTTGGCTGCAGTGGAACACATAGCACACAGCATCAAGTTAGGTGCTACTGGGGGTGGCAACAACAGTAGCCCTCCTCTCAGCCACCTTCCGGTTTCTTCATCATTTACTGTTAAGGGTGCTCTCATGTGTGCTGCCCATAACCTTCTGGGATCCATCCATCAGTGCATGTTCAGATCTTTCTGCATTGACGGCTTTACCCATGAAAAGCTGAGCTACCCATGACCTGACCACATACCCATGTGGCATTCACCACAGGGAGTGAAGGCTACACCGCCAGGTAGCCCTGACTCTTTACACTGGCTCCGCTGCTAGCTTCACTGTATCCAAGCCCAATTTTTCCCTCCCGACGTCAAGAATGACCCCTGCCACTGCAGTGAAGTTCAAATCAAGTAAGCAGAAGTCAGACGTGCACCACCATCTTCCCCTGCTAACTGTCTTGCTCTCGGCTGGCTGGACCCATCTAGTAGGGGGCAGGCATAATGATAGCTGATCTCTGTCTTCTTCACAGTCTGCCTTCAAACTTATTGATGCACCACTCAACTTCTTGCCGCTTGGTGCAGCTATCCCACGTCTGGCACCACTGTAGCATTGGTGTAGAATAGGACACAGAAAACATTGCACATATGACGAATGCTCTTTTATTTTGAACAGGCACTTCAATAGCCAGCAAGAAATGCCCAGCCCAGCAATAAAGCAAGAGATAAGGTGAAAGGACACAATATCCATGCAAACTGGAAACTCAAAACACTGTAATTTGTAGAACAACTGTAGAATTTGAGTCTTTTGCCTCTTAACACAGCCAAGAACCGCCTACTACTGCAGTTAAACGTAATTCAACTAAAATGCAAACCAACCAATCACAAGCCTGCTATTTGGAACGAAGGAGGCAGTCTTGAAACCGGTGTCACAACATAAACAGTCCCTCAGGAAAAACAGAGATATTCGTTGGCCAAGCAGGAACAACAAAACTTTGGCTGTATTTAAAATAGCATACCATATACTACTCGCACACATATGTTTTCATCAGAATGAGCCTCAGGAAGTTAAAATATACAGGTCTGAAATTCAATAAAAGATTAAATCACTTTAGAGGTTCAGTTTTAGAGCAAAATAGCAGAGGGTAGCTAACAGCTAGGCTAAACGTATTAAAGTGAACTGAGCAGCGTTAGCAGCAGCTAGCTCTAAACAGTGGATACAGTAATAACAGCTTTGAGGTAAATGTGAGGTAACTGGTCATGTGACCGTATTGTATGTCAATTCTTGTTACTGTATACTACACACAGGGGGCAGTGTGCAGTATAGCAGTGTGTCATTTCGAATACAGCCTTTGATTAAAGTTTTACCAGTGCTAAACGATACACGGAAAAGCGTATACCCGGATAGCCAATCAGAATTCAACTGGCCACCCTAAATCAGACTCTCCGCCTACGTGTGGGTGCGACCAGGCGACCCCTGGCGGACGCCACAATATAAAAACTCACGGTTAAGCTCACTTGTTGGTTTGGATAGTAAATAAACTGACTATATTTGTGTTGTAGACATCCTGACCCTGCTTTACCACCACTGTAAAGAGTCAGTGAGTTTTCCTACAATTAACCATTTCATGTCAAACCACTTTGAAGGACTGTGTACATTTACATTTACGGCATTTAGCAGACGCTCTTATCCAGAGCGACTTACAACCGTGCTTAGTGTTCTGTTGGATAATATTCCAGCTAGTATAGGAAGTTTTAGAGCCTAAAACTCACCCTGAGCTCAGACACTGCCCGAACAGGGGGCCAGTGCTGGTATCTCCAGGGCTGAGTAAGCCAGAAATGTACGACAACGTGGTGGAGATCCCCTTTAACTCCCTGGGCCTGTTCAGCAAGTGCTGTACGTAATGGCAAAGCTTTATTGCACGATGATAGCTGTAGTGTAAACTGACTAAAACCTCATATGAATAAACGTTATTTTAAAAATGACTGGTTTAAAAAAGGCTTTTACACACGGCAGAAGCGGTAAAAGCCGTCTTCAGCAAGCGTTTTCAAACTACGAGCTCGTGCGTGAGCAGCGTGCAACACAGTGCGGTCATCTTTGACACCTGGTCCTGGCTTTGTATCATTGCTGTGGCTTTTGAAAGAGCCCCGCCCCCTCCCCCTCTCTCGCCGTCTAGCGGGGACGAGGTCTGACGGTAAACGCCACCGAAGGACGGTGTCGAGCAGGTAAGAGAAGAGAACTCTTCAGGATATCTGCTCAGAAATGTATTTTGTCTCAAAGGGCAGCAGATAATCGCAGTCGACTGTCCGAAGCGTCGCCGCTGCCTGTAATCCCGTTTGCGCGGCACGTAACTGGTGTTTGAGCTCGATGCAGCCGTGTATGTATTCTCTACACACTCACGTTATATCAAATGAATGACGTTAAATAAAATGCGTTTTTACTTCTTATTGGATTTTTCCGTTCCACCTTAAATGGCGTAGCAGTTACATAGAATTACACAGCATTTAGGCGCTCCCGTTAAGAAGGAACATAATTGAAATAAGAAGCTGGTGAATATGGAGGAAGGATTTCAGCGTTTTCCCAGTGTGTGTTAATGTGAGCCAAACCCATGTATAAGTCTGCCATTTCCTCAGTCCCTTGTGTCAGTCCCTTTGGTGATGACCAGACGGTCTGAGAACTTTGGTCACTAGCTATGGGCGGCCATTGACCACTCCTTTGAAAACACAACAGAGATGGTGCAATTAAGGTGTGAGATACTCCTCATATACGGTACACTCAAGCTGTTGTTCTATTGTGTTGTCACATTAGACCTGGATCTGTGTCAGTCTACAGTTAAGTTACAATTATGGTGCTTCCACCAGGGGCAGATTTAGCTGACCCAAGGTCCCTAGGCCAGTGCTTTCCCTGCTCCCAAACCTGTTTCAACTCATCAGCTCATTGACAAGCTCTTTTAGAGTTACAGGAGGTATGGTAAAACAGGGAATCCACTAAAATGAGTGGGGCAGGGTGCCTCCAGGACCAGGGTTGAGAAAACACTGTCCTAGGCCACTTTGAATGCCCCCTCAACCCCCCCTCTCTCTCTCACACACACACACACACACACACATACACACACACACACACCCAACACCTCCCCAAACCCACGCTCACAAACATCCAGTCTACCAGACAAAAGGAAATACAAAGAGAAAATGATGCTACTGCCAGGTGAAACGGAAAACTGGAGTGATGAGAGTCACAATGTACGCGTGTGCACATTTACACAGGCTAAAACTTGAATATTTTTTTAAGTACAGTAATGCAGGTGATAAATCAATTCACAGCAAGTCTGTGAGCGCTTTAAGCTAGAAGCTTAGAGAGCAACCATAGACTCGATAACAGCGCAGCTGAGATCCACCTTGTTGGGGGAGAACATTACTCAAGAACAACACTAACAGTCCACCTGCAGTCAGTTGTGACTGTTACACGGAAACCCCTTTTAAACCAGAGAAAGACTTTTGACCTGACCTATTCATGGTATAGACATACTTTATTGGGCTGGTATAATAAAATTTGTGAAGGATGTCACTCTGTCGACATGCTGCGGTAACGTGTTTACGTTATTCTGCACCTCATAGCGATATGCAGCCCATGGTGGCTTAAAACATGCAGTGAACATTTTTATGAGAGGAGAGCTTTATCAGTGTAGATTGTTTATTTAAGGTGGAGAAAGGCAGGTGGAGCTCTGTACTTGTGTTGTACATACCGAGTTTGGTATTTGGTATAATTGGTATTCAACAAGAAGACGTTTGGCATCCATGGCACCTAAAATATCTGGTTTGTTCCATTACTGTGGTTGATGGCAAAAGTTGGGAAAATTGAACATAAATAAAACATGCCTCTTGCACTGTGAAAAAAAGCAGCCATTCTCTTTTTAAGCACTTCATGTTTTGACATGATTCCAGTCCCAGTGTGTCACATCTGTTCATCAGTTTCAGTCCAGTATGCTGCCAGAAGCTCCACTGCAGCAATTGGGGTTGCGGAGGCCGTAGCAGCTGCTGGCTGTACTTCAGGTGGCTCTGCCTCGTTCTCCATTTTTTCGTTTGATTCAGAAACCTCTTGGTGTTAGCATACAAGCTTCCAAACTAAGCAATCCTGAACTCACAAAGTGTTTATCATTAAAATGGGCCAATGTGGCTATTCATTGGAGCTGCAATCCCTGTGTGGGCCCCTCAACTGCAGCCTAGGGCAGCCTGTGTGTTCATCCACCACTGGCTATCACTTGGTGTAACTGTAAATGTGAAATAGAACTCAGAATACAGTATGACTAAGTACTAGGGATACACTGATATGCAAATTCTGGGCTAATGGTATATAATGGTATACAGTATGTATATATGTGCATATCTGCCTAAGGAGATTCACATTAAGTCTTATGGAAAGCAGAAATTGAGACTAGATCTACTGTGGTTAGGATTATAGAGAAATATAACATGTTTTTATATAGAGTTCTAAATAGTAAAAAATGACTGACATTCTGACCTTTTTAGCATAGTAGCCCATCATCCCCTAAACATTCCACTTTTCTGGAGTACATTGGATATGTCATCAAATATCAGCTTTAAATATAATCAAATCTATAATTATATAGTGTTTAAAAAGTGAATAACGTGATTGCCTTAAAATGTAGAGTTCATTGTTTTATTACAGCTTTTATTACTGCAGATCTGCTTAATAGTTTTATTTGATTGTTTTGATTTGTGAATCTTATTTCCTGTTTTATTGTCTTACTTTATTTTCTTTGCGATACTCTGACTATCAAATTTATATTTACTCTTTTCGTTTGTGGATCATCTTCCGCTAGTTTGAGAACGAGGGTCTTCCACAATGTTGTTCAATGTTCTTAGTTTACATGAAGGTGCTTGATGAATTGATTCAACTCTAAACATATGCCCAAAGCATACTGATATAGTTCTGATATCACTGAGCATCCCTACTACGTGCAGTATGACCACTACTTTAATACAACACTCCATCATCTGACATAGGCCGTACTCCAGTGCCAAGGTTGTTCCCTTCCAGCAAGGCCTGTCAGTCCTGTCAAACATGCCACACAATAGTCATACCAACTGGGAACGTCTTAGCACATTACTGCAGAGCCTGTTTGAAAAATTAATCTGTATGGTTACATGATGAATGCTTGACCGGGATGAAAGCTGTCACAGTCATGTTTGCCATGCTTTGTTACACCACTACAGTACTGCATGTATTGTCCTGTGAAGGTTTAGGTGGCTCAAACAGAGGTTCAAATAGTTAGGAATAGTGAATCAAGTGTCTATGTGAAAGGCTTATTACATCCTAAGTCTTATTAGTCAGTTATTACTACACAGACTACCATGCAAATTGGACCTCCAAGTAGGTCCTAGTGATTTGAGCAGTTAAATGCAATAATTTATACTTGACATAACTGGTTGTGTCCTTGAGGAAAATATTAGGACGTAATAGGAGAGGGTGATATGGAAAAATAGTATATCATGAAGCTTAAGGACTTTTGACGATACACAATATGTGCACCCGTCATCGAAAAAATAGTAGCACCTAGAAGGAATCACCCGACTTGGTGGGAAGGTTTGACATCGTGAGACATGTGAATGATTCAAGTTTCATCCTCAACCACGCATGTGACGTAAGCAAAGACGGGCCTAATCGCTATACCTGACTGACTATGTAAGGTCGTCCTGTTGCGTATGCTTTCCGTTCTGACTCGTGCTGTTGTGTTGGTAGTGTCCTTTGCAAGCAAAGTATGCCTCAGAGAAGAGTTCGAAAGCAATTTGAGCAGTTGGAAAAGAGAGGGATTGCACTGTAGAGCTCCAGGACACCATTAGGAAGCTCTAGGCCTACAACTCCATGCCGAGAGGTCTGGCATGTTGCGTTAGCAAACATGGCAGCCAAACGCCATACTGAAAGACACTACTTCTGTATGTGTAGCTCAACAAATATCAGTGTAAATTTATCATCATTTATTGTTCCTGGTAACCTTTCCTTATATTCCTTCTCAATAGCATTGCAATCCGACTCTTCCTTCTGGGTTCAACTGTTCTTTTGATAATGAGTGGATGTTATATTTTTTAAAGATCTCTGCGTGGGTATGCTGCATTAAATTCAATTTAACAGGAATTATGTTTTTAATCAAGCAAGCAGTTTGTCAGTTCTTACAGTTCTCATAAAAGCATTAGAGATGCACCGATCCAGCTTTTACAGTTCCGATACCAGCACCGATACATAAACTTTGCATATCTGTCAATACCCAATATCAATCCCATACCATTTTTGAATGAATAAACCATATACTTCACCATGTTGGAGCGACATAAGGCACCAGGATTGACATAAACAATACTTTGCTAAGCTTACTCATACAGCTTACTCTTTGGCTTGTTCCATGTTGTTGTTCCTGTTTGTATGTCAAGTCTACTGTAAGGTGTCAGGTTCCTGCAGATCCACCTCCGGCCACTCGGGGGAGACAAAGGGCAACCAATGAGCAATCAAGCGGCAAACGCTAACACCTGCGTGTGAGCTACTTACCTACTTAAGCATGAGAGTGCTGACCCTTGGTTGCTCAGTCTTGAGTTCACGTTGCCACATGCACATGTCTCTCGTGACAAGCCGGCAAAAGGTTTCGAGCCTCTCGAGGCGGGTTGCTTCTCCCCCTCTTCAGAACGCACTCACGCCGCTGAAGTACCGAGGAAAAAAAAAAACAAAAACAAAACTATTTTAGGAGGATTTCATTGTGAGGTTCTTTTTCGTTTGAGGAAATCGTTTTGTTTTGCTCCATTGAGCACGGCAGCTTTTCCTCCTGGCAGCCTTTGTTTGTTGTTCCCCGTAAGTTTTTCCTCTGAACTGTTAGCTCACCTCATAGCCCGCTGGTCTGTGATCACGGTTCGAGCCTCTCTGAGCTGCAACACTTCATGTACAGGCACCGCGCAAACATGCTATTGACGGCATAGCACACATCGCAAACGAATTAGGCTGGGGATCGGTCCCATGGATCGGCCTAATTATCCGATACCCAATCCAGCTGATATAACTCATATCGGAACCGATATCCGATCCTAATATCAGATCGGTGCATCCCTAAAAAGCATATTATACATAGCAATAACAAATATTACAATAATGATAAAATACTGTTATATTAGTAAGTAACAATGTAACACTCCCATCAGGTCATATTTGTATTGATATTGTAGCCAGTGTGTTGGGGCCAACATATTAGCTGGTAAGTAGAGCATTAGACACTATAAAGCACAATTTTCCTTTCTAAGATGGTACGTGTATAATGTTGAACACTCCAATGAATTGAAAATAGAAAACATTAACATACTAATTAGGCACATTTGCTATCACTCTTTATTTATGCTGTATTGGGAGTGTATTGAATTGGGATACCATGATATTGTATCGAATCAAATGAATCATTACACCCTTTTGCATTAGAGGCCAGTCTTCTGACATGGATTAAGGCTAGGCCTTGACTATGCAGCATTTTGAATGGAGAATGAAGATCTCAATAGAAAGGAAAATGTAGTCCGTGATTAGGCTCATGTTCATGATTAATCAGACATTAAATCTCTTATTGCTATCTGGTAGCTAGGCTTGTCACGGTGGGTAAATGCCCTGCTACAGTTGACCATGCAAGCCTTTTTCATACGACCATCATCGTAAATGAAAGCTGAGCCCAATTCTCTGTACTTCTGTAGATGAACTTCAATCAGAATTTTGGCGGTCATGGTTTTTCCGAATCAGTAATTGTCTTTTGCTGAATCCACCACGACCCCCCACCCCCCACCCCCTTCAGTCACCAATATCAGCTCCCCCACCCCACACTCACATTCACACACACCATCCTGTTCTGTTCTCGACTTTAGAATGCTCTGTTGCCATGGTGACAGAATGGCGCACGCTCTCCCTCGTTCTCCTTTTTTCCTCTTTTTTTAATGTATCCCTCTTTCTTTCTCTGTGGATCTGTGGAGACATGACTGATCCACTTGGTCTGTACATATGATGAACCTGCTTGATTGTTTCATTGATATTTTGATATGTCCTCAAGGTGTGTTGTATTGTCTCCTCTCCGCTGCCCCCCTTTAACGTCACATTAACATGTTTTCTTTTTGTTTCCTCTTTCTTTCTGGTTTGTTTGACTTTCTTCAGGAGAAACGGCAGAATTGCCGCCATGAAATCCTTCTGAGAGGAGGAAAGAAGCAAAACCTAGAAAATCTACTCCCACCCACGGGCAAGAAAACGGGGGAGAGAGAGAGCGAGCGAGTGAGAGCAAGAGGGAGGGAGGGAGAGCCAGTGTGTGTGTGAGAGAGAGAGAGAGAGAAAGAGAGAGAGAGAGAGAGAGGGAGAACAGTCGATGGATGCTGCTTGGACAGATTGGTCGGTACATTCTTCTGTGACAAGGACCGGAGAGCCGCAGGAATGGATGGAAAAGGCAGACACATTCCTCCAGGTAACCGCACACATGCATGCTGATGTCTCCCCACCTCAAGCTTTGACCACTGAGCTCTAGGTAGGCACTAGAGGGTTAATGAAATGTTCTGAAGTGATGCTTGAGGTTCTGTCTGGAGACGTTCTTCACTGTAAATGTCTAGATGTTCTACATGTCCTCTCTTTGGATGGTCTCCAAATGGTATGCTGTCATTCACGTATGAGGGTGCGTGTATGCATGACAAGAAAGTCAAGCTTCAGATGTCCGCATATGATCCAGCATCTCTCCTAACCAAGCGTTGTGAGGTCTGTTCCTACATTTATTTTAATCAGGCCTTTTGTGAAATGTTCTCCAGTGAGAGCTGACATCTGAAATGCAAATGGATCCTTTGTATTATACCCTACAAAGGCATTAAAAAAACATTAATGGTGTTTATGAATACTGGGAATCTTGGGCCTAGCTTGTAGTACTCAACTCAGTTACACCTTGTTGCCATGTATGTTGCTTGGCAATGCAAATATTGATATCGATACTAGGTCTTTCACAATTACGGCAGTGTTTCATGATTATTTAAGCTGATTGAGGTTATTTAAGGTGACCTGTTGTTGTCTTTCACAATCAAACATAATGTGAACCGGGAATGTTTCCATCTGTTGGGTTGAGGCAAATGTACTCTCCCAGACAAATAAATGGGCCAAGCAGAAAGTAGACTGTTTCTTACTGATTGTTTTGACTGTTTAGAGTGCAGATTTAAACCCTGTAGAGAATATTTTGTCTAACATTAAACACAAACTATCTTGGCAATGTTTTTCTGATATTTGAAGCCATCAGTGCTTCCTTCTGTAAAAGATTGTCTGCATTTTTTTTTATTTACACAATTTACAGGGCAAAAGCTATGCATACTAACTTACTTTATCTATTGCTTTAATGATTTGTTGTTAAGACCATTGAAACTTAATGTTTTGCTATTTTTGCCAAATTTTTTGTCGTGTAATGGGTTTTATGGAAACAATGAAAGTTCTAACTGCCTGTTACTATAAGATCTTTTGTAATGTTTGTTTATTTGAGCTTGTGCTGTTTTGGTCTTCAGTTGGGACCTACTTAATATCATCTTGGGCTGTGTATTGACAGGAACATGGTGATACAATTTGTGTCATGATACAGTTGTTACAATTCAATATACCGCGATATTTTGCAATACTGTAAATAAACATTTTTTACAGCTAATTGTAGGAAAAAATTTTAAAAACACACCACCATATGCATAGGCTTGCTAATGTTAACATTGACAGTGCACCCTTATGCTACTTTCTAATTCTAATTTCTAATGCTACATTGGAGTAAAAGATTCTGGGAACTAATACAGTATCCTGAAACATAATGTTGCGACACTCATGGGTATCAATAGTTTCTTTCGTTCCTAATATCAACAGCTAAGAAGCTGGAAAATTTGTACTTTAATACAGTTATGACAATTAATCGTCAACTAAATTGATACTCTGTTGGTGTTTCTTTTTCGCTCATTTCGTATTTGGATTTTGAAAAAACGCTACCTGTGAAGATAACTGGTATATTGTTCATGTTACGTTGCCTGATTGCTTGTACTAGTCTAACATTATACTATTCATTTACATTTTTACTATAACAGTCTCTGTGTTGTATTACAAAATGTGTGGTTCCCAAAAAACAGTGCCTTGGGAGACAGAATGCATGACTGGAACCATATTTTGGTCTCAGTTTGTGACACCCATCCTGTTTGACGTCAGTGCGAACTGCTTTCATCAGAGCAGTTACGGAACATACTGAAGATACTTAGATTAGCCCTGCCAGGCTTGTGTCAGCAAAAGATCAGAAAAAGGTTACCAAGATGGAGCAGGACAAATCATCTGCAAATTAGCTTGGAAGCATTGTGAACCTGAGAGTTTAGTGCTGCAAATGTACTGTAAGCTGCTGATCTATTGGCCTGGCTGCTTGTTTCCATTGAGGAATGTCAACACTTCTCCATGGTTGGGTGTCAAATGAGTGCAAAGTAGATTCAGAGTGATGCCTAATGGCCCATATGGCAATTGTGAGAACGTAGTCTCTGCTTTGCTGCCATTTTTTAGTAGAGTGTAATGGATGACTTTTGAAGTGCCGCCATCTGAGGCAAAGTGGCATGCTGCGGATCATGGCCACTGCGGCCTTACTGTGCAAGCAGGTCTTACCTTCCTGCATATTAAACATGGTCTGCTGGTTTGCAATGCTCAGATGCTAAATTTCTCTTTCTTTGCTACTTAGTTATATCTCTTTTGGTTCCACAACCTTCTGGTTGGCAGTGTTTGGAAGTGAATTGTGACAGCTGTGCTATTTTCAGTGAACTGAGCATTGAACAGGCCCTTTTACAGGAAACTTACATGGATCTACTTCTTCCACTAAGCAGTACGGTACAGCACAGTACGGTTACACATCCAAACTGTACCCCTGTTCAGTTCCTGTGCCCTGCTTCCCATTTAACTCACACAAATCTAGCATTAACAGTAACCACAAATAGCAGCAGCAACAATGAATGAGCTTTAAACTCCTTCAAGCTGTTTACTCTGCATTTGGTTTAATGTGAAGAGTCACAGAGAGCAATTCTGGCTCAATAATGTTATGTTTTTTTAGGTCCTAACTCCAAATTCGGCATAGGTACACAGGTATGGTATAGTGTGTGTGTGTGTGTGCGCGTGTGTGTGTGTGTGTGTGTGTGTATAGCAAATTGATCTGAAGTTAAGCTCCTCCTTTCTTATTGTTATTCATTCTACAGTTTGCAACTGATGCTCAAACTATTTACACCATACAAATTTATAATTGCTCCACTTAGATATAGCGATTTCACTAAATGTGAAGTCAGTGACTGTTGGTTTGAGGCACAATATGAGCGGTTCCACACTTAGGGATGAACAGTAACATTGGGATCTTATCAGAGTTAATTTAGGCACTGCTGTAGACTGCTATGCTTAAGTTGTATTTATTTTATTCATTTTACTGCATTCGGAGTCATAGACACAGATGGTAATAGGCTCACTATTGATGAATACTGGCATACATGTCTTTTAAAGCATCATGTGGTTATCATGTACAAAGGTTGAAACTGCAGAGGTGCTGCATTTCATGGTCTTTGATGTAGATGAACATAAAGATATATAGACACCTCAAAATGCATCATTGCATCTCTCTATAGTACTAAATAGTAGTAATGGTGTGCAGATCATTGCATCTTTACCTCCCTTACATGCACATGTGACAACTGCAGCACCTCCTTATACATGATGCTGTAAAAAACATGAATTTAATACCTCAATATTTTTCTGGTTACAGACATGTGACTAAATCTAGGAACTTAATTAGTTCTCATGTAGTTGTAATGCCTTCAATCAACCCAAACTCGTGGAAATGCCTTCCAGCTCTTAAGGAATTAAGCACTAATTCAAGGCCAAAAAAAATCGTCTGCCTGCTTTCCAGGATTTTCTCAGAGGAAGTGAAATCTCTTAAAAGGTTTCAGCAGGCTTCACTTTGTCACATCAGTGGCATTTCTAATGTCTGTATCAGGGCACAGAATAACGGAACCTGAAACCACATCTCGGCATCTAATATTTATACATCCTGTGCCTGCGCACACCTCCATTCTGTTTCTATTTTGCCACCTTTAGATCCCACATATGCTCAGAGTAGAGTATACTGCTTTCATTCATATTCTTGTCTTTCCCCTCTTGTGACTTCCTCTTCCTTTCTGCTCAACCTGCATTTTCGCTAACCTCTCTGTTTCTAACTTTGGCTGGTGTTCGCCGCGCTTTTCTCCTGGTGTACTTCTGAAGTGCTGTTCTCTGAGACAGAGTGGCATACCGCTACCCCCAACAGCTACTCTTCCCTCCCTGTGTGAGCAGGAAAAAACTTTCTGTATTTAAGACTTTGTAAATTAGAGGTATAAAAAGTGCATCATTGCATCATTCTGAATGTGGTGACTGCATCGATTTTGGAATGTTAGAATTGATAACACTTAATTGATAATAAATAATGCATGTGCTAATTTTTTGAAATTTGAAAATTTAAATATTTGTTTGGTTTTATTAAAAATAAAAATTTTGCGTATTGTTTTTATTGTCCATATTCCACAGCTGGGTACATTACCACTTAAAAGTTTGGAATCTCTTGCCGTATTAATGTTTTTAATCAATTCTATGGATTGAAATATTACAAAGTATTCATTAAAAGGTATATGCATTTTATTCAATATTTCACAAAATTCTGTGAAAGTTCTAAAATATATGATATATATTTTAGATAGATATATGGTAAGCTTTGGTTTGTTTACATTCAGTTTCCGTTTACATTACAATTTGATCTCCTTTTATGAAATGTGATGAGTAGGGATGTACAGGGATTCCCTGTTTGGATTTGACAGATATTTGACAGATATTATGAAATCTAATATTGAATATTGACAGATATGTTATTATATATTATATTATATAATTACTA
>CM067475.1:24756129-24807763 GCA_034552555.1 Semaprochilodus insignis
TATATTATATAATTACTAAATGTATATGTATATTTTATAAATTTTAACATATGTACACTCCCCTCCAAAATTATTGTCACACCTGGTAAACATCAGTAACATAAGAAAGGTTTTAAGAATTTTGCCTTTTGATGAATTAGCTGTATCTCTAATTAATTCTAAGATCCCTCTCATCTCATCAAGAAATATATATATATATATATATATATTAACAAAACCACATTTACCACTATTATTGTCACCCTTGAAATTCTTAGAAACAAAATGTAACTGAAGCAGTTTCTTATTTATATTTAGGTTAAGAAGATCAGAGTGTCTATTACTATGTAAGTAGTACATTGTAAGTTAGTGCAGTAATTAAAAATCAACTGGAACTGTGTCCAACTTACCTGGATGAGGACCCAAGTTTATATCGCCCCCACTCACAGTAAGGGGGCAATACATATCAAAGGATCGCTGTTGGACAGTTGGTGAGAAAAAAAGTAGCATCTTGGGGCCACCAAGTCTCCAAAACTACTATCAGGCTCTACCCAGAGTCTACCTCCCTGTCAACAAATGGGAACCTCTTTAGGGTACATGGCATCACAGACTCCATGAAATACTAGGACATTATAAATCCAGATCTGTCTGCCTCTGCCAAGAAACTAAAAATCATTTTCCAGCAGGACAGTGATCCAAAACGTATATCTAGATCCACACAAAAATGGTTTACAGAGCAAAAAATCAAGCTTCTGCCATAGCCATCTCAGTCCTCTGGTCTAATCCCTGTAGAAAACTTATGGAGAGCGCTGAAAATGAGGGTGCACAAGAATGAACTTGGACCCTGGGTGATGTGGAGAGACTGTAAAGAGGAATGGTCTCAGATTCCCTCCTTTGTATTCTCCAACCTTATAAGGTGTTAAGTGCTGTGTTGTTTCTGACAAAGGGAGATTTTCAGGCATGCAGACTTTATGACTGTATGTGTCAGCCCACAGTTTCTATATCGACGCATTCCTAATGATGAGTTTTGAAGATTAAATTTATTAAAATTTCATTTTTGATGTCATACAGTTTTTAGAATATTCTCTGGCTCCTTTCATTATTGTTCTCCTTTGCATCAACATTTTTTTTGTGTTTTTTTTTTATTTATGTAGATGACTTAGGGTCCTATTCATTATTTGACAGCTGTGAAGTTGCATGGGACTAGCATTTTAGAATCATGTTCTAAACTTTATTTATATTATTGAATTTAAGGTTTAGAATATTATTTCAACAGAGATTCCAGACTTTTGAATGCTAGTGTAAATAAATAGGTTCTTCAGTCACATTTGAGTATTCAGTGTTCTTTCAGGAATTATTCTGAATTGTTTTAAACCAAACAAATTTAATTTGCTTGTGAAATCCAAGGTCATGTCCAGCCTGCCAGCCCAAATCTGATTATCCAGATTGATTTGTGATTTGTGATTACAGATGCATCTCAGTAAATACTCCCTGCTCACTCAAATCGAAATTCAAGTGCTTTTGCATCACTCATAACACAACAAGCAACAACGACATCAAAACCAGAGCGATGGAAATGCTGGGGTTTGCTACACAATCTGAACTGAGCCTAAGATTCCATGATGCACTGAATTCCTACATAATCATACTCAAATCAACTGATTGTAGTTGTATGCAAAAGTTTGGGCACCCCTGTTCAAATGCTGTGTGGTTTGAAAATAAGTGTCCAGAGAATACATTTCTACATTGTTTTAACATTTTAAATTTATATATATATATATGTATTTGACCTGTGGTGTTCAAACTTGTGCATATGACCGTATAAACTTGTTAGCACTACTCAGTTACTCAGTTACTCTTTCTTCCTGCAGCAATGGTGTGGTGTGAGCGGGGGATCCAGGTGCTCCTCACCACGGTTGGGGCCTTTGCGGCTTTTGCCCTGATGACTGTGGCTATCGGCACAGACTACTGGCTGTACGCACGAGCCTTCATCTGCAACAGCACTGCCAACTCCACTCAGGACGACCCCCACAACAAGGACAAGAAAGATCCTGGAGCCCTCACCCACTCTGGCCTGTGGAGGATCTGCTGCCTGGAAGGTATGTGAGCGTTTGTGTATGTATGTGAGATAGGGAGGTTTATGCATGTGTGTGGGAGGCCAGAGGATATGCGTGTATTCGTGCATATGCCTGCCTGCGGCTGTGTGAGACTACACCGTAGCAAAACGGAGAAGCGTTTGGCGTTCCTGGTTGCTCTTTTCTACATTCTGTAGATGTTCAAATGTATTTTATTGCAAATGCAGGCTAATAGGCACCTCGCACTTATGCAGTTGCATTTATGCGGCCACTGGAGAAAGATGTTCTTGATTATAAGGTACTGTATGAAAAAGCACTGATTGCTGTAGACTCATACAGCGCTTGTTTTTGAAGGGGGTCATGGTGTAAATCATCTTTTAACATATTCTGAACTGTAGCTGTTGTCAGATGCTGACAGGAGTTGGCAGAATATTGTCATTGTCCATTTTTTTGCAGCAGAATTCTTTAGAAAGAGATTAAATGCAAACAATTTCAAATTTCTATACATTATATGATTCAGAATAATTACAAATCAATATGTACAAATTATATACAGAATTAACAGTTCAGCTTTGACAATGCAAGCATGTGAAAAATGTATATATCATAAAATTATCAATAGAAATGGATATTTTTGTTATTGATTGCTGCAACATACTTTTTTTTTCATTAAACCTGAAAGAAGTGAAGTTACTGAGTCAAGAGAGAACAAATCATACTAAAATACGATGTGTGTGCACCACTGTGAGTCACCCTGTAAAGCCAGAAATAATTATTTATAATAGTCAGAGGAGTGGGGAAACATCCTACATCCAACAAATTAGCATCACAGTTTTAAAGGTCTGGGTAGATGTTTAGGTCTCATATGTAGAATTACCATTACTGCTAAAGGTATGATGACAGTAGAAGGTTCTTCACTTACATTGTCTGAAAACATTGTCGTTTACCAAGTTCTTTTTGAATTCTCTTTCAGCATGCTCACATCATATTCGTTTACTCGAGAGGGTCAGAAGCACCAGAAAGGCCTCCAAATCCCTGAATATCATATACAGCTTTAAGTTATTTTACAGTAATGTTCTGTAGACCTAAAACAGTTTCCATTTGTGTCCTGGGGCAACAAAGTGGAGCCTCAAACTCCACAACATACACAGTGCCTGGTCTGTAGAGTTTCAGCTGTGAATTGGTGTTGATTTATTCTTAAATCCGGGCTGCACATTTTTCTACAGCTAAATATTTACATCTGACCCCATGGCTGGTTATCCAACATGAGCTATAGAAAATTAGCTTAGGCTCATGCTAATGACGCTAAAAGCACAAATTGCCTGCTGCATGCAAGAATGAAAACTCAGTGTGGAGCAACTGTTGTTTTCTCCTTGTATCAGCACACCAGACAGGCCAGTTCACTGTCGAGTGATTGACTTCATAGTCGTTATATGTATTGATAATTGTCAATAAGTGGTCTCAGCACTAATTTGTAGTAAGCAAAAGAATACAGACAATAAAAAACAACAGATCAAGTTTGGTCAGTGCATACTGACTATTATTTCCACATTCAGAGCGATGCCTCATGATGCATTTTTGCACTCCAGTCATGGACATAACGATCTCTATACGTTCAACCCAGCACTCTGGTCATGTCTCAAGAGGTGTCTATCCAGCAAACATTATCTCTGTTTTTCTTCATTTGCATGAGAAACCAATAAGAGTGGACGCCAGTGGTGGTAATTATGCTATGAGTCATCACAGGTCAAAGGTGTCATGCAGTGATCTCGTTTTTGTCTGCATAATCAAACGAAACAAAAACAGAGCTGTTCGAGCTGTAGAACGCCCCTCGCTCCACTGCTCTGATCCTTCCTGTAGCACACAGCTGCTCAGCTTTGAAAAAAAGGAAGATGGCTCAGAATCTAGAATGGAAAAACAATCTAAAAGGAACACTTGTAATTATGGTTGAACTTTCTTGTTGAGTCATTGAAGCAGACATCATTTGAAAGTATTGATCAGCTCGACGTGTTGTTGTGTGAAACCCGCTGAACTACTGCTTCTGAATCCTATAATAAGTTCTCTAGCCTGGAAGTAGTAAACGCTCTGTGAGCTTCTGAAGGAATACAGTCTCTCTGTCTCTTCCTCAGGGTTAAAGAGAGGGGTGTGCTCCCAGATTAACCATTTCCCTGAAGATGCTGATTATGACCAGGATGCAGCAGAGTACCTCTTACGTGAGTGATGTGTGTGTGTGGATGTGGGCCCCAAGTAAATAAACTGCTCTGTTGTGTTATGAATGTAGAGTCCTGCAGTAAGAGGGCATGATTCGGTGATCTGTTACACATCTTGTTTCTCCTTTTTGTCCTCTCCTTTCCCTTTATCTATGCAGGTGTCGTCAGGGCTTCAAGTATATTCCCTATCCTAAGTGCCATTCTCTTGCTGTTGGGTGGGGTGTGTGTGGCCTCCAGTCGCTTCTATAAGAGCAAGAGACACATTATTCTGGGAGCAGGCATTCTGTTTGTGGTGGCAGGTAGGTTGAATTGAATCATTTATTTATTTAGTGGTTTTTAATGGGGACAGATGCATGAGCGTACAAAATGAGAGAGAATTGTCTGATGCCAAATTGAACATTTATAGAGATAAACTAATTATGGTTGTTTGTCCCCAGATGGACCTTTTAATAAAACACTATTCTTCCTTCAGGGGGTATGAAAAGACAAAACTCTGTGGTTGGAATGCATTTTCTTATCTCAACATTTCTCGAGTGAACATAAACAAATTTATCTGCAAAATGGAAAAAAAAAAATCGTAACTTTTACTAGTTAATAGGGGCTGAGAGAAAATAGCCTCAGTATATGTTATTTTAAACTCAGGTCAGTGCCAAAGTTATCCAGGCTCCTGATTCCTGAATGTCTAACAGGATTTCCCAAATTTCTAACAAGGTGGAGGAAAAATTTGGTACAGCATAGCACTGCAATATTTTTTGTGCACTAATGCATGTATAATGATATGGTATTGTGACCTAATATTATCATGACACTTATATCTCACCTATAGAAGTTAATGAAAAGCATTTCTTTAGGTTCGTTTCTTTAGGCACGTTTCTTTAGGTTCATTCATCATGAAATTTTAAGACACAAATTTAAGGCACGGTCTTGAATCTTAAGTGTTTTTTGAATTAGATGACTTGGAATGTTTTTCTTCGCTCCTTTTATGAATTCCTTTGTATATTTGTAGGTTTGTATATATGTAGATTAATTAAATTTGTATTAAATTGTTCACCTTGGTCTGTATTGGTGGTAGTTTCTTGATCATGTGAGGGTCATGTGACATTGAGTATTTTAGGCTACATTTGACTATACTAATTTTGAATGGCATTAAAGACGGCGTGCGGCGAAAGACTTCTGCCGTAAAATAGAATCATTCGATCAGTTATAACCTCATGCTTGCCTAATTGTTGAGTGTGGGCTTTCGTGCTTTTTTCGTATTGTACTTTTGGAGCCAACAGACCACTGAGTACGCGGGAAAGTGCAAGGTAGAAGTCCTTTTCCTTCATTGCATCCAAATTTTATGTTAAATGATTATTTATACCATTTGAAGCAATTAGCTTGCTTTTCAGTATCCTATAATAAATGTGTCTATTAGCAAATAGGTATATGCTAGCCCTGTTGAAAAAAAAAATTCTGCAAAAATGCTTATAATCAGGTCAGATGGATGACAAAAATGCCCACACACATAGACACCGTCACAGGAAGACATGAAGTGTGCAAAAATTTGTTCTCACAGAGAGAAAGATTCTCTGTAACTGGCAAAGTAGGATCAACACGTGAATGCAAGAGTAATAATATAGAGTATTGTATATTGAAATAAACAAATGGATGACCAGTAGTGAAATATGACAATACATGCTGGTGCTCAAAAATATGCACATGTATTTAGAATACTACACTAACCAATTATAATGGATTGTAGGATCCCATCTGACACTGTTTTATAGCTGATATCTCACTTTACGTAACTCATCCTATATAAACACTGTCATATTTATTTCTGCACCAGGCCTGAGCAACATCATCGGTGTCATTGTTTACATCTCAGCGGCGCTCAGCGACATCTCGCCAAAAAAGGACGAGGACAAGAAGTGGCACTACTCGTATGGCTGGTCCTTCTACTTTGGTGGCCTCTCCTTCATCCTGGCTGAGGTGGTCGGTGTCCTGGCTGTTAACATCTACATCGAGCGTAACAAGGAGCTGCGCTGCCGCTCTCGCACCGACCTGTTCCGCAGCACCACCTCGGCCGTGCTGCGGCTGCCCAGCTACCGCTTCCGCCGCCGTTCCTCGCGCTCTAGCTCACGGTCCACTGCCGAACCACCACGCTCCCGGGACCAGTCGCCCTCCGGCCTTGCTGCTAAGAACTTCGGGCCACCGCTCGCTGCAGGCCCACCCCCATTCTCCGTGGCCACGCTGCCCAACCCACATACACATTCAGGAGGCGGAGGAGGTGGAGGAGGAGGTGTTGGAGACATCTCCATGTACACGCTAGGCAGGGAGGGCAAGCCACCCATGTACGGAACAGTGGACCGCGCCACGCTCTACCAGCTGCACAACTACTTTCCAACCAAGGAGGGAGGAGGAGGGGCACTCATGACAGGGACGCTGCCCTCGCTGTCAAAGTCCAACCTGGCGGCGTCGGCCAACGCTCCCCTCAATGCCCCATCCTCGTCCGGGCCCGGGGTCCAAGCACCCACGCTGTCGGCCGGTTCCACGGCCACCATGGAGAGGGAGAGAGGGCTGGGAACGCTCGACAGGCTGGGAAAAGGAGATAGCTCCAACACTAACACGCTGAACAGGAGAACAACACCTGTGTGATGGGTATGGGTGGAGGTGGTGGGGTGGGGCGGGGGTCAGAGAAAGAGAGAGTGGAGGAGTGAGAGATGGGGATGATCTGGACTGCAAAAGGCAAACAAAGAATGCATGGGGGAAAGAGAGATGAGATTGATAGAGAGTCTGGACCCTTGTATTGTACAGGGTCTGGTACCTGCCACACCTGTTCCAGCTAATTAACGCCAGAGTCCTTGATCGACTGGATCAGGTGCGTTTGTGTTAGGTGAGAAGGGGGGCCAGCGTGCGCACTCAGGGGCAGGGGGTGTCACGGACATCTCCATTAGGGGTGTAAAAATGCACCTGAAGGAGGCGATTCAACTGCATCGATTTTGAAATGTAAGAAAAATATGAGAATGACAGATCAGAGTAATATTTGAGTAATATTCTAGAGCACTTTTCATGCTTACAAAATCCAACACTAAAAGCTCCCTGTATTGTTTTATTGTCTATATGTTCCACCACAGTGTAAATAGTTTATCCTTTACATTTGTGTATTAACTGGTGTGTTTTTTAAAAATAGCCCAATCAAATGGAATCATGTTGAAACTTGGGATTTCACGATGCCTTGAATAGTTTCGTGGAATAATCATTGTCAGGTGACAGATTTACACCCCTAATCTCTAGTTCCACACTGGGCAAGGACAGAACAGGGGGCTGCACCACACATTACCAGCCAGCTGCACAACTACTTTCCAACAAAAGAAAAAGGAGGAGGAGGAGGAGGAGCACTCATGATGGGGACACTGCGCTCACTGTCCAAGTCGGCCAATGCTCCCGTCAATGCCTTGTCTTCCACTGACCCTGGGGAGGGAGTGGCTGGGGTCTGAGAGAGAGGGAGCGAGCAAGTGAAAGAGAGTATGAAGAGAGGAAAGATGGGTATGATCTGAACTGCAAATGGCATACATGGATTGGAAAGAGGAAGCGTGGGAGGAAGAGAGAAAAGGAAAGGGAGAGAGAGAGAGAGCAGGCTGTGAAGCAGAGAAAGGGATGACTCACAGGACACTGAGAGGAGAGAGAGAGAGAGTAAAGAGCGAGAGAGAGTGGAGCCAATCATCCTCTTTTTTCTCTCCATTTCTGTTTTCGAACATGGTGACTTTAGTCATAAATAGAGTTCCATCCGCACCTTTACTGATTCACGTTGAAATACTTGATGTGTGTGATGGTGGTCTTACTTTGGGTTCTTCAAGCTCTTTTGATTCCAGTGCTTTATCATCAGGTTATGCCTGTTACTTATTTAGCATTCCAATATAATAAGTCATATTGTTTTTATTATTGTAGATGTTACTGTTTGGTTTATCTGAATTATTTTGTTATTAAATTATTTGTTATTTTTTATTAATTTATTTATCTTATTTCAGTTCTATCTGATGAATTTAAACTGTGATTTTCTCTTGCACATACTGACACTATATTTTATGATGTCATTCAGTGTCAAGCATGTGCTTATCTGTGAGTTTGTGTGATTATTATTATTATTATTATTATTATTATTATTATTATGTCTCCTTTTTTTTTTTACAAAGATAGATAATATTTAGATCTGTGGAATTTCTTTGATTGTAATTGTAGGTGTACAAGTAGTTAGATTTCATATGAATATATTTGATTATTCAATTAATAACCTTAATATTATTACAATGAGATGACAACTTTGAAGAACTGTTTTCCAGAAGGCCTGTTCCGGGAAAAGGAAGAAACAACAAGGTAGAATGTGAAAATTAAAGACTTTCATGCCGGGGAGCAATACCTATACCTATAAAACCTCACCAGAAAAGACAAAAAACTCTATTATAGTAAATTATATATAATATATATATGAATATATATATACATATGTGGACACTTTTTTTTTGACAAATAAACCAAATATATTCTATAAATGTATCCAGTTGAGATATGTATGTAGTGTTTTATCCTAGAATTTTAGGATCTGGCCCGATTACTAGGATAAATAGTCTTTTTATTCATACTGTTGCTTTTGAATTTACATTACAACCAGTATTAGTATGTGGGAAACATCACAGTGGAAAACTGTGGAATTTTATGAGAAGGCAAGAAGAGGTGGGTAGCGACTTGTCACATTTTAGCAAGATATTGTAGCTGAATTCTTTAGCTCAATATTGTTCTAATTATATAATATTATATAATAATAATAGATCTAGTGATAATTGTTGTTCACTTAATTGCAGATCTAGCCACTAACTGCTTTTCATGTTTAACTTTATTCTCTTCTACTGGACCTAAATGCTGGTTTGCATTAGCCAACAGCCCTCACTTTGGAGCTCTGTTCCTGTGCTGGTAGACACTGGATTTGCTCTGCAGTTGTATATGGAACTCTATAGAGGACTTGAAAGTTTTCCACTCCCACTCCCAAGTTATTTATTTGTTTATGTATGTTTTGAAGGCTACTTTTACCTTAGCTGGTTTACTGAAGTGACAACATCTTTACTTTGGTTTTAGCATACTTTAGCCACATCTAAATCCAGGTAAAATTTGATTTCACAAACATACTCCAAAATAGAGAATCCCGTCGTTGTCAGAGAGAAAATGATGTTATTTTCTCCTCTTATTTGTCACAATTTATTTGTAACCTGTTTGCCTGGTTTATATCCAGTGTATGATTAATTACTCCGGTGTTTTGTAACGGTCTACCTTCTGGCGTTTCGGGTTTAGTAGGTGTGATCAAAGAAAGTACAAAGAGAATTCTTAATCACAAGGAAGCCAGGTATTAACATAATGCTGTAGCTGCCAGATCCATTGAAGAAAGCAGGGTCAAATCTGCAGTGTATTAAGCACGTTAGTGAATGGGCCAGTGCAGGACGCAGTGTTTGAATTGATCTTGAGAGCACGACGAGTCGGAGAGGTCAGCACCACACACACAAACACATATGCAGACAGCCCGAGGGATTTAGGCCACGCCTGTTTAGACAGTCACATTCTCTTCCTCTCTCTCACTCACGCACACTGTAATTACTGAGAGAACAATGTAATGCTTGTGCATAGCTCTGGGGAAGGATACGACCGACTGTATGTATCCTCCAGAGCTCACCCTGGCCTTCATGCCATGCTAAACAATAACAGAGAGAAGCTACAGTGTGTTCATGTCTGTGTCTTTTCCCATTTCAAAAATGTGCAGTGCGTGCCACTGCGCGACCCCTCACCTTTGCTGCTGCGAGGCTGCTGTTGGCACACGGTGAGCAAGTGAGCTACTGCATAGCTTCAAGACCGCTGGGGTCCCAGTCAAATGCTTTCTCCAATTACCTCTGATCTCTGCTGGCACACCCACACAAACACACGCTCCAGAGTACTACCGAAAAAACTCGAAGGCCAAAAGGATATTTACAGATCACACACTGAAACGTGTAATAATGAGATCTGTACTTTTCAGGTCACACACTGAAACGTAATATTAAAATCTGTACTTTTCAGATTACTTACTGAAATATATGTAATATTAAGATATGTAATTTTGAGATCACACACTGAAAAGTATGTAATATTCAGATATGTACTTTTCAAATATAAACACTAATATATATCAGTTATGTGTGTAATTCCTTTTTATGATGGACAATTTTGAGCTGTGCGATTAATATCATTATTTCAATAATTGCATGTAGTTAATCGTGATCTATCATGTTATATTTCCTCAAAAAATCCCTAAAGAATTAACTAACTACACAGGTTATTACTATGATACTAGGAAGCTGTAATATATATATGTGTGTGTGTGTGTGTGTGCATGGAATGATAACCTGAGCTGTGGATGATTCTAAGGTGACAAAAAGCTTGCAGCATAAATAAATAAATTACAATAGATTGAATAGCCAATATGTATCATATTGCAAAACATACATCAATATAGATAAAAAAAAAATCTCATGGCAAATCTCATGTAAATTGACAAGTACAGTATATTGTTTAACAAAAATAGCAGCTTCCTGTTCACAAAATTCTTGGTATATTATATATAAATCTAAACATACCTTCTGGAGTACTTAAAACCAGACTATGCACAATTTTGTTGTACAAATCCCATTTCTGAAAAAAAAAAAAACAGTAAAATGCATTAAAAACAAGAATCTGTGATTTCTTGAATTCTCTAGAACCTTTATTTAACTGACAGAAGTATAACAAACAGACTTCCAAAGCTTTCACTGAGCAGGATAATTATATTTGGTAAATATAAACAAATTGTTGCAGTTTTTACAAGTGGTATTTTTCCCATTCTTGCTTCATACAAGACTCCAGCTGCTCACCTGTCTTTGTGGTGGTCTTTGTTGTCTGATTCGCTTCCTCGTGATGTGCCATACATTTTCTATAGGAGCCAGATCTGGACTGCAGGCAGACCAGTCAAGCACATGCACACTTTGTCTGTGAAGCCATGCAGTTGTAGCACATGCAGAATGAGGCCCACCACTGCCTAGCTGAAACAACCATGAACTCTCTGGGAAAACATGTCACCTTCATGGCAGCATATATCTCTCTAAAATCCTCTGCGTTTATGGTGACTTCACATACTGACGCCCCCATACAATGACGGATTCACATGATCAGTTTCACTGATAAAGGTATAGATCATCCCGTACGTTATTTGGCAGTTGGACTGTCATCACAGTACATATTTCCACTGTCCTTCGAACCATCTTAGCTGAGCTTGGGCGCAGAGAACTGGGGGGCATTTCTGCAAAGAAACTGATTGCTTAACACAGTTTCACATTTCAGCAATGGACTGTGTTAAGTAACAACAGTTGTCTGAGGTTCTCCAGAACCCGTGTGGCCCTATTTAACAAAGCAGCATGACACTTACTCATACACTAAGGTCTGGGGTCTCAAAGGTCTTACACATTCACCAATGGTTTTGGCCTTTCCCTACCCAGACAGATGTCTCTGTTTTCCTTGAATAGTTTCATAGTATTGTATATGGTAGATGCAAAAAAAAATCTTGGCTATCTTGCATTAAAAATGCTCTTGTTTGATGATTCTCTAACAAAGTTTGACAAAAAGCAGTGAGCCACGCCCATCCCTGCTTACAAAGAATGAGCCTTTGGTGGATGCTCCTCATATAGCCAGTCATGGTCCACTTACCTGTTACCAATTCACCTGCTTATTGTGGAATAGTTCAAACCTTTGACTCTTATTTAGCACTTCGCAGGCATCAAATTTATTTTTTCATATTTACAGAATGCAATCGAATTAGAAGGTCAAAACATTAACAGTAATGTCTTTGTACTTTTGTGAATAAATTAAAGGTTCAAGAGAATGAACAGATCTTGTTTTTACTGCAAAAAAGCATAAATGGGGTTTGCATATAAATAACATAAACTTATTAATTTGGCAAGAGATTAAAAAATTTGAACACTAGTGTAGCTATATGAGCAGACATATTAAGCTGATCAGAATGTATTCATTATTTTCAGTAGTTCAGTAACAATATTTTTATTATTTCATATGAACCTGAACATGAAAATGGCATCATCATTGAATGCCACTAATAATTTATTGTGTTAACATGTTATTGTTATTATGCTCATCGTTTTATCAACATGCTTTTTCTTTAATAACAGCATGCACTGAAGGGACACTAATCAGTAGATGGAATCCTCCTGAGAGTGTTTGAAAGTGTTTCAGTGGAAGGAGTTAAAAAAAAAATCATCTCACTTTTCCCGTAAAGGCCTTAACATGGTCAGTGTTAGAAAATACTTTAAATGATGATCTTAATTTGAAATCTTGGCTTTTTTGGTATAAACATGCCTCTAAGTAGTAGAAAATGTTTTAATATATTTTTTTAATATGCATATACTTTAATACATTTATAATGTATAATGTTGTAGTCCTGTAATTCTGCCCTTTTGTGTGATGTTTGATTTTGGACTGAAAAGAAGTTCCTAAATATATTTCTATAGCTGTATAAATATATCTCTTAGCTGTATTTCTGAGCACATGGCTTATTTGAAGCAATATATTTGTTAGTCATCTGCATAAATTATCTACTTGGATGAAGAGGAGACATCCAAATATGGAAGTTATAAAGTAAAAACAATGCAAGGAATGCTAATCTGCAATTTGTTTTGCGATTCTAAATCACTATATATATATAAAGTGCAGCAGTACAACAAAGCAACTGTGTTATATATATGCACTATGCTGCACTTTAGCTTTACTACAATAGAAAACAGTGAAGTATCGTTCTACAGATGAAGACATGCAAAACATCTCTATGGATACATATAAAACAAACTTAGTCCTGAACTCTCAGGCCAACTAGCTGCTATCTTTCTTTCCTTACACAAACACACACACACACACACACACACATACACTTTAAAACGATTACACTGCTATATATACAGAGTGCGCTGCAGATCAGGTATCCTACCCTGGCAGTGGGACAGGGATGTGTTTCAACTGGGTGAGCATGTGTGGCTTTGAGAGGTAATGTGAGGGTACAGGTTACAGCAGTAGCATGTGTCAGCTCATCCCTGATGGTTGCTATGGGTCTAGGAGGAACACTGGAAACACTTATGTGTGTATGTATGTATGTATGTATGTATATAACCTGTAAGCAGGAAAAACCCACTGTTAGTGCCAATTATGTTTGGATCAGCATAGATTAGAGTTGGAATTGGTTTTGGGTGACGCAATGACGTAAATGACCGACAAGGTAGTGCTGCTGTTAGAAAAGAGCTTGGGTGGTGGTACTTAAGCCCCAGGTTTGTGTTGCATACATTCAGTGGAGCGCAATTGGCCACGCTCTAAATTTAGAGAGGGAGGGAGCAAGGGAGGGGAGGAGATGCGATGAGTGAGAAAGTGCAGAGACAGAAATCTGGAAGGAGGTCAAGACAGAAAATGGCATGTATTTGTGCAATGATGAAAAAGAAACAAGGAGCATTGGGAGGGTTTGTCATCACCTTTTTATCATATGTGGATTTGTGCATGCGAACAGAAGGAAAACTAACACTAACCATTTAAATCTATTCAGTAAATTTATACATTTCCTTCACAAGGTTAAACATACATGTTAATGAAGTATAAGAATACATTCATATTACATATATATATATACACACATCGGAGATACATGTAGGCAGCAAGGTTGTGCAGTCACAGAGCAAATATGTAACCAACCAGTCAATAAAAAAGCCATCCTTTTATAAAGTCACAACATGCATTGCATTAATATGTTTATGTACAATAAGACATTTATGTTTGTGACAAAATTGAAAAAAAAAGACATTTCAAACTACACTTTGCAACTGTAACCTGAAGAAGAACAATTAGCTTACATTACTCTCCTAAATCTGTTATTTGCAGGAACTGCATATAAAATATAATATGGCAATATGTTACCAATATATTTGAAAATTATAATGGATTATGTTGCAAAGTATTTTTAATGAGGACTGTTAAACACTCATAGAAAGTAAAGTAGAAATGAATCAATTAATACATTAAAAGGTAATTAACTTCCTTCTTTCTTTTTTCTAATCCTTCAGAAATACTGTAATAATAATATATGCAACATTGCCAATGTAAGTAATCCAGTAATGTATAAATATATATATAATTTAGACATATATTATATAAATAATAAGAGGTGGGGGGCTGGAATTCCAACAAAGCATTTCAGGCAGCTGAAGTTTTTCTATTCGGCATGTACTTTGAGCTTTATAACTCTACAGACCATTTACATGCACACAAAGCTACATACACACTAAGGGAAAGAGAAAAACTAGAGAAGCATAATAGGTCCCCTTCAATGCATTAGTATGTTTTGAATTAGAAGGGTTGTATGAAATAATTTTAGAGCTAATTGTGTATATGAGAAACTGTGGAACATCCACCTACGAGAGACAGCTTTGGCCTATCCAGATTTATTGCCTTTTTTTCCTCTGGTGTTTAACATTTGTTTAGATGATTCAGTCTTCCGCATTCAATCCCATATTAACAAAAATGATGATCCTACAGTTTCTACTAACAAAGCATAGTTTGGTAAGAAATATTCTGTTTGTATGTTTTTGATTGTATTTCTACCTGTAGTGCACTGGATTTTGGTATTAAGCTACTGCAACAAAAGTGTAATCATACTTAATACTGGCATCATAATCACCTTTCTCTACTTGAAATTGAAAATTGCAATACTATCTATACACTACTGAGATCCAAGGCTAAAATATGTCATAACAGAGGAACACCGCTGTTTATAATCTATGGCACATTAGAAATATCACAGTCACATACAGTAACTCAAACATGCTAGCAAAATGACCAAATTAAAACTGTGTCAGTACTCATCGACCAATATATTCAACATGTGATTGATTACAGTTCCCCTACACAGTTCTAGCTACAGTATTGTGCTTTTAAATACATTGCCCTCCGTGTTGGCCTAAATTGTGTGTAAAAGTCTTTCAAAGCTCATTTACTTTCAGCAGATTAAATCTTCTGATAACTCGATGTTACACAAGTCTGTTGGGGAATATTATGCAGACTTTTGATGCAGTCTGCTTCTTTTTTGGTCGGCTTCCCTAGCCTGGTACTTGAGAAGTTGTGAGGATATTTTTAACAGCTGATTGGGGATTAGCGAGGCTCTGGTCAAGACACCCTATAAGCACCCTGTTTTTAACTCTGGCTAGGTCACACTATAACAGATCTATCCTGTACACATAGTTTGCAAAGCTTTCCGATATAGTGAGCCTTTATTTACTGAGTATTAAGGCGAAGACCAGGGGGCTATATTTCACATTCTGGGTGGGGGTGAAAGCTAAATGGAAATAAGAAATCAAATAAATCTTACACTATCTAATCTTAGCACACTTCATTGGTGCATTGCCAGAAGCAACAGTTTGGGGCGGCATACTTGTGAAACCAGTATTAATGTATGATCTGTGTGGTGGTGTTTGTATTTACTGCGCTGTCACAGCATATTAAGCCCTATACAGTTAAACCTCACTATGGTGCAAACCATAGTATAGTATGAGTACAAACCTAGAAAAATTATTTATCATTGAAAGTAGACAAAATTCAACACCACTTTAATTGCAGTGTCAAATGCTCGCTCCATCTCTTGTCCATTGAGCAAGGAACAGTGAGATAAACATCTTATTTAACACAAACATATATTTTAGTCTTTCCAGCTTTGCTTAAAGCATGGTGTTATCTAAGAGAAAGAAAACTTTTTGCCAGTGGCAGTGAGTCTAGAGCAATCGCATACTATTATTAGAGTGCTACAATAGTGACTTACTAGTATGGGAATTTTGCCTTTATATATATATTTGCTTTTTTTCATGATAAACAAGCATTTACATTTGATTCATACATCATATTTAAGTCATATTGGACACAGGACATCATTTTAAGGCACCAATGTCTTAACAGTAAGGTTTCCCTATAAACTGTACTATATCATTTGCATCAGTTATTAAATAATGCACTTTTAATAATGCACAACAGTGTTCCTTCCTCTCCCATCTTCAGTCAAAAACCTGAACCCACAAAGTTCTACTGCACTTAATAGTAAATTAGTCTATTTAACAGTTACTATGCCATACAAAACACAGTTTACAAAAGAGATCACTAGCTGTCACTGCTCCTGCAAGGCAAACACTTTTCCCAAGGACTGTACGGTAGAGCGAGGAGAAGGAAAAAAGCTCCCGCAACTACAAGCATGGCTCCCGCACACCCCACAGATGTCACGGACCATGACAGTTCATAGTGCAAAGGTACAGAGTGGTCGCTTGCCAAAAACGAAAGAACAGACTGGTGGAAAACGATGAGTGACAGGAAGACTAGGACACCTGATTTGAGACGAGATGAAAGAATAATGAGTCACATGCTGTACATGCACTAAAACACTCATGATATCCCAGTTACTGTAAGGAAGCTTTTAAAAACAGCTGTGCTGTACAGTTGGGACACTCGGGAACGCAATGTCCGTAAGTATCTTATGACAAAGCTCAATTTTTAAAAGGTGGTTATATGTGGCATTATAATAAGTAGTACTCAGACAAGCAACGGCTGTGATGCCTTAAAAGGTAATTCCTTTGGGTTCTCAATATTTCAGCATTATTAGACGGCAAAGAGGTGAACAGAGTTAAAAAACGTTAAGTATAAACAGCGACAACACATTCACGTCAGACTGGTAAATACAGGTCATCGTAAGACGTTGTTGTTTTTTTTTTTGTTTTCTTTTTAGATGAACCCCGGTTTTATCACTATCAGCATTACATATATAAATTCAGAAGACACATGCAGGTTAAGTGGTCATTTTGAATGGTATATAAAATGAATTTGTACTTGTCATTGTGACCCCTTGTTTCCGTTACCACTGCTGTAAACAAATCAGAGTGGGTACATTTATCTCTAATGAATGATTTTATAATAAAACATTCCAAATGGCCTTGTTTATATCTCAACAGCAGAAATTTACAGACATTTAAATAAACTGGTGGAATTCCCCTTTAAGGTGTAAGCTTGAGTGGGAAATAAAAGGCATGTTCATTACGTGTGTCAAGTGATCCACATCATTAGTGGCTTATAGGTTGTAAAGCTTGGATGATGGAGGTTAAGTCATACACATAGAGGTTTTTAAATTACTGTACCTGATAATGCAAAACAGACTGAGGCTGGCTTTAGGAAGAACTGCACCCCTTTGCTTATGGCCATGATGATGCAAACAGCTCCCATCAGCATTAGGAAAAGACCAAAGATAGCCAGCATTGCTGATGTTACTGTCAAATCTGTGTAGAGAAAAGAAGGTCACAGAGGGTCACAACTTGGGTACTTGAAACCGTTTTATGTAAAAGTAAATAAAAATAAAATCTATGCAATATTTATTAAATTAAAGTATTTTATGATCTCTAGATCATATTTGAGAAACATTAGCAAAAATATTTTCATTTCACATCACCGAAATCCAAATATATCAGGCATAATTTCATTGGTAGCAGTTGACTGATGGTTGATATTTAGGGAGACAGCTAACATTTACCATTTTAAGCTGATTTTCAACTGACAAAAATCAGAGCTTAAATTAATTTCCTAAATGCATCTCCTGAGAGAGAGAGAGAGAGAGAAAGAGTTAGTGTTGTAGTAATCTTACTCACTCTTGGCTGGTATTTTCTGAAACAGGACGATGTTCTCTCCAGTAGTGTAGAACTTGAAGTACGTACAGTTCGATTCTGAAAACACACATAACTAGCCTTAACAAATGGTGTGGCTGAAAATACAGTTGTGGTCAGAAGTTTACGCATACTCATCATGGACATAAAAGTCATTGCAGTATTGGGCATTCAATGGTGTCTTTGTACTGTTCTTTTTTAGGTCAACAAAGAGTGTACAACATGCATATAAGTTCAAAATATTCATACAACCCTTTTTTTAGGAAGGCCGTGCAAGATTAATGGTATGATATGAAGAGCTGTTCCTAAAGGTGCCATAGAATGCATTCATTCAGTATTTTATGCCCATTTACACCCCTGTGATTTGGCCCTGCAATGAAGGATCTTGTTAAATACGTAGGAGCTGAAGTTTGGCTCTTACTTGTTTTGCCAATTTTCTGTTCCACCTTAAATGTTACATTTTGGTAAAACAAGCTCCTTGAGATGTGCTGACATTCCTGGAAGCCTGGAAAGGTACATTTTTGCACAGTCTGCTGTTTTCATCCCTGTGGTCCTGTTGTCTTTGTTTACTGGACTAGAACATAGCTAATATATGTACATTTTGAAGCCATAAATATTAATGAATCAGGCCGGTTATGTAACGGGCTAGGATTTTGGAATTGGTCCATTATACTGACCTTTTCGCATATGCTGGATTTGTATTTAAAGGAAGAGACAACGGTTTGTCAGTGCTTGGTACCGACCTCTCCTTGTTCAAGTACATTCTATGGCACCTTTAATATAACCTGGGACATAGATGTGACTGGGACCTGGGACAAGTCATCACTTTAGATTTTTGGTTGACTTTAAGTACTTAATTTCTAGAGCACACTAATGGACAAGCACAAGCATTAGACTGTGCTCTACCTAATTGTACTGTAATTCTTGGTAAGACTTCAAATGTTTATATGAGGTGTTGAAAACACTCTAAAGCTTAATGTAAACTGGCATTGTTATAATGCTTGTGGATGTTAATGGCTTTGTCAATGGCTCAAGCTCACATTACAGAGCAAAAGTGGCACTAAAACATATCTGTATTGGTAGAATGGGTACATATCCAGTATGTGGCCATAACAGTAATGAGAACGGGCAGATGAGAATCCATTTTTGTTCTTGCTGAAGGTACTGTTGTTGCTTTTTCAACTACACTTTAATGAGCATGTCCTCATCATAGAGGAAGCATGCCATATAAAGGTGCCAAAAAGGACATTGTCCTAGAAATGCCAATTTTGGTTTTGTAAAGAACCTTTTAGTGGATGTGCAAAAAAGATTTAGAGAAATACTAGATGATAAATGTGTGGTAGATCTGTCCAATGGAGCCACACATTCAGGACAAAGTCAACAGGAGAGCCACATTTACCTTTACAATGAAAGATCAAAGATCTCTCTGTTTAGGAAATCAGTCTCCTGATGTACAGTACAACATATAGCATATAGCTACAATGCAGCCAATACGAGGTTATGCAAAAAAAAAAAAAAACACTATTACTCATTGTAGTGTTTTATAATGGGCACATGCACATTCTTTCACTTGATTAGTGGGGCATTGCTTTACTAAATGACCTCCTGATCAAAGTATCCTTGCTTTAAAAGGAGTGTAATGGCAGATATGGGGTCACTGCCATGTAAATTGCCAAAGCAGAATGATATAAGCAATAAATACTGTACATGTGAGCATAGCCAGAGAGTATCTTGTGTAGGGATACCACCTCATCTGCAGCACCACCTTCTGAAGCTCACCTCCAGGTAGATCCAGAGGCCCGCAGCTTTCTCGCTCCGGATCGACATCAGCGACCCAGATCATCTTAGTACAGCTTTTCCACAAGCCGTAGTGCGCCGCCAGGCACGTCTGATTGTTGTAAAAATTCTTGGATGGTGCAAGTTCCACCCAGAATTCTGTGCCCACCCCTAGCACAGTCAGTGTGATGCCCACCACGGCCACAAAGAAGGTGAGCTTGATCTTTCCCTCCTGACTCTCACTTAGGGCCTCGCCTGAAGGGGAGGATGCTCTAGTCCGCCTCTTGCCACCTCCGCTACGCACACCCATCATTCTTGCCAGGGCTCCAGAACCTCCGCCAGGTGCAGCCGATGGCCTGCTCTCCTCATCCTGCACGATGAAGGTGGACCACATGGCGGAGGGGCGGGGGGGGCGGGGGTGGAGATAAAGCAATTTGAAAGGACTGACTTTCTGACGTGGCAGTTATGAATTGATGGTAACGTGGATGAAAATAGTAAAGGCTTAACACCCAACTGCAGATCGAGGCTACAGAGTGAATAGGAAGTCCAGGACAATATCCTGAGGGGTTATCTAGTTATGGAATGATGTAGCATTAGAATAGGACTTGGCAGAATGCATTAAACAATGGCCGTGTGAAAACCAGCACTGAATGAACGAGGGTGTTGGCTCTGCATAACAATATGAGGGCATTTTCGAGAGGTCCGAAATTTGAAGGCACCATTGGTGAAGTAGATTCATAGAGTCGACATGGAGAACATATAAGGAACGGATGAGGCCGTAGGGTTAACAAGTGTGGTATATCTAGAGTTTGAAGAAAACAAAAGAGGAAATTAGGAAAAATTTTGATTGAATGTTTAGCAATCATGCTTTTCCCATATAGGCAGAAAAGTCCATTGCATCAATGCAGCATGCCATCATTTGACACAATATGATTTCTCAAATACGCAACACTGAACATCCACCACTGGTTTAGTGTAATTCCGATACTAATACTTTTCCATTTCTTATTTTATATGTCGGAAGTGAGAACACAACTGAACACAACAGAAACATGCCATGCATTCCTGAAAAACAATTTTAAGCCAAAAGACCGAATTATACATAAACTACCCCTTAGTGCATGATGGGGTCAGTTCCTAGATCAAAGTGATTATGCATATTCTGCAGCAGCCAGAGAAAAAACAAACTTCCTTTTTGTCCTTTAGTGGTGATTGACAAGCATTGGTCAGGCAAGGGCTTCAATAACAAACCACAACAATGGTACAAACAAGCTGCTAACCTGTTGGGCGTGAGAGGCTCAGTCGGAGTGAGGGAGGAAATCTTTTCTCTGCGCCTGGGAGAAACGAGACGGAGGGACAGAAAGGGAAAAAGGGAGGGTAAAAGAGGGAGGAGGCCAAACTGGCATGCTGGTGCCGTATGTGTGTGTGGAGGTGGGGGGAAGTGGATGTGTGTGACTACATGTCCAGCTCCCTACATGCACAGCCAAGCCAGGAGTACTGGTGTGTTTTTTTAAGATTGCATGCATTGGGTTGCAGCCTCTGTCACTCAGTCATTACCTCACGCTTGCTTGAATGTGTTTGTGCATTTTTGCGCACGCTGTCTCCGTGTTGGCTCAGCGCTTGTGTGCGTGGGCTGGAGTGTGTGTTTCTCATTTCTATTTTTGACAGCCACCTGTTAATGACATTAAAAAAAGGAGCAGCAGATGAGAGACCATCGGAGTTAGGGTCAGCAGACATGCGTGTCTACCTCTTTGGGGAAAGCGGGAAATGGATTCCTGGGAAGTTGGTCATCATTTAAGCCTTTAGTAATTGCCAAACATTCTAACACATCAACAAAGCAAAATTGGCCTACCCAATTATACAATTCACATAAGAGTGTCTGAATGAGTGCTGCTGCCTTTCACTCAAAGGGGGGCGTATGAATTTGCCAACTGGGCAGTCAGCACCCCTTTAACTATATATCAAATGAATAAAAACGTTCACTGTGATTTTCACTTTTATATATTTGCAGAAATGTCCTTGAGACCATGGTCATGAAGACAACTCAGAGTTTATGGCCATCTATTTAAAGATGCTATATAAAGACGCTATGCAAAATGCAAATGATGTGCATTCACAAGATGTGTCGGCCTCTCTTCATGCTATGAGCATAAAACATATTGTGACAATTCAGAATGTTACATTTTCAGAGTGCTACATGCAAGGCTCTTGCATGTATATATATTTTACTATTAGAATTATTACAAGTAACACTTTAGAAGACACATGTCTGTTCACTGGCTGGTTTGTGTAGTAAATGTTTACAGTGCCCCACTGTAAAGAACTCTGGGTTGGTAAATTTCTTTACATTATAACATTTCATATTAAACCAATTCTAATCAGTTTGTTTACATCTACGTAATAGAGTCGTGCAGAAATGCAGAAGAAACTAAGGAAAGCACTGATATTAAAAGACTATAAATGAACGTTTCCTGCACATACACTTATGTATGCACAAGAAGTTATTTGCTGTGATTTCCAAATATTTATGGAGTCTACTTCCTGCTCCAGGTCCCACTTGGGACATTTGTATGCAAGAATAAAAAAGAATTATTACTACATTAATTTTAATAAATAAGAAAGTATTAACATAGTTTAAGTTTCTCTCTCTCTCTCTCTCTCTCTCTCTCTGTCTTTATTAGATACACCTTCTTGTATTTACACTCATTGTCTACTCAGCTCCATCTACCATATAGGAACACTTTGTAGTTCTACATTTACAGACTGTAGTCCATCTGTTTCTCTGTATACTTTATTACCTTGTTCTTCAATGGTCAGGACCCCCACAGGACCACTACAGAACAGGTATTATGTGGGTGGTGGATCATTCTCAGCACTGCAGTGACACTGACATGGTTTTGGTGTGTTAGTGTGTGTTGTGCTGGTGTTAGTAGATCAGACACAGCAGTGCTGCTGGAGTTTTTAAACACTGTATCCACTCACTGCCCATTATATTAGACACCCCTACCTTGCTGCTCCACCTTGTAGATGTAAAGTCAGAGACGATAGCTTATTTGCTGCTGCATAGTTTGTGTTGGTCATCCTATAATTCCTTATCAGTCAAGTTAGTTTTCTTTTCTCTTTTTTTCCTTTCTATTTCTCATCTCTCTTCTGTATTTCTTCATGTCATATTTTCTTTGTTCTATTGCCATGATACCATGCTGTTCACATTTTGGGAGTATCAAATATTGTGTGGACCCCTCGTGGCTTGGAGGCCCTATCCTATTGCTTATCCCTCTTATAGCTAAAACATGCTCACTTTAACATAGGACTCTCTCTATTAAACTACTGTAAAGGGCACTCAGTCATGTTGTAACTTGCATGTGTGAGTCTCATCAAGACGACCCTGTTTTGAGGGGTTAAGAGGCTTAATTTTGGTGCAAAAATCTGATATGGTCAGTTTATACAGTTAATAGAGATTTCTGCTTGCTGTTTCTACTGTCAGATGAGATGCCCTTATGGGTGCATTCAGAATGATCTGATTTCTTCTTGAATGCAGAAGAATTTGCATTCAGTCCATTACTATGGCACTGCTCTTTTGTTTTACGTAGGCTTATATGAGCAAGAGAGAGAGAGAAAAAGAGAGAGAGAGAGTGCTGCAGTCTTATGTGCTCAGCATGGCGATAGCTGTGTGCACTCTCTCCCCTCCACACAGATCCTGCTCTAACACTAGCCATTAGGTGGCACCACTTGGCAGTGGCCATCCACATGTTTCCCACCAAACACACCATTACCCCAATCTTCTGTACAGATCTGGAACCAGCAAGCCATATCTTAATCCTGGCCTTCACTACTAGGGAATCCATAGCAAACATTAATCCTGGATCATACAGGATTAAACTTCAGACATGCTAATTTGCTAAAGCAATGCAGATCTCACCATAAATACAATGATCCTGAATGGACATTTTGATTGTCAATTATTATTATTATTATTATTATTATTATTATTATTATTATTATTATTATTATATAGTAGTTTTGTTGTAATGTATGTAAATCCATTGATCTCAGTAAGCATTTTAAAGCTGCAATAATGTCTTATAATAATAGGGTGTAAATGGGAGTGTAAAGCCAAGTCTGAACACTTTTCACCCCAAAGTAACATAGCTTCTATGTAGACATCAGAGAACAATTTAAAATACTGAACAAATGTACATTTATTAGACACAAAAAATAAATGAATGGGTAGATTCTAGGAGTCATACAAAAATGACAATAAAAAAAAACTAGTTGTGTTGTACTGTATTTATGTTTATTTGCATTTACTCTAATGTTATATACTGTTTTACTGGCAAAACACACTTTCTTGCAGTATAAACCGTTTTGCATATTACATAGAACAAAAGACCACATATGAAACTTATCATTAAATGCTTTCATATCATGTAATATTTTATCTGTGGCAAATATTGGTAGGAGTAGGAGGGAGCCTATCAATAGTAACTGTTTTGAGTGGATCTGGGGATACAGAGAGAGAGAGAGAGAGAGAGAGTATATTAAACTCTCTCCTGACGCATGGAGGAGAGAGAGATAAAGAGATTACTGGCAATGGTGTGAGGCCTTCAGTTTACACTCAGTGAAGAAGAAAAAAAAATGGATTAGTCACCAGCCTTCATCTTTCACACCAATCTCTCTCTCTCTTCCTTTATTCTGTCTCTCTTTTAATTTCTTATTCCCACTTAATCCATCTCTCTGATCATCACCTACCACTATAGCTCTGTGTCACTCTATTTTCACACACTAAAGCTTTCATTTACACATAAAGGAGATGCTTGAATCAGCTGTATTTCACTCTGCAGGATGACCCTAACAGAAAGGTGCACATTTGGCCTCCTATACCTAAAGACAGTTATTGACATGTTAAATGTTGTGCATCCAGCAAAGACATGTCTGATCCCCAGGATAATGGTTTTACAGTGAGTCAAGATGCCACTGGGCACGAGGGTGGTGATTAAGGATCAATTACACCTGTAACTGGATCATTGCGTAACCCCAACAGCATTTGCCTTTCAACCTCTAAAACAGGGTAAAAGAAGGGTAAAAGCCTATTCTTCAAAGATTAGTCTCAGGTGGAAGCGGATTTGAGTCAGGTGAAAGTTGCAAAACACAGTTTTAAGCAATAAATACGTTTATTCGGATATACAAACTTAACATGCCTTGTTGTGAGAGTAATTGCATGTCTGTGCAGATCGAGTTGCTGCGTCTCTCAGACTGTGGTTCATTCTTTATTGGTTACTGACCTAAAACCAAAGTCAGTTCCACTCTCCTGAAACTTTAATATTTACTAATAAAATAAAGTCTTATCTGGGAATAATGTATGGGGTTTAATATTCCTAAAAATATGATTGCCAACCACGTGAATTAGGCAGAGAGAGGCATCTTGGGAATAGTGCAACTATTTAGCGCAAAATTGGATTCTTAAATCCACAGTTTGTACTTAAACTACAATATATTTAATTGACTTTACATCAAAACCTGAGGCTCGTACACTCAATATATTTCAAAATAGCGACTAAACACAAGAAGTGTACAGCAGTTTTTGGCTATTTTGATTTGCCCCGATGATGATATTGACTCATTAATAACAGCATAAAAACTATATTGTATAAGGTATATACAAAACTGCAAAACGGGTCTTAGTCTCATTTCAAAGTGGTATATACTCCAGTGTATTGCATGTTATTCATTACATTCACTAGTGCATTATAAAGGAGACAAATGTTCCATTCCAAAGAGTTTGGACACCAAAACATATACAATTACACATTTGGGGCATATTAATGATTACAAAACTTGAAAGCATGCAGCCAGTTTCTAGCTTGTTTATTGGGGAATGTGTTTTGGCCCCGATCTGAACCGAGTCCTTTAATATGAAAATAATAACAAAACTAATAACAATACTGATGTTTGATCTGATCTGTTAAATAGTTAGCACAGAAGGTGAAATGCTTATAAAAACTGAAAGCAGTCATTAGTCGCTTTTTTCCTCTCCGTCTATTATACACTGTAAGTAAAACCATACAGGGCCTGAAAATACAGTATATCTGTACACATCTTTCAGCATCAGTGGTGACTTAAAGACATACGTCGTACACTTATACACCCTTACGCACGATATTCCTATCCCATTGTGACTTGCGTGAAATCTGTGCAAAATTTCTGGTTAACTGTCAATAGATCCAATAAATACTTGGCTCACTAATGCTGGAGAATACCAACACAACCTTAAACCTTAAAGCAAGGTGATTTTTTTTCCCCTCATCCTTCTGTCATAGTCTGAAAGTGACCAATGGAAGCATTTTACAGGTTTTCTGTAAAATGTTTTTTAGCAACAATAAAGAGGTTATGAATAACCTGAAAAGCTCAAAGGCGTACCAGTATCTTAATAGCGAGGTCGGGTGGGTGAAGACAGTAGACAAATAGGTTTACTTATAAGATGACAGCAAGACTGCCCAGAGTCTGATGAGTCCATACCTTCATGATTGGGTTGTCACTGTAAAGACATGAGAGGTTCACACAGCAGGATAACTCATACATCATGGGAGTCATATGGTTATGCATTTATGCGACTGCTGGATTCTCATTTTCAACATGTATTGCTGTGAAATAGGTAAATAGGGAATGCTACAAATGTTGTAACCCAGTCTGAAGTTGTGCCCCACTGTTGGGAGATTGTGGGCTCAATACTGACTGTTCAATACTGAGAGTGTCCAAAAATGTCACTAATTATTTTTGTCAGTACTGATAAAAATGTGAGTCATCAGTATCAGCCGAACAATATATCTGTCAAGCCCGGGTTAATACTGGTAACAGTGGTGTGGCGTGGTCGGTAAAGCAGAATGTTTCTGTAATTTTATTCATGTTTTTGGAGAAATGCTACTCAATAAGCAGGAAAAACGGACTCAAATAATAACAACTCATACTTTACTACTAGTCTTTTTTTTACTGTCATGTAACCTCTACAACAACAGTGTAAACGGAGAGTTAAAATACAATAAAGGGAAGTGGAATTAAGCTTAATATAGTCAATACCCATACTATTAAAATGTGCATGGATCAGCTCCAGTCTTGATCCATTGGATTCCATCAGAACATTCCTATTGTATAAAGACACGATAAGTTAATTGATAGTACATTCCAAGTATTCTACACAATCTGACTTGCCACAGCACGTTGTCATCTTAGTAAAGGGTTCAGGTTCAGGTTTTTTTTTTTTTTTTTTTGGATTGTTAATTATAGACTAGGTTGTAGACATCCACGGACATCTTCCTTCCTGCCCCTTATCCCCTCTTTGGGGTATTTGGTCAGTGAGAGAATTAACAGATATGGGTCTGAAGTCTGTTATGTGCGTCATTTGTGTCAGTTTTAACTGCACCAGGCTACAAGCATGCCTCCTTTATGAAGATGTAATCAGGTTGGTTCGGGTCAGCTTCGAATTGATGAGCTATCTTTAGTGGCACAGCCGACAAAAATAGTGAGACACCCAACAGATATTTGGGTTATGAAACATGCTTAGGCCTGGCTGGAGTGCAAAATAGTGGGTAACACTGTCACATTAACACCTATCCTAGCCATTGCATCTCAGTAAATATCTAGCAGGTGCTTTACAGCAACAAACATTTGCAAAGCATACAGTGAGAGGAAATATCCAGACACTGTTCTTTTTCTTATTCAGTGTACTTCATGTGCATACATGCATTTCAAATTCACATATATGTTTTAAAAACAAAATTGACAGATATAGAAAATATATATTAATATATTTTTAAAATATACATGCATGCAAATGTCAAAAAACAAAAATAAATACATTTCTAATATTTTTTTTATTAATATGGTGCAAGAGCAAATTGAACCTGGTATCATTATAAAAGATGTTGGCATTGGTTGGTAAGATCTCAGTAACAATCCTTGTGAAGATGAAGGAGCTTCCTAAAGTTCTCAGGAGCAAAATTATTAAACACCAATTGAACGGGAAAAGCTACAGAGCGGTTTGACAATATGCAAATATGTACTACTGCAAGTATTTCTGTAGGTTTGGCCTAAATTCCTGCAATTCACTACGATTAACATAGAATGCTAATAAATGTGAATGTGAATAAACTCTAATACATAAACACAATTTTTTCTTTCACTTTACTTATATTTGGCAATACATTTGGTAATGCATTGAATTTCACTATAATTTAAAATAAACACTTAAAGCATTTAAATATTATAAAAAGCATTTAGCATTTCCATTCAATGAGTTTTTGTACAGTTGTGCCCCACATAACATGGTGGTGAATTATCAGGCTTACTCATAGTGGTGTCAACAATGTTTACACAGTATACACAGGAAATGTCATATATCATAACATGTCTGACTACTGGAGCACCATGTTAGCTGTGTGATGGCTGTCTCTTTCAACAAATGCAGTTCTCAATGTTTCATGCCGCGTCTGGAAAAAATCGGAGAATTGCTTTGGGATTTTTATATCCCAACAGTCAGCACACTTAAAGAAAGCACAAAATAAAATGGGAAACTGAGGAGAAGAAAAGGAATGTGTGAAAAAAGGGTGTAGAGCATGTAAGAGTAAAGGAGGGAGGAAGGCAGGGAGGGAGGGCAGAAGAGAGGGGGAAAGGAGGACAGAGTTAAAATTATCCCCCCTCAAGCAAATCCCTTTCAATCTGATCAGTGCGTTTGAGATGGACTAGCCAGCTTGTGACTCCATGGCTTGACAGCAGGTAGGGAAAACTTATTCCCCACTTACAATCATTCTTGCTGGTAGAAGTAAATGAAAATGTTGTGAAATCCACCAGTTCTTTGGCTTGTGTGATAACATTGTGTTTGAATTTCTATTCACCATATACCTGTGTGCATATAAGTGCGACTTTGCTAACGTAAGAGTTAGTTAATCAGCCTAACTGTGCGGAAATGCTACTTAGCACTGGTGAAACTGCTCAGTGTAGTTGCATAAACAACTTTTTAACAGCTTGTTTTAGAACAACAGTTCTTATCTTTAAAAACTTGATATCTATGTGTATGAACAGATAAGCCTGTTTTTTGTACCTTTGCTGAAATGGTACTGTGAAAATACAGTGGAAATTTCAGTATTACTCATGAATGTAATTAGATTTGGGATTCTGGTAACTACGTTTGCTGTGAAACAAATTGTAACAATCTAAAACAAATATTAACTGTTAAGATAATAAACTGAATGGGAGTGATTGTATGTGTCCATTGAAGTACATGAGAAAGTGACAGCGAAGGGTTCTTTGGTTAATGATTTTAGAACTATTTAAGAACTGGTGGATTTGTAAAAGGGTTTTGGCACACGCATAGCATTTAAAACTCTTAATTTTTTTTAGCTATGATCAAAATTAATATCATCCTGGTGGATAATACTCTTTGGGTTGATATTTTCTTGGTGTTGATTTAATTTTCCTTTCCTTTCCTTTTTCCTTGGTCTTTTTAATGTGCATATGCAGAGTTTCATTCCAAAATGCTCTATATACATTTTGGAGTTAGTCTCATCATTTTGGAGTTAATAACAGCTGAAAATAATACAAAAATATTCATATTTCTCTAATAAATGTGGTGTTATTCATATTGTAGCATTGTAGCACTGTTTCTTTTATGAGGAAAGTCTATGACTAACAGTGTATATCACGGGAAAATGTTATTCTTGAAACTGATCTAAAATGCATTTTGCAACAAAATCACATATATGATTTGCTTACAGTCTTACAGTCTTGTCCGAAATGTCTGAAATTATTCTGTTTTGAGATATTTGGACATTTTGTTGAAGGTTCTGCTGTTAAAGTTGCTATATAACTAGCATTATTCAGTGAGGCAGTACCCTTAGTGAACATGTCCTCATGATGACACGGCACGTTAGGTGATGGCCTCGGTAAGGCCTGAGTTCAACTGTGAATACTGATATGTGCATGATGCACAGGCATATTGTAGGCCTTGTCAGTATTCTTTTTGCTGCCAGTAGATTTCAGCAATGGTCTTTTGAGTACATACTGAACTTAATGAACAGTCCAGGATCTACTGAACAGACCAATGCTGCCTATAGATCATAGCAACTATATTAAAGAATGAATCTGATCCAGTCCTGTCCAACAAATCTATCCTGAAATATCACACACTCACAAAATCAGCAGGTACTGAAAGTTGGAATATCAACATCAGCAAAACAGGAATATCACTACTCTATCATGGTCTCTACTTTTACATTATTCCTTTGTTTTTACAATGCCTGAATAAGTAGGTCCTATGGGTTTCTGTGAAAACTATGAAATAGTGAACAATGAGTTTTACTGATTTAGGCTGGCTAATGAGGTATCTTTGTTGTTGCAGCAAGTTACAATGGCTGTAATCTTGTAACTTGATGAGATGGTGGAAAGAGGTGGCAATACAGTTGCTCAAATCTAATCAATAAATCTGATGAAGTCTACAACCAATGCAGTATGCAGTGTACAGTAAACCAATGCCATTTACAAAGCTCATTTCAATTAACAACTGAGTTAGCAAAAAAAAATAGCATATAGCAGTGGGTTCAATTGAATGGAAAATAAGAAAAACAACCCTCTGTCACTCCCCTAGTCACTTTTGCTATTGCTATGCCTATAATAAGTAGCCTAAATGCGCATACATAATAACTTATAATGATAAGATATTAGTCAAAAAGATGATTCATTGACATCACCTGATTCAAAGTGTCCATATAATGTTGTCTTAAAGGTTATTGACTTTTTGCAATAGCTGTATTTATGTGATGTATTTTTCCAATGGAAATAAATTATTTGAATGTTCACTCAAGGCATCACTTTTTCAGTGCTGTAAAATCATTACTTGACGTCATTTCAGAGCATTTCTTTGGATACATTTATATTAAAAGTAATTTTAAAATCAATAAAAAATTGAGAGCATTCCAAGGTTTTAGTATGACAACAAAAATATAGTATAAAGCAAGTACGATAGGGTTATCTGGCCTGAATTGAAAGAGAAAGTGGTGATAATTTTTTTTTTTTACATCAATTTTTAGCTTTTTTGACTTCTGTTTATTTCACAAGATACAGCCCAGATTTAGCCTCAGTATCAAAGGTTTCTCTTACCCTGAATGAGAGTAGTACTACGATAAGCAAACAGCTATATGCTGATGTACAGGCTTAAATTTCATTAAAAGCAACAAAACTTCAAAAACACTGAATAGCTACAATCGTAGATGTTGGCATTCAGTCACATGAGAGTGACATGGGTGCTGCTTGGTCACCAGGCCTGGGTGGCGTGCTGTACAGCGTGAGACAAACAAACTAGTTAGGAGGGGCAAGCCTGTTAAGAGAGCTTGAGCCACATGCAAACCACAAGGAGTGGTTCCGAATTGGCTTGGAGGGCCAGACCGCCACCCAGTCTCATCAACACGTGTGATCACAACAATACTGCAGGCTGCTGGTGGCGTGCCAAGCCAATCCGCCATGACCAGTAATCCCCTCCAGATCCTATTAACCAGTCAACCTTGGGATGTAGACGGTTTGGTCAGAACACTATGACATGTTAGATCCTCAGGAAGAGGATCCTTCTCTGTTCACAAATTGGCTCATGAAATACTGAAGGAGTCACGAAGAGAACTTCCTTAGCAGAATTTGTTTCCCCCAAATCAAAGGCTTAAAATGACTGATTCTTGAGAAATATATTGCTCTTTATGATTCAGAAAAGGTTTTTAAAGTGATTTCAAACTGTATTTAAAGCTGTAGATTGTCACTGGCTATTGGTGCTCAAATTCACCACTAGAATAAGAAATGTCCTGACAATAGCAAAACAGCTGAAGTGACTTCAAATATTAGCTTTGTTTTTAAATGATGGTAAAGATGGTTCTGATCTTAGCCATTGCTATGAATGTACACTCTAAAAAGTGGTGTGTTAAGAACTCATGTACCCGTGTTGCCCATTTTAATACATTTAATTGATTTTTTCCCTTTGAACAAATGTTGTGTTCAATGCAATACAAAATGTGTTGTCCATACACAGCAGCGGGTCTACAGACTTTCAATGTATCTGTTTAAAGAGTGTACCTGAAATTGAAAGGATACCTGCTGCTGTGGACCACATATTCATCAAGTTAAACTATATCTATGTTTACCGTCAGGCTTATAAAGGCTTTCTCTGAAACCTCACTGATTAACTTTGGCAGTACCCTGTCATCTAGCCCGTGTACCATGTCCCCTGCATTAGCTACCCCTTGCTGCAAGCTTTGTAAGCTGCTTCCATTATACTGAAAACCATCTTTCATCATTTGTATCAAGTTGGAAGAGCAGTAATCTGATTACAGTTTTCAGGGGAGATTCAGCTGTTAGCGTCATTCATCTCAGGGGTGGACGACTGGCCCAGTGAGATTCAGCGTTGTTGAGTGATTGACTCGATAATTGGGATTGGAGTTGTTTATGATTCAGCTGCTCAACTGTTTTGCTAGAGCCACTGCACTGTGTAGCTTTATGCTATGCCATTAGACCACGTCATATTTGGTTTTATTTTACAGGAATGGTGTGAGGAGAGACATGTCCAAGGTACAAAATACAGAGGGTCCTGGGGGGCAAGCACACCCCCTAATTAACCTCTTTTCTTAAAATCTACATTCTGGGGGTCCCTGAAAATAAACGTATTATGACTCTATTCTGTCATCATTTAGCTGCTTTGTGTGCAGTTGAAGAGCTTCCAACTTTCTCAACTAACTACTGATGTGCCTCAGGGTGGCGCTGTAGTAAATTGGTTCATCCAGTTGTTCCTTCATAGACTAGCGACTGTAACTATGGCTAGGATAGCACCAAAAATCGCCACAATGTATAAAGCATGCTTGTAAATCATGCTTGTAAAAATGTCCAATTTCTGAGGAGATTGATGGAAAGAATGAATTATTACTCATTTCTCAAACCAAAGACATTTAAGATCCCAATAAGTGTGTGGAAGAGCACATTATCAGTATAGAAAGGAAAATTTCCAAATGAAGAATTGTTAAACCAAACACTTTGTTGCCCCTGAAGTTAGCAACAGCGCTGCTATAACGAATCTAACATGGGACCCCCCAACATGGGACCCCTGGACATGTGCAGTTCCTTTCAGGAGAAGGATTCATTCTTATTGGTGTCTATTGTGTTTCCTGTAGGAGTGCGCTGGTGGCCTGACGGATTGACAGAATCCGGAAGGATTACTCTGGTTGCCAAACACAGGATATCTGGTGTGCCAAAGGACCATTCACCTTGGGTGTGGAAAAAAGTAACCCACATCTACCTCTGTCAGATCACAATGCTGGAATGTGATTTTGGACACTGGAATTCTGTGGTGTTATATTTGACGGAATTTTGACCAAATGAAGCATCTTCAATGGAAATACCGGCAGATGTGGATGTCTCCTTAAAGGATTTATCTGTAGTTATCTGTAATGGATCTCTTCGTCTATTGTCTTGGTGCACATTGCACCAACGATAAAGAGTAAGCAAAGTCACCACATTTCAGCTGGATAACTAAGGCTGTGACTGATGATGGTTAAGGACACAAGTAGAGCCATTTTGCCTTTGCTGCTGCCTTTCTCAGAAAACATGCACAGGGGTGGAATCCTCCGAGGACCTTGTCCTCTGCCTGTCCGCCTCTTCCCAATTCTTCTCCTCTCAATGATACCCTCAGTGGGATTTTGCAGTGTGCCAGGAATAGAATATGACTGGGGAGCTCACCCCAAGCTAGTTTGCACCCCCATACCTGCAGATGCTGACCCAAGCTGCTTTCCCCCAGGTGGTGTTACTAATGGTCCTAGCACTAATGGACATAGCAATGGACATGCCAATGGACACAGCAATGGACAGTATGGTGCGCTTCCCAACAATCCTGGCAGCAGCGGTAGTCGACGAGGAATGTCTGATGAGGCAAAGGCAACCATTCTCCACCTGAGGGAAAGCCTGGTACGTCAGAAGGAGACCATCCTAGACCAGCGGGAAACTATCCGAGAGCTGACAGCAAAACTGACCCTCTGCGAGGGCTTTGGGAGGGGTACAGGTGGGCACCACGATGGTGATCACCATGGCCCATCACACCATGGCTCTCACTCCTCACATAGCTATGACAGTGACCATCATGCGGACCCCCATTATCCTCTCACTGGGCACCGCAATGACCATCATAGAGGAAAGTCACCATATCTTGGCAAGCATGGCTTCTCCCCTGAGCAGGCAGGGAAGACACTGCAGGCTCTGAAAGAGAGGCTGGAGAATTTACAGGTGAGGTTTTTGTAAAGATCTGAAATTTGATCCCCAAGACATGCTAACATCTTATTAATATGCACTGCATGTGTAAAGCATTTATTTATCCCAGGCAAAGTATGTGTTGTCCAAGAGGATGAGCCTTCATTGGCCAAACGTGGCGCCTGAGTTAGGGAAGCCTTGTACATGAACAGAGCATATGACAAGAACAGAGATGATTCAGTGGAAACAGAGCTGCAATTTCACTTGCAAAATGTTTTCTCAGGAGACATTCCTTCTCTGTCAAGTTAACCTGAAAAGCTCCCCAGGGAGGTGCAACACGCACAGTGTCCTAGCTCTCCAACACATGCTGTGATAGCATCCGGTACCAGCAAAACATCACTGAATGCATCGCCCCCCACCCCCCCTCCTCTCAGACAACCTTGCTTGGCTTAATTAATTTAATTAGCTGAGTCCTTTTCTCAGGAGAACACCTTGGACGAAATGCTGAAAACAAACAAGCCCAAACGGAAAGACATCAAAGGAAGCACAGACTAGAGTTGGATTAGTTCAGTCTCTATCTTGCACATTCAACAATTCAATTTAAAAAATCAAGAGTGGAATTTTAGAACTGTAGATATCCATGACTGCTGGATCATTTATGTATGAACAATATTTAGTTAGTCTTCGTACCTAATTTACAAATTTGCTTTGATAGTAGTGTGGATGAAATTTTGTTTTCCCACAGCACAGCACTGAAGCTCAAAACTGTTATCTAGCACACTGATTGAACTATGACTTTACACACTACCTACAATTTGACAAGGTGCCAATAGAAAGCCTTTGGGTAAATACAGAAAGGTTTACATCAAAGAAGAATGCCAGAGAAAAGAATGTTGAGTCAGCAAGATGCCCTTAGAAACTTAATTGTCTACTTTTGTATCTCTTTGAAATGAGGCACAATTATGGCACTAAGAAACAAAGATGTTGCTCATGTATAACCAATGCAGACTTCTTTAAAAAACAATTCTGCATATTTTCTGTATATAATAAGAAGTTTTTTTTAGCTTCTCTGTCTTTGTGTAAAGAAAGTGTATTCGTGGCCAGGCTCTGCAGTATGCTAGCCACCATCATCATCAATTAGCCTTATCTGCCTTGATAGGCCATTAATCGCGGTGTACTATGGCGTTGAGTAAAGCCGGATTTGCTCTGACTAATAAGAGGAAGGAGGCTGACAAAGAGGGAGGGGCTGGCTTAAAATGTCATCATGATTATCTGCATATTGACATAATGAATGCCGTATATACATGCAATTATGGTAAACAGTCACAAACAGAGTTCCTGAGCTATTTCTAGGGAACACATGGTTAACAAATATGAGAAAATCTATCTAATATTATAGCTTTAGCTTCCACCTACAAAATTTCTGCCTCATGTTTAAGCCTGAGAATTGAATGTCTTGTTAAATTCCAAGAAGCATTTATGATAATTCCATTTTACTAAGAAGCTCAGAGAAATGCATGTATGAATGAGTCATCCTGGTGTCCTACTTTCAGGAACCTATGCATATATTCTCAGATGCTGCAGTTGAGGGTCTAGCACATCATTTGAGATGGGATTAAAGGTTGCAACACTAAATGAGCGTTTCGAAGAGCATATTGTGAGCCTTGTAACAATCCCACTCTCTTTCTCTTTTCTTATGTAGGCAAGGAATTCCTCCAGCACCTACTCTAATTCACTTAGAGACCTTCTGCAGCGCAAGATCAATGCACTGGAAGAGCAGCTGCACCACCACTATGACGGTCATCACGAACATGGACACCACGACAACCGTGGACCCGGTCACCATGATGATCACCATGAAACTCATCATGACAATCATGGAGATCATCATGATGATCACCATGACAATCACCATGCAAACCACCACGCTGACCCCCACCACGGTCATCATTCCAATCACTATTACAGTCGCTATGATCGACACGGTACACGCCATGATGACCACCATGATGACCATCATGACGACCACCATGATGACCATCACGATGACCACCACGATGACCATCACGACGACCACCATGACGACCATCATGATGACCACCATGATGATAGTCATCATGACAATGATGATCATGGCAACCAGCCCCGGAGCGCTCACAAACCAACAGGGTCAAGAGCACCACCCCGTGGAGCCCACAACAAGCTGGACACAGTGCTGAGCCATCTGTATCACAGGCCACCAGAAGCAGGTCATATGTCTTGAAGTTTCTCATGACACTTTTGTTGCAGTGTTGAGTGGTAGAATGATGTCATTCACAGTCTCTTGCTTTCTAACAGGGACCCACAAGAAACTTAAGAGTCCTGATGCCTTTCAAATCGGATTTCCCATGCGCACCAACTACATGTATGGCCGGATCAAGCGCACTCTTCTCAATGAGATCTTTGCCCTGACTGTCTGCCTCTGGGTGAAGGGGGGCTCAGGGCCAGGGCTTGGCACCCCTTTCTCTTACTCTGTTCCTGGTCAGGCTAATGAGCTTGTCTTGATTGAATGGGGCAACAATCCGATGGAATTACTTGTGAATGACAAAGTAAGGACATAGTCACTGCAAGCAATATGCAGGAATTTGTCGTTTTCATTTCACAGTTCTGCATTACAAACCCTACACCCCAGCAATGGTAAAGTTATGCATGGAAATAGGTTAAAAGTCTTCACCAGTGTTTGTTTGTGCAGACACAGCCTTGTCCTAGAGCTTACCCTCTGGTTCTATGGGGGATCAAGACTCTCTGCACTAGTTGCACCTCTGTAGTCCTTCTTTATAAGTTAAATCAAACTTGGGTAGTATTAAGAGCTATATTTCTATTTAGCAATTTTTAATTTTGTCAGTTTATTAAACCTGCAGGTCAGTGATAGCTGTCAGAAATGCTGGCAAGTGGACAGGTTTTCCAGTAAGACAAGGCTATAGCTGGTCGAATAAAATTAATGAGTGGGAGTTGGGGGCAACAGGGACACTTGCTATTCACAAAGAGAGCCTTAGATTAAAAAGGTTTGAGAACTGCTGAATTAAATTATGTTTTTACTGCAGAGGAAATGGTAGGAAGAAAATAGGAAGGCAGAGCACTGATCTGTTGAGATATTCTTTCTTTGGAGTTATATTTTTTTAGGTTTCTGAACTGGCCACTGCTTTGAGAGCACAGTTCACCAGCTTGTGGAGGGCAACATGTCTGCATTGTTCAGAGTGCATTCTGCTTCCTAATGCTGCCTAAATTTTAAGCCCATCTTGAGTTGAATAACTGCTAAATTGGGGAAAACACTAAATGTTGTAAGGCCGTTGCATTAAAGGACAAAGAATAACTAAGAATTCTAAGAATAACTTAACCAACAGTAATGTTCTTCAGGAAAAGATGGATAAGAGCTTTCTCCTCTTTCTCTCCCTCTTATAGGCTGTGACTCTACCCCTGTCACTGACAGACAATAAGTGGCATCATCTGTGTGTGACATGGTCAACTCGTGATGGCGTGTGGGAGGCATACCAGGACGGAGTGAAAAGAGGTTCTGGGGAAAATCTGTCCCCCTGGCATCCTATAAAACCAGGGGGAGTGTTCATCCTGGGACAGGAGCAGGTAACATTAAAGAGTATCTCCTAAGAGTAAAGCTTCCTTGCCCTTCAAAAGTATATGGGATTATGAGAGCAAGGATGCATAAATATCCATGTTAATCATTCTCAATGAACATTATGTCTTATAAATAATTTTTAAACTATTTTAAACAGAAAAAAACAAGGTTAATATTGTTCTTAAGACTAGTATTGTCTTTAGTATTAGTTATTATTGATCTTAAGACTTATCATTCAGTAACCACTATAAAGAATTAACTAAAACTGCAAAGCAGGTTATATTATAAGAGTGAGGAAATGAGTGATGAGCCCTTAAGATGAACATACACTAAATAATTTTTGCATGAATTTTACTCGCTATTTGCCCTTTCTGAGATGTTTTCACAATCAAAAGTAATTTTCCAAATCAGGAGCTTGATCCCAAACTGAGTCAATATTTAGCCCGGAGTGATCTGAGTTTGATTTGTATCATCTGATGATGGTGACGATGATGATGGAGTTTGTTTTCTTGTAGCCAAATGTATGTGTGTATGTGACACCCACTCTTTGTCCAATCATGTAGCAGTGTAAGCAGTGTAAAACTGTGTTCCTTCCAGGCCTTAGCTCTGCAGAGCTTCTGCTGTGTTCATGTTTGCATTGAAAAAATGACCACTGGCATTATAAAAAAAACATTAGCATAACAACAAAAACGGATGATTATCAGAGGAGAGCTTTAACGGTGTAGATTGTTAATCTGAGGTGAAGAATGACAGAAGGAGCTCTGTACTCTATTATTTTTGTTATATAATACTGAGTATGTCTGGAATCAATATCTGGTCTATTCCACTACTGCAGTCAACGGCAAAGGTTGGGAAAATGTAACTCTCAATGAGCGTTCCATTCACCGCTGCAATCTGCAGAACGCTGCCGCTTATGGCTGGCAGAATTGCGACTCCATTGAGATCGTCCGTCTATCACAAACATGTGAAGTGCAGCGTTAGTGTTCTGGCTCACTGAACCCAGCTAACCACCAAGCCATTCAACAGTTGAATTGAGAGTGTCAAAATCTCTGCAGAACCATGGAAGGAACCCCGTTTGACACCTCTGGTCTATTGTGACCAGAAGCTTTATGACAAGAAGCTTTAGAAATGTGTTATACAGAAGTTATACAGTCTATACCACACCTTGTGTCCAAGATTTACTACACACTTCTATAACCTAAGAATAAGTCAGTCAGTTTGCAATGTAGTCCAAGCAGTTGCTGAATAATAAGCCCTAGTATGTAATAAGCCTGAGATTTTAAGGTGCTATGAAATCGGAGGTGTTAGGAAACGTCTTGAAATACTTCTCTGAAATTATGCCTTACATCTATTCAAGTTCTGTTTTTTATGTCCTTTCTGTATCCTCAGGACACTCTGGGTGGCCGGTTTGACGCCACACAGTCTTTTGTGGGAGAAATGTCAGACCTGCAGCTGTGGTCACGTGTCCTTACATCTCAGGAGATCTACAACCAGGCTTCTTGTTCCAGCCACCTCACTGGAGATGTCATCGCTTGGAGTGAGCCCATCGTAGAACTCCATGGAGGGGTTACCAAATATCCATTTGACCCTTGCCACTGAAGGTCCAAGAAGGTTTACTTACCCTAATTCACAGAACACCTGCAAAAGGGTTGGATCCAATGGTGTTCTGCTGCACAAACCACATGCATCTCTCCTCACAAGTCCTTCACTCGCAACCAAAATAGAGGCTCACAGAGCCTCAGATAGTAAAGGGACTTAAGATGGAGCTGAATATAAGCATTGTGACTGCTGCTGCTGTTGCTGCTAGACAGCTTCTTAAGCAATATCCAAGCCAGTCTAATACTGTAGGATTTGCTACTTTTAAATGGGTCCAAGTAGGCCCTGGGAATTTAGCCAAGCACTTTATTAGATGTGTTTAAATTAAACACTGCACACTTATACATGCAAAGTGTCTCAGAAAATAAACATATACCATGCTGTTAAATTTTAAGTTATGATGTTTATAGTTTTAGTTGTGTTTGAAGGTAAATTGACACTCATTTGAGTAATGGTCAGTTGGGACATATGAAGCGAAGGACACTGTCATTATTTCAAACCATGACGCTGCTCTGAGCAGTGTGGGACAGCAACAAAGTTTTAGAGGCCTATTTTAACCTTACTTGATATAAATGTTTCATATACTTATGTTTTCAAAACCGGACTTCACTTAGTTCTGTCAATAGACTACTATCCAAGGTGCTCTTTCAGCCTGCTTCTCTCCTTATGGTCCAGATGTATGCTCTGACTGCTGGGAAAAGGAAATGAATTTTACTCTTTTTATATAAACATAAATACATGTATATCTCAAGAAAACAAAGAACCAAAAAAAGGCATGTATATTTATGTATATTTCATGCATGTATCATTTCTATCTAACCTGGGCATTTTTCAAGTAGGCTTTAATGTTATAGTGTGTGTGCATGTGTGTATGTGCTCATACAGTGTAAGGGGTCTCAAAGGAGTGAAATCCGCATTTTTTTTTTTGTACAAAACCTATATTTTTATTTTATGCAAATTCGTATATGACTACTAAAAACAGGTGGGCTGCTGTTATGGGTCTGCATATGCACATGCCAGAAAGCCAGGAGCTGGAGGAGAATGCAGAGGTGTCCATGGCAACATAGCTTAAAGGAGGATTAAACAGACGTAGAGAGCCCTCTGATTTATTCTCTTTCTCTCTCTTTCTATCTTTCGCTCTTTCTCTTTAAAATGCAGCACATGTATATGTGCTCACAATCTCTCTCTCTCTTTATTCCTCATTCCCTGCAACACATTGGCTTGGTGGCTTGGGTTGGGTTGGGTTGGGTTTGGCGGGGGGTTGGTTGGGTTTGGGGGTTTGATTGGCGGGGGGGTACATCACTGCAAACTGTAAATAGCTTTTCATTGCACTTTGATACTGTTGTATTTCTGTGGAACACAGGTTTAAAAGAATCTGTGCAATATAAGCGCATGTTGTAGCGTGAGTATTTAAAGCTATTACTGCAGCTGCAGAGCTATGGGAAGGTCCAGTGTATAACTCTCTCTTAGCATGTGTGTAAATGATGTCAGAGTTTATATGTATATGGTCTTGTGTGCAAACAATGGGATTTCATTTCAGTTCCCGCATTCCTGCCCACCTCTCTGTGACCAGTTCTGCGCAACAAACAGAACAAGTGGACAGCTTGTTTTCGATGTTTCTGTCTCCCAGTTTTACTGAGAGTCAGGCGGCATCTCATGACATTTTGAATCCTCTACAGGTATGGGGCTCGCTGTTGCCATGGTAACGGGCCAGTCACCATTTTTTCTGGTGGAGAGACTGTGTGCGCATAAAACCCTGCAAAAACACTCCCTACGTAACTCAGAGGCCAGTAGAACTCTGTCAAACCCTAACGCCATGTTAACTCCCACCAACCCTAACATCGGGGACCAGACAACCATGTTTTGTACTTGTTTATTTTGTTGTTTATCTTGCTTATTTTATTTTACATATACTATTTAAACATGTCACTAAATGGTTTTAATGACTATAACAACGGTTGAAATGAACTACAGCATATTTTTAAGAATAAGGGTTGCATTATAATTATGCTTAATCTCGCCTTTGGTATGTATTTCTGTCTGTATCCATTACAGTGTAGTTTTTACCATCTTTATATGTTCATGGATGTACATATCGTTCTATTATTTTTCATTATTTACGTGTTTGGGCACATGTTCAGTGTCTGTAAGCCAAATACTGTATGCTAAATCATTTAACTTGCATAAAGAAAACAAGAGATTTATTCTACTATCTATTTGTAAATAAAGTAAAGTAATGCTGAGCTACCGAAGACGTATTAACTGAATCGACCAGAGTTGCAAAGCTGAGATTTGTTGCTGGATTCTTTAGGTCCAGTGTGGTTTGAATAGTATAGTGGGTAACACCTGCCTACATGCTGCAGTCAGAGGTTCATTTCCCTGCCTGGGCAAGCACTCTAAACTAATACCTTACACTATAAGGTCCTTGGGCAAGACTCCTAACACTACCTTCACCTGTCTCTGTACGTCGCTCTGGATAAGAGTATTTGACAGAGTATTTGAGTCAGAATGACTGAATAGTAATAAAGTAATATAGTTACATAAGGGTTAAAATGTACATTTCTAAAAAGCTAATTAGCTTCTCACTGCTTTTGTATGTACTAAAACTTCAGAATTATAAGATGATACATTGCATGCTATACTCCATCATAAGGCAGTGTAAAACCTTTGTACTGTTTAATCCATTGAAGGAAGCAAAGAAATACTGTTGCATCCAGCCAATGACTACTGCACACTGGGCATAACTAATATCAGACAGGAAGTGTTACAGAAAAGCACATCAGGCTCATTTTGCTCTTTACACACACTTTAACACTTTAATTCTTTTGAAAATCTGTGGGACTACCTGGAACAACGAGTAAAACACCAAGGAAGGCACCCACAAAATCTGATCTGTGCAATTCTTTGATGTAGAAGTGGCTGAAGTTTGATGTCACATACATCCAGAAACTTGTCCAGTCCATGCCCAATCATAGCTCTTATTTGTTATTCATGCTCGCTATCATATATATATATAGAGAGAGAAAGAGAGAGAGAGAGAGAGAGAGAGAGAACATAAAACATTTATTTATTTAACACATTTTATAGAATTTATCACGTCTCAACAAACTATCGACTAACTAACTTTTCACAAGCTCATCAGTTTTGAGCTAAGAGGTGTGAGGTGGAATAAATTGAGATGTGACTAGGCTATTGACATTAGTAGATGTAACAGGCATTTAGTATTAGTTTTTTATATTAATGACTTTAGACTGACTGCATTTCTCTGTGTAATTTAGCCTAGAATCACCTTATGGGTTTTCGTGGTCTGAACTTCATTTAATGCAGTAATAATAAGCTCAGAGACAATGAGCAGTGCTGGAAGTCACTGACCTATGGTGAATATCTGAGTCAATGGTGGTAAGCTATTTTATTTTTCTTTTTTAATGTTCTTGGGACTTCTAGAAATCCTTTAAAATTTGAATATCAAATTAGGCCACAATAGAGAATAAACCAGTCCGTATGGGAATCCCACTATGGGAAACACCCACAGCTTGTAGATTTTGGGAAATGTGTCTACTGCAGGTGTTTGAATGCTCATAAAAACTTGTTTATAAAGGTGAGAATTCCTTTAGACTAAAATGTTGATGAGTGGGATAGGGAAGAAGTTTAGGAAAAAAACAAATCATTGAAAGAAATACTAATACTATCCAAGTTTCTTCTGAGGAACGCATTGTTGAAGAATGCTAAAGATGCCAATAAAGCAACATGAAGGTACTTCAGGGCTCATTTCTCCTGTGCAACCATGCAAATTTTCAGGCCGGTTAACATTTACATGCAGAGTGAGATAGTGTATGTATGCCTGCACCCTGCTGATAGGCTCAGAAGAACCGCATGACCCTGATGCATTCAAATCCTGAGGTGACTCCCCTCTTTCATCAATGAATAGCTGTTGTAAAGAAAAGTGTTGGACAAATGTCACTTCCATTGTGTAACATTCAAGACCAATATCATTTAGTGCTGGGTTATGCACACATTGTGACGTCCACTGGTCAAACTGGATTCACATGAAAAGGATATAACTACAACTTCTAGTCATTTGTGCAGTTTCTAACAGGTTTGACTAACTGATTTGAGAATGAAAAATTCTCCAAGTCCTTATGTTAAGATGGATCCTCTTCTCTTTAAGTAGAAATGTTTATATGTCACATTATACTGACAGCTAAGAAATAATCTCAAGTCTGTTTCTTTATATTCCCAAGCTTACAACTGGACGTGGTGCAAGTAATAAAACATATCAACCTCTAGTTTGCATTCACCTTGAGCTGATAAGGCCTGTTATGTGTCTTTGAATTTCAACTCCAGGAGAGAACATCTAGAGGAGGCACTGACACTGGCTCAAAGTTATGGGGATTTTTAGACAAGCAGATCATGGGAATCAGTCACAGAATATCCAGGCCAAACCCGAGGAAGAGCATATAGCATCTAATAAAGGTAATAAATAACCTTTTATGTAAAAAATTGTGTTTTACCAGGTAATTCAGGCTGAAGTTCACAAAATACTTTAACTACTTTAAGTCTTTAACCCCATAGCTGTCACAAATGCAGGATACATGCTTGTTGTTGATGAGTCTTTCTGTTTTCTAGAGAAACAGACTGGGAACTGCTACAGGACTGCTACATACTATCTTGCTTTACTTTGTTTTTTGCTAGTTGTAATCTCCTTTCTCCAGGCAATTTACTGTAAGTAAATACTGTAATACTGTATGCACGCCTAGCAAAAAAGTAATACTTCACTTTGTACAGAGTTCCTGAGTTTTAGAAGGACTAATGTTTAGCTACATTACTATCTGCCTGAAAGAGATAAGACCAAAAAAACACACACACACAGAACGCAGATGTGAAATGCTGTCCAAATATTTCTTTGATAAGAACATAGTAACCTTAATTTCTAACCTGTTTCTTTTGAGCGTTATCTTTTATTCTTATAAAAAACAAAAAGAAAACAGTCTTGTTTTTGTGCAGCGGTCCAGATTACTGTCACATTTAAGGGACAGATGGCTGAGCAGGAGGGCCGTTTCAGAGACTTAACAGGAAAGTGTGATGCTCTGAACCGTTCATACACTAACCTCTTCCACAAGTATCCAGCACTCAGCCAACACTGCTCTACCAACAAAACCTCCAACTGTGAGTAATGCTAACAATGAAGGCTACACTGCTATTTCAGCTAGGAACAAAACATAAAATTATCTTTGAGCTTTCGAGGAAATAATAATCAGAAAGTACACATTTGTGAGCTGTAGGGGGATTTCAATTATTGTTTTTAAACTTTTACATAATTCAGTCACTCATTGGGGTGTGAACAATGTCATTCAGAGTGGTTTAATGTGCATTGTAGAGAAAGTCATCAACAGTAGTGAAACAGTGGGGGGAAAAAAAGTATTTTCTTTGGGTTCAAAACGGCCAGCATGTACATCCCTGGCATGAATGTACACTCATTGAAAATTAATGTACACTCATCATTGAAAAAAAAGTTGCACCCAGAAGGAAGTAACTGACAGCAATGAAACTTGGTGGGTAGGTCTGGCATTGTGAGAGATGCGAATGATTCAAGTTTCACGCTCAGCCGCGCATATGGCGTAAACAAGACCTGGCCTTATCATTGACTATATAATGACTATATAATGTCATCCTTTTGCGCATGCTGTCCATTCTGACTTGTGCTGTTGTGTTGGTAATATCCTCAAAAGCAATTTGAGCGGTTGGAAGAGTTTGAGAGGGGTCACACTGTAGGGCTCTGGGAAACAGGATGGTCTTATTGACGTATTGCGCACCATAACGGCCGTGTGGATACTACCATAGCACGCGTACCAGTGACATGAAGGATCTGGGAGACCTACCCTAATCATGGAGAGAGATAACCAACGAATTGTCTGACATATGCAGAGTCACCCAGCAGCCACAATTGTGGACATTCAGCCAGCAGCGATGCCCTCCATGAGTCATCCTGTTAGTGCCAGCACCGCTGGCAGATGGCTGAACGACGCAGGACTACATGCACACAGACCGTTATGTAGAATGCCCTTAACACCACATCAGTATTGCCAAAGACTGCAATGGTGTCATGCCACACTGTTATGGAGTGACTTAAATTGGCAGCGGGTTCACCTTCAGTGACGAGTCCCACTTTTGTCTTGGTGGAGACGACCAACGAATCCATATGTGGAGGCACCATGATCAGCGCCAAGATGAAAAGTTGTCCCGTGTCACATGTCCAGAAGGCCTGATGTCACTCCACCACACCCCCTACCACAATATCTGCAGGAACTGCGTCAGAATTTTCAAGCTGCATGGGATGGCTTATCACAGGACACCATTAGGAACTTCTACAACTCCATACCAAGACGTCTGGCATGTTGTGTTAGTAGACATGGCAACCTGACGCCTTACTGAAAGACATTATTTCTGTATGTGCAGATCAATAAATATTGCCCATATCAGTCTAAATTTATCATCATTTATTGGTCCTTTATCTTTATCGTCCTTCCCAATAGCATTGCAATCTGACACTTCCTTCTGAGTGCAACTATTCTTTTGATGATGAGTGCATTTAAAATAACATTTTAGGCCATAACCATAAAACTAGCGTAATCTCATATGTCAGGCCACCCATTCATCACTGTGTCATGTAACAGCTTTATGTGAGGTACCTTTATGCTTTAAGCTTTATGTTAGGGTACTTTTATACTTGGTCTGGACCAAAGCAGAAAGCAATACATTGCTGTGGTCTAGTTCTGGTTTGCTTAGTGTTCATACTAACACATTCAGCATTAAACCAAAGATGCAAATAAAGGGTAATACCAGTAAAAGGTATTGTGTAGAATTTAAGACATACCATGACTATCTGCCAAACTTTCAAAATCATGCTGTTCTCTGTTCTTTCTGGGTTTGTTGGTGCTATTTGTGTTTTGTTTTATGTATCTGTATATTAGAGTAATATGCCATGAGGCTCTCTGTGGTTTTAAGCATCAAATTATGCCACAGAGCTTGCGGAGCATACTACTCACAAACACAGAATTACTCACCGTGTATAGAAGTAAATGTATGCACTGACCTCTAACTCTGGATGTTTCTGCAGTGCGAGATTGTAAGCCATGCCCAGAGGGCTGGGAACCCTTCATGCAAAAGTGTTACCTGTTTGTCTCAGAGCGAAAGGACTGGTTGGCCAGTCAGTATCTTTGCCTGTCCGTTGGAGGTCATCTGGCTACTGTAAAAAATGAAGAGGAGCAGGTGAGAGAAAGACCCATGGTAGACATGTTTTGGAAGACCCCTGGTCAGTGTTGCTCCTTTACATTGATAAGAGACCAATTAGTGTAAAGTCATGTATATAATAAACATACACTACTACAAGTGTGTATTTACAGTCAGGTCCGTACATATTACGGCATTACTGACATATTAAGTTATTGCTGTTATCTACAGCATACTGAAGTTAATATTGCATGTGAGCTCAGATAGATAGATAGATGTAGGTATTGCAATCATTTTCATTCACATTTCATTCACAGGTCATTTTTAGATGCTCAAAAGTAATTGGACTAACATATCATAATTAACTTTCATGATAATAAATTAAATTCTTATTTTTAATATTTGATTGCAGTCCTTTGCAGTCTGAGATCACACAATGTTGGGTTTCTTTCCTGGTAATGCTCTGCCAGGTCTTTACTGCAGCTGTCCTCATTCCTGCTTGTTCTTGGGGCATTTTACCTCCAGTTTCACCTTCAATAAGTGAAATGCATGAAGTAAACAGGAAATAGCACATACCTGACAGTGGACATCTGAGCAACCAATTGTGCATTTACCTTTGAGCCCCTAAAGTGTGTGTGTGTGTGTGTGTGTGTGTGTGTGTATGGAGGGTGTTGGATGGTTCTGATTATGTCTTAAAATGGTTGTAAAACCTACACCATTCACCCCTGATTCAGATGTAATACCCTCAAATTAAAGTTAACATATTTATTATTCAGTCTTATCTGCCATATGCTGTGCTAGACTACTGAAATCAACATCCAAATATTTATGGACTTTACTGTATACAACAAAAGTTTACTGTTGGGTGTCGTATTCTCAAATTGTTAGCATTTGGGTGGGGAAGCATTCTATAAAAGTGCTCTATAAAAGTCAGTGACTGTACTTTCTTTGTGACCACTTTTTAAACGGAATAAAGATATGAGCAGTAAGGAAAAAGAACAAAGGGCCTTAAGTGAAAGACTATTAATAGCTAGATTCACTGCGGTAGTCCAGCCCCTGCTGTACTTTAAAGCCGATTATCTGGAAAATACTCACAATGTAAATGTAAATGTCCTCTCAGAAGTTCTTGTGCAGAAAGGCTGAAGATTTCAGTCAAGGTGACTCGTACTGGCTTGGTCTGGCAAACATGAACCCAGAAGGGCTGTGGCTGTGGGTTGATGGAACACCTGTAGATGATGCAGAACAGTAAGTAGCTACAATTACTACTACTATTACTACACACACACACACACAGACAAGTTTGTGCTAACTGCAACATATCTGCACTTTTAGAGATTGTAATTTTTTAACACCTTTTTAACACCTTTAACCCTGTTCTTCAATGGTCAGGACCCCCACCGCCCCCCCACAGAGCAGGTATTATTTAAGTGGCGTATCAATTATCAGTACTGCAGTGACACTGGCACAGTAGTGGTGTGTTACTGTGTGTTGTGTTGATACAAGTGGATCAGCTACAGCAGTGCTGCCAGGGCTATCATGTTAGTGCCAGTGCAGTGCTGAGAATGATCCGCCATCCACCTGCTCTGTGGTGGTCCTGTGGGGAATGTGTAATTATACAGCTACAAATAGCACAAATATGGTAAGAGGACCTGATAAAATTGACATGGAGATACAAGAGTATAAAAGTGGTGGTCGGTGTATGTTGAGATGTTGGATAGTTACATTATCGCATAATTGTCTCTCTGCTTAGGTTCTGGGACTGGTCTCCTGTCAATGGAAAGAATAGAGATTTGTGTGGCCGACTGACCCCAGGGGGCTCTTATCGTACCACCTGGTTCACTTCTTCTTGCAAAAATGGTCTGAAGAGGATCTGTGAGAGGAGCCAGGGCAGTGTAGTGTTATAGGTTAAAAACTGATTTTCACCTAATTTTTCATCACTTCTTGAATGTGCTGAAAGATAATCACACATTGTATATAAGAATTTGTTCTTCGCTAAACACTGAAATAAGCAATAAAATAAAGTATTACGTTTCCTTTAATGTCACTTGCATGCTTTAAAAATCAGAAGACTTGCTTATGTAGATTACATACAAAGACAATCTAGTCAACAATAACAAAGTTGTATCTTAGGGAAGAATTTGCACGCTCCAATAATGTCATGGGCGTCACTTTTGAAAAGCCCAGGGACATATTCAGGGTGATGATGCTTGATATATAAGGCTATAAACACATACAAAAAGAATACAATCATGGCATATAAAATGTTCTGCAAGAGAAAAGTAAAACAAACACAAAGAAACAAAAATCTCCAGGGTTTGTAACATGTGCTCTGAATAAATATGAAAATGAAAGGTGTAAAAAAAGTTGTGAGTAAAAGTAAAAGTACGCAAAGTATTTCATTTCAGTAATACCCTGAAATAACACTTAAGTATAGTAACAAAGTGCAGTTATTATGAATTTTGAATTTGTTAGTGTGATTGTTCAGTGGTGCAGTAGCTAATGAGGTACGGAATTAGGCAACATGAACTGACCTTATCCCTCATTAGAGTAAAGCCCTACAAAGCCTAACAAGTTTGCATATATATATATATATATATATATATATATATATATATATATATATATATATATATATATATATATATATATATATAGTTTAAAGTAACTATACTGCATCCTCAAATCAATGGTTGAATATTAGTTTCTAAAATCTAAAAGAATGTTTTCTACTGTGTTCCACCCACAGAAGCTTTTGTGGCTTATCTAGTTTTAGAAGTAATGCGGGATTTTAGAAACAGGCATATCACATGAAATGACACAAGAACTTTTAGAGAAAGAAAGTTATGATATGCAGTATGCTTAGTTATGAACTATTCTTTTAAGAGCACTACTTGGCCCTCTAGCGGCCATGAAGTGAAATGGCACAACAGAAGAGAGAGAACATCTATTAAAAGACCCAAAGTCCCAATTTTTTTCTCTTTGAGGTTAACATGTTTGTGTTTTTATGCACTCAACATGACCACAATTTATTTTCCAATAAACATTTTCCAACCTCTCCTTATCCGCAGCACTTGAATATGAGTGGTGTAGCAACTACTGTAGGCTGTATAGGTGTTTATATGTAATTAAATTCCTCTGACATCAGAGAAACCATAAATTCTGTATGGACTGGGGGGTGATATATATATAATTTTTTTTTTACTGATCATGGCCCATGACACCCGCATCATTGGTGACCACCCCAATCTCTAACAACAAACAAATAATAAATAAACAAATAAATAAAATTAAATAAATTAAATAATAGTAAGTGAATTTAAAGAAATCAAATGTCTGTGTTCATGTTCTCTTTCTGCAATGCTAATTTGTTAATGGTGTGCATTTTTACACAGTGTTGTGTTTTTCTCCTTTTTATTTTTTAAACAAAAAACAGTTATGATTCAAAAACATTATGAGTCCAAAACATCTAATTTCAATTGCTACAACAATACCCCCGAGTGAATAACAGCATACACTTAAAGGCGCCTAAGAGAAGTTAACATTTCTTCATTTATTTGGTCATTAGTACAAATTCAATGGAATTATGATATTTATACTGTATATGAAGTGGATTGTTCCAAGTATTTGAGACACTCTTTGAGGTCAGAGCCTACCCTACTGGCCTTGCCCCCCAACAAAGCATAAGAGAGGTAGGGCAACTTTAAAATGTTACAAATGTCAAAGCACTTAATTCCAAAGAAAAGGGAAATGGGTCCAGGTGTAGATACAGCAGAGCTGCTGTTGTTTTTAAACACCTCAGTTTCACTACTGGACTGAGAATAGTCCATCATCCATCCAACAGCATCCTGTGGGCAGCGTCCTGATGAAGGACTAGACAATGACCAACATAAACTGTTTGTGCTTCAACAGATGAGCTATCGTCTCTGACTTTACATCTACAAGGTGGACCAGCGAGGTAGTAGTGTCTAATAGAATGGACAGTGAGTGGACACAGTGTTTAAACACTCCAGCAGCAAGACTCTTAATCGGTTCATTTTAGGTGAAGAGGCTCTAGTGTCTCTCGTTCCACCAAGCTTTTAATAGGAGGTCATTAATAAGTCTGACACTGATGTCTATTCAAATGATCATCAGCAGTTTCCTTTAGGTAAAACTATAAAATAACTTTTTGCAAACAAGCAAAGTTTTGGTTTAAGATTTATTTGCAACTTGCTTTAAACAGGTTCACAAATGAGTTTACCTTTATTATATTGCATCTGTTTCTCTCTGTTCATAAACATAAACTAGCCAAAACAAATTTATTATAAAAGGAAATTGTGTTTGTATAAATGCAGAAAAAGACACTTGCCAGTCACAAGTGCATATGTACTTATTTCTATTTTGTGGTCTAATTACCCACAATTTACCAAAATATACCAAAATTTACCCATCAGGAACAATATGTTTTATCTGTTTATGAACCCCATCCTGCTTTACCTACCTTCCTCCAGGTGGTCCTTGATGTAGTCCAGGGCTGAAATGGACATTTCCACGGATGCTAAGAATCCATGAACAAGCTTGTTTCGTTTTGACACGTACATAAGCCAAAAGGAACTACAAACTTCACATAATGTAGTGGAGTAAAAAGTAAGATATTAGAGTTTGAAATGTAGTGGAGTTCAAGTACAAAGTCGTCCAAAATGGAAATACTTCAGTAAAATATAGATACATGGAAAAACTTTACCAAAAAGTAAAGTAACTAATTACATTTACTTAGTTACTGTCGACCACTGCAAAGTGCACCTATTTGATAAGTGCAGCTGATAAAATGGACAATGAGTGTAGATTCAAATAGGTGTACTTAATAAAGTGGCTAGTAAAAAGAAATTATCTTGTGAAGATTTTACAGAGCGGTTCAAACAACCACCACAGCGAAAGAGAATATTGATGAAAATGTTCATAAATTCATATTGTGGTGTCAGTTCAGCAGAAGATACGGGAAACCTGGAGCTTTAAGCGAATGCTCTATTATCAAACATGGCAGCAGTGGAGAAACCACTTCAACTGACCAGCACTAGTCAGGGAATCAGGACAGGACATGAACAGCCAAACAACTTCAGACAGTGGTAAATACCTAAATTGAAA
>CM067475.1:24819278-24867969 GCA_034552555.1 Semaprochilodus insignis
TTATTATTATTATTATTAAATGGTATCCAAATGAAGAGTAGATTATATCTGGACCATCTTTTGGAAACTGTTGTTAATTACGCTTTTTACTTTAGTTTTGTTAGCTGGATGTGGTTTAATGGCTCATGCTCATGCATCTACAGCAAAATGACTGAGAATTCTGTTTTATATTGCGCAACTTCTTTTTACATAGAAACAAGTAACGTGCTACCTCCTGTTCTCTCTGGGCACGGCTGTTATTGGATCCCTGCAGTTTGGCTACAACACTGGTGTCATCAATGCACCTGAACAGGTAAACATTTGTGTGTGTGTGCATGTACGTATGTGTGAGATCACCTTCTGCTGTATTTTGAGAGAATGACTGTTTTATCTCTTGGGGTAATAACACTTAGTCAGATTAATAGCCATGTATATTAGAGCAATAAATCATGTCAGTGCCATCTCAGCTATTTGTCATAATAATATTCTTGCTGTGACCTGCTTCAGAAACTGCAAGCGTTCTTCAATGAGACATGGTTGCAACGTTATGGGAAGCCTATCGATCCTGGAGTGTGCACCCTTGTGTGGAGCTTAGCGGTGGCCATTTTTAGTGTTGGTGGAATGGCGGGCTCCTTCAGTGTTGGTGTCGTGGCAGATAAGTTTGGACGGTAAGTAAAAACAAAACCTTCATTTCCCTTGCTCATACTAATTAATTATCAATCAGCCAAAAAGCTTTTGGTAAATTAGCTACTGATGTTTGAGAAATAATGCTTTCAATTTTATGCTTTTTACTATAAGCAGTGTTTGTCTAACTCTTCCAGTAAAAAGTTACAACTTTAGTATGTTTACAAAGCATATCAAACTTATAATAAAACTAAAATATATATAAAAACATATTATATAAAAATATTATATAAAAAAAATTTATATACAAATATTATATAAAAATATATTAAATATAGTTAATATAAAATATATATTAAATAAAATTTATATAATAAAACTAATCAGTGTTTTCACCCTCTGTTACTGATTAATCAAATTTTCATTGTCATCATAGTATGAGTTTCTTGTTCATCATAGAATTGTAGCACAAAGCTTAAGAGAAACATAGTTTGACCGGCAGTTACAAGTCTTGTCTAAGTTTAGTGCAGGTATGTACTCTCATTCTCTTACTACTGCTCTTGGGCTCAAACCCTACCTTCCCTTGTGTAAAGCAAGTGACTTAATCACACTACAGAGCTACTAAATTACATACTAGTTACTAAGAATCTTAAAACAGCTTATAAACTGCGCTACTGCTTATCCGTAACCTGTAAAAATACATGAAAGTTATGACTATTTTCTCTCCCACTGATTTGTTTGTTAGATTTGTGTTTACACAACCACAAAAAAGTGTCTGGACTTGTTGCACACCCATTTAGAGACACTATTTTAGCCACAATTTACTTCTTCTCATATCTTTATATCAATATTAAAAGAATTTTAATGAAAAATAAATTTTCCCTAATATTACTGAATTAAAGTAGCCTGATGGTATTTATTATGTTAAAAAATGTATTTGTTGTTCCTTTTGAAGTCCATTAAAGAACGTTTGAGAAAAGACCTTTTCCTCACTTGCATCAAGTGGTACTGAAGCTGACAGGAAAATAAAATCTCTAACTATTTTTGAGCATAATTTTCTTGACCTGAAACTAAAGACATCTTCCTAATCACCTCACCTATCTGTCTTGACAGACGCAAGTCTATGTTCCTGGTGAATGTCTTGGCCTTGATTGGCGGAGGACTGATGGGGCTATGCACTATCTGCTCTTCCTTTGAGATGATCATCGCTGGCCGGCTGGTTATTGGTCTTTTCTGCGGCCTCTTCACTGGTCTTACTCCAATGTATGTTGGCGAAGTATCACCCACCCCTCTGCGTGGAGCCTTCGGGACCCTGCACCAGCTGGGCGTGGTAGTGGGCATCTTGATTTCGCAGGTGATTTTTTTTTTTTGTACTATATAAATATCTTTTTCAAATCACTGTTAAGAAATGTCAAAAACATGGCAAAAATGTAAATGATGGTTTTTCCTTCTGCAAAACAACAATCTTCTACATATTCTTCTACAAATGTGCTGTTAATTAGAGGTTTGTAATCTGAATTTCCAGTAGAATTTTACACTTGTTACAATGAACTTATAGTAATGTTTAATTACAACAGTTTTGTGTAGTTTTTTTTCAGTTGAGTTTTATTGTACTTCAAACACCAAGTTAACAGAATGTAAAATACAGATTATTGTTCTGTTACCTGAGAAGGTAACTGTTTTTAAATTGAATCAAGTAAATTTTGTTTATTATCAGTTTCTTCTTTACAGGGTGATATCTACTCATCTCTTATAATAAATAATAAATGGTAAAAGGTTATTTACTCTTCCTTCCAGAAAGACTGAGACATAACATGTTTATAAAAAGTCTGGGCTAAAAGTTATGAAATCAGTTGTTATTGTGATGCATTTTTTGTAATGTTTGCTGGTTAGCAGACAGTGTTTCCCACAGGCTGCCTGCTTTTATTTACTGTTGTTTCTATTAAGGATGAGAATTTGCATGTGATGCACAGGTAACATGTGGCTTACTGTCATTTATTTTCACCTCCAATCAGTGTTGTAGCTTGCTAGGCCTAACACAACCTAACATGCTGAGATGAGCTGCCTAAATTTCTGCTAAATGGCTACTGCTAACATTCTAACATAGCTTATGTGAGTGTCTCCTGTCTGCTTTTCTTATGGCATGTAGATCTTTGGTCTGGAGTTTCTTCTAGGCTCAGATAAACTGTGGCCTCTTCTGCTAGCTCTGACTGTGATACCTGCAGTACTGCAGTGTCTGCTCCTGCCCTTCTGTCCTGAGAGCCCCCGCTACCTCCTCATTAACCTTAATAAGGAGGAAGAGGCTCGCAAAGGTGAGGTCCAAACAATTTATGTAAACTTGCTGATTAACATAATTTTACCTCTGTAATGCTAATCTAAAGAGTTTTGTTTTGATCATTATTGAGTGCAAATTATGTCTGTGTGTAGCACAAGTGCATTTTAATCAAGTAGGTTCCAAAGCTGCATGCCGAAGCAGAAATAATAACCAGCACCAGTAAAATAAATCAGTTTTTTTATAAACAAAGGAATATTTAATGACAAGACCAAAATAGACAGTAGTCTGCACTGCATAGGAAGGCTCCACAGAGAAACGCAAGGTAAAGAGTCTTGAGCCTTAAACTAACAACAGCTTATGACACCTTTCTTGCACTCAGTTTGTGAGACAAAGATGATGTTTTCTGAACACTGAAAACAAAGAAAGACATGCACACTTCATATTGTAACAGATACCCCTGATTCTTTGTTAAAATGAAGCCCCTTTCCAAGTTTTAGCCTCACAAATCCAAATAATGGAACAGTGAATAACTCATTTGATGAAGACAATTAACAAGATTTAGATACATAAGCTGTGGTTTATCCTTATTTGCATACACATGACATTACGTTTTTGATGAACAGGAAAAGTCGAGCAACCTTTCTTTTTTTTAAATGAGGAAAAAAACATCTCTGTAAATATATTGAAGCGTTTATGAAAGAGAACAAAAGCCACACTGACTTCACTGCTACCGCATTAGTGCTTTTTGGAGCATTAATTACTTTATGTTCTTAACATCTTTGTATATTTTGCTTTCTCTGCTAAAAAGCAATATTCTTCATGTGATTGACGGCACACACATCATGTCTAATAGGTCATAAATGTGACTTAGATTGGTTTGAGGACTATTTTTGACACAAACTCCTGAACACAGCTTGTCTTGGAAAAGGTTAGATCGAATTAAGCTTAAAGTTAGGTGGCAAATCCTACTTCATGAGTCTGTCACCCTGTTATCACTAATTTAATTTCTGTGTTTTTTGGGTTTTTTTTTGAGAATTATCAAGAGCTGGGAGAAATCAGGACAAAATTATTAATGAATTTGTTTTTTATATTATGTAATTATGTATAGGTCTTTTACATTAACATAATCAGAACATCTAGGACTGTTTCCATTTGTGTTAGAGAGGTGTGACAATTCGTCATGGCACAGTCTGTTATACAGAAATAACCTCTGATGGCATCTTTCACATCAGAGCTTATAAATGTTCATGGTTTGTTCTTTACTAACCTCCATCCCATGGTCAGTGCTGAATTATTTAGCAGAATGGACTGCTACCCAGAAGCTGTGTCTTAAGGTGCACTAGCGAAAAGAAAAAACCTTCCCTGATAGTTCAACAAGAAGTGCATCAGAGCAGAAGAGTCAGTGTATTAAAAATCTTATCAGGTTTTTTACAGCAAAAATAAACTTGGTGTGAAAAGACCTCATGGCAACTGAACAGTAGCTGTAAATATTAGCTAAAAATATGAACTAAAATTTCATTGTTTTTTTCTGTAAAGCAGTTTGAGTATCACATTGCAACAGGTTGGATTGTAGTTGGGATCACAGAATGTGAAGGCTCAGATGTACAGTGGAAAGAATTTAAGTTCTTCCTAAGGATTTCGTAGTCATTACCAGTAATACAAGTAATAAACGAATACATTTTGTTTTTATCATAGAAATTGAAAGTGCTGAATTGTTAAGTGGTCCCAGCCTTAGTAAGGTCTACCTTTTTATTCACTGCATTTTGATTTTGTACTCAGCCTGTTGCTGTTCTCTCTCTCTCTGAAATTAATTTTATGGCTCTTCATGTCATAATTTGCTACCTATGTTCTCATCCCACTGGCGCCATTATATGTCTGAGATAGTCATTTATTTGGTAACCCAGACCTGTCTCCTAATGACCACTGTATTGTGTCTCAGCCCTCGTTCGTCTACGAGGTTTTGAAGATGTGTCAAAGGACATGAAGGAGATGAAGGAGGAGAGCGTCAAGATGAACATGGAGAAGAAAGTTACCATTCCTGAACTCTTCCGTACCGCCACATACCGCCAGCCTCTACTCATTGCCGTTGTTCTGCAGCTATCCCAGCAGCTGTCTGGCATAAATGCCGTAAGTGAACTACAAAGCCCTTCTGCAGTCCAAAACTGACCTCTTAATTTGCATGACTGCTTCTTATATTACTTTCTCTTCTTCGTTTATTGTAGGTGTTCTACTACTCAACAGGCATTTTTGAGTCTGCGGGGGTGACCCAACCTATATACGCTACCATCGGAGCTGGAGCTGTCAACACTGTTTTCACTGTGGTTTCAGTAAGTGTATAAGTGCTTGACTTAAAGGGGACTTAAATTTCAATGGCTGACAAATTGTATTTACACATTGTATTTACAATGCCCAACAGCCAGTGAACCTTTTTATAAAGCTGATAATGGTAAAATAGTGGTAAATCTGGAAAGACAAAAAGTTTCCTTTGGGGATTGTTTTGCACCTTGCGTGTAACTTTATATATTATACAAGTACATTTAGGCCAAAACTTCCTCTCAAAGCCACCAGGTGGAGTATTCATAACTATTTCATGTGTTAGCTTCCTGTTCTGTAAAGGAGCTTTTAAAGGCATTGAACTGTGCAGACGTCTGGTTCCTATTACCACAACTGTGAATTGTGTTGCAGTTTTTCACTAGAACAGAGCATATAACGTCAAACCACTCTGCTTACATATTAATGCAAAAACTGTAAAGAACTGTGAACATTCTGCCCTTCTTTTGCTTGAAGCTGTTTCTTGTTGAGAGAGCTGGACGACGGACATTGCATCTCATTGGCTTGGGTGGTATGGCTGTCAGCGCCCTGCTTATGACCATCGCCCTCCTGTTGGTAGGTTGCCGGCTCCTTGGAATTCTACTCTCTTGCAGTTATCTCAGATGAACTGATAAATATTTGCATTTTTCTCTTTTTCTGAGCAGAAGCACATTGAGTCTCTGAGTTACCTGAGCATTGCTGCAGTGTTTGCCTTCGTAGCTATGTTTGAGATGGGCCCAGGACCCATTCCCTGGTTCATTGTGGCCGAGCTCTTTTCCCAGGGGCCACGTCCTGCTGCCATGGCTGTTGCCGGATTCTCTAACTGGACAGCCAACTTCATTGTGGGCATCAGCTTCCCCAAACTGGAGGTATCCAGCCTGTCTTGTAAAGTTAAACTCACTACTGTTTAGATGTATTTTATGAAGTTATGTGTACTTGATGGTATCTTCTTACAATATTTGAGCACCTCAGTATGGAACTGAATTGCATTGCGGCCAATTTTGTAGAATCGACAATGAGCAATCTCTGCCTAAGCCTATTTTACCGCTAATGCCACTACTTGTGTAGAATTTGTAGACTGTGTTACTTGCGTTATATGTGGTGCTTCAGTTTAAAATAGTAAGGGTTTAATGAAGAGCTTTTACTATTTATTGTTTGCTGTTGATCTACAAACACAAATTATTATGTATGTTTTTCTTTTTAATATAGGCCTAGAAAAACGAACAAATATGTTTTTATTCATTAAAAAGCTTCTACTGATGATGCAGATTTGTTGTGGTAGTAGTCAGTACTGCTTCATACAACCTATGTAGTTTACACACTATGAGTGAGAACATTCATCACATTTAGGATAGAGAGCAAATAACCTAATGATGAATGAACAGTTGCTTGTTTTTTGTGTGAGTGACTAATGTTAAAGCTCAGCACAGTGCATAAATGTACTTGTTGGACTTTTAACACAAATTAATTTCTGATAACATCACTTTGGTGTGGTGTAATTTGATCTGTTCTGCCATTGTTGCCTTTCGATATCGCTATGCAATTTCGGTTATTTTTTTGTTTTTGGTATGAATATGAACATTCACTGAATTGTACTGTTGTACTAATCTCTTCATTCTGTTTGACAGAAACTTTGTGGGCCATATGTCTTCATCATCTTCATGATCTTCCTCATCATCTTCTTCGTCTTCACGTTTTTCCGTGTTCCTGAGACGAAGGGGAGAACCTTTGAAGAGATCGCTCAAGAATTCTGCGGCGCTCCACCTCCTGCAACTAACTCCGGAGAGGAGACTGGTGGAGTCCTGCCGTCCACTTCTCCAGTAAAGGAGAAAGTTCCGCTGGTGGCAGCCAATTCTGGAACAGAGGAGAAGCCCAGCTCTTCACTGAAGGCCACTTCAGAGGCCACAAAGGGTGAGGAGAAATCTGAGTCTGCTACAGAGCCACTGGTTAAGTCCACCACAGAAGAGAAATCAAATTCCACTATCCAGGAAAGTGTCTAAAATTGGTTTTACTTCACTTTGTTTTTTATTTTTTGACAAAGTATAGAGAGAAGTATTTATTAGAAAAGCAGAGTTTCACTGGAAATTATCAGATGAAAGAAATGTCTACAGAAAGTCATGGCGTTCACATAAGGAAAGATGTGTATTGATGTTGTGTATAGCTAATGGTTTGGTGCAATATCCTTATGAATTATTTATTTTTATGGTGTTCTGTTGCTGTATTTGCATTTCAGTTTGTAGATATACCTACCTTTATGTTAATGTGATATATCAACAGATACCCTTAAATAGGGTTTAAAGGGAATTTAGATTATGTTTAGCCTTCATCATTACTTACAAAAGCCAAAGTTTAATTAAGAACTAACCTTAAGTAAGAAAATGATAGATGATTTTAATCATTTGGACATTCATAGTAATTAGTAGTCATTTTAGATGATTGACCCCCTCCAAGTCAATGAACACAATTTTTGTGTACATAATACAGGCTTCTGTTTATTATTATAAGATATTCACCACCCTAGAGTGGTTAATGATCAAGGGAATGAAGAGGAATATTTAGTTAGATAATAAATAAATCTGCATTTAAGCAACTTTGGCTTTGCTAATAATAAAACGATGCTCCATTTAACAGTTAAGCCAAAAAAGGAAGACAGTTGCTGCCATCAGAGTGGAAGTAAAGCACAAAAGCATTAAAATGACTTATTAGGATGATTCGTGAATTATATATACATATATCTCTGTTTAGAGTCCGCTTAGCCAGGCGAACTTAGTCCAGTGATAGAATAGCTAGTTTACTGCCAAAAAAAATTTGCTCAGCTGTACAATGTGCAATAAATAGGTAATTTAAGCTTCCCATACTCAAATAACATCTTGAATGTAAAGAGGGGTTTTGTGGAGGTATGGCAAGATGCACATGTAAAATAAAAAGTAGGGTCCAAGTAAAGCTTTTGCCACATTTTGCAAATTGTACTCTGTCACTTTAAAGCAACTTTAGAGCACCTATGTTTGTGTCCTTCAGAAATGGATGAAATCTCAGACGATTTATATGTTGTTCAGTGACTTTATCTCTGCACTTTCTCAGATTTTATTTAAAAAATATATTTATTTATTTATTTAAATATATGTGATACTAAATTATAATTGAGCATAAAAATGTCTGGTATATTTTATTTTTGTCGCCATTTCCTAGATATTGCTATTTTTGTGTACACATATGAAAGTATTTATTGCTAATTTGTGGACCAAGAGGAATTTAGGAACCGTTGCTTTTTCCCATCTTACTGTGTTGTGGCAATGTTTTCTATCATGTACTGAAGTGATTTCAAGGTAATGTACAAGTGATGTGTCTTTCTTTAGACCCAAATTACGGGTAGCTATAGTGTTTCTCGGTATGTTACAACTTGTAGGAAAAGTCCAAATCAGCTATCAAACTCAAACATGGGGATTGGAATGGGATGCAAATTAACAGTTGGTGGTGTTGTTTCTAGTACCAGTCTGTTTCAGTAAGCAACCTCAAAAAACACAAAATGGAACCGTGAGACCTCTAAAAGCTGCTTACATCAGTGCTTACCTTGCCGTTGACATCACCCACCTACCTTACTGCACGCTGTAAACAACATTGTATAAAGCTAAGAGTATTTTGATGTAAATATATATTTTTGAACATCAGTGTTTTGTGTTCAGGTCCCATCCTTAAGGATGCCTGTTATTCTAGCTTCTTATGGTGCTATAGGCCAAAGTGTTAAAGTAGTAAAGGATGATGGTAGAAGGAGGTCTTTTCTTTTGCTTGTTTGCTTGCTCGTTTTTATTTAAACAAGGGGAGCAAAAGAAACGGTTCTGAATTCTGAATGGGTACATGCATAATTGATCGATAGATTGTCCCCCTTTTTGTGAATTAATGAGTGTAATAGTTGTAAATAGTTTTAATATTAATTTCATCAGCTGTACGCATGAAAAATGAACAAATAAAACACATTTTATGACTAAGAAAACACATTTGGATGTAAATCTCTCCTGTTGAAAAGCAATTTAGAATAAGCAGCATCTATTAATGTGTCCGTACCTATAAAGTAGATGTGGCTGAAATTCAAACTAGGATTCAAAGTTTTGAATTGGTATCAGGTTTCTTAACCCTTTTCCTCATTTTGATCCTCACTGATAATCACATTTAAGTTTCTTGTATGTATGTGTGACTGTGACCAAATGTGCCCTCTACTGTCTAAATTGTGAAAAACATGAAATGTGTAGTATTTTTGCATGGTGAACTGCTAATGTTTGTTTCCCCATCATTTCTTTTTCATCTTTGTGTTGTTGCGTCTCTGTACTGTTATTGTAAACTTGGACCACATCACATATATCTGTGGCTTCTTTGTGCCTCTGTGTTGAACGTGTTCCTGTTTTTCCTGTCCTTTCTTGTGAAACAGGATTAGTGTGTGGCGCTATGAATCACGCAAAAGAATATAGAAACTACTCAGATAAGGGCAAAAGATTCAGACAGTTAGATTTCTAGTTACACTGAACCATCATTATACACTAACTAGGTAAATCACATTGTTTATGTCCACTAGTTGGATGTAGAGTCATGTATGTTGAGGAACTAACCAAAAATAAAACTGGCTTAGAAAAGCAAAGATTGAGAAGACAAAATGCTAACACTGTTGCTTCACTGTACTTGTATCATGAACGTTTGTATATACAATGTTATATATGTTATTTAATAAAAGTTAACATGTACATTCATGAACTGACATTTGATATGTTTCATCAATCCATAAAGCCATCTGGCTTCCTGTTGTGATTTAAACAACTGCATTGATTAATACAGCATCAGCATGTGATCTTAGACAATGTGTTCACTCAGATTATGTGTGACAAGACCATTGTTATATTAATAATGCATATATTGTATTTTAAATATTGATAATATCAATACAATCCCATGTTCCAAAAGACTGCCAGTAACCAAAACTGGACAATCGTGTTTTCCAGCTCCAAGCATGGAGCCCTCAGCACAGCATAGTTTATTTATCTTATGTTTGATGGTTAGATTTTATGATTTTCCTTTTTTATAGAGAAAAATGCATAATGCTTTTCTCTGCAAAACAGCATAAATATTTCAACACTGTTGTAATATATTTTTGAGCATTTTGGAATTCAAGTCAGAGGACTTTCTAAAGGTATCTAATTAACAGTAATGGCATTACTGACCACGAACTGCTTCAGTCAGTCAATTAGCTGACTAGCACACTAATGAGCACATGCAAAAGTGTTAGGTCACTGAAAACAGAGCTTTTACAAAACAAAAATACACTGAAACACAGTTTTCAGTGTTGTCGTGTAGACAGGGAAAAGATTTTAGCTTGTAACGTTGAATGTACACCGCTGTCTCTCATATTTTTGATACTGTAAGAGGCATAAGTAATAACAGGAACATGCACAATGCAAAACCCACAGGCTTTATATCACTACTGACCCCCAGATGAAACATACCAACCACCCAGACACAAATAATAAAGCCAAACATACACACATACTGTTATCTAAAGAAGAAAGATAAAGAACATAAACAATCATTAGTACTGGCTGTGCGCACACCACATAAGCATTTGGTATACCTCTTGTGCTACAGGGAAGCACACCAGGCCAAATTCACACCAGCAGTGCATTCAGGAAATACGCCTCCATTAATGAGATTAAACATAGAAACAACACCATTCTAATAATGTGGTAGTTTACTCAGGGTCACAGTCCTCACAAGCCTATGGGGACAGAGTATATATTATGGCACATTTTTTAGAGTAATTAAATAAAGTGCCCCCTTATTTTCACAGCAGCTGCTTCAGTACATAATCAGCAGCTGTCATATTTGTAACTAGCATGAGGACCAGGGTTCTCAGAAGTTTCTGAAGGGTTTATGAGATTCAGTGTGGAAACTGTGACCAAACATGCTGAGCTGTGACTGGTTTTCAGCTGACCTCAACAGATGTGGCTTGGCCGTAAGCTTTACTGCCTGCTCTGCTTCTCACCGTACGAGATGCTAAATTGCCCAGAGTACCAAAGTAACTCTGACATCTTGAAATGCTCAGATGTGCAGCACAAATACTAGACTAACACATGAAATTGTTATGATACAAAATGTATCATACATATTATGTGATTATGCTGGTAAAGTGCAAATTTAACAACTCATTTTATGTGGGGCACTCATAACACTGCTAGCTATCTAATCAACAGATTTAGTCCAATAGCTACAGTGGGCGAGAAGTGCAAAACAAATGAACATTGCAGAAACCAAAATTACAAAAATAAAAACAATTTTACAAACGAAAAAAAAAATTACATTCAAGAAAAAATTGCAAAAGCAAAAACAATTTTTTTAAGGGCAAAAAAAAAAAAACATTTCAGAAAACAAAATTACAAAAGTAAAAACAAATTTACAAGACGTGAAATACTTTTACCAGTACCGAAACACTTTTACAAACTGCGAATTCTGATGGAAAGGGTAGGTCTAACACACAGGAAGTGCCTGTTGCGGACTTGTTGTCAATCAAACTGTTCGCAGTGGTAGAGTGAGTGGAGTCTGGGATGCTCACGACGCTAAAGCATGTTTTGTCCATTTCTGGCACACTTTTGTTTTTCCTGTGGAAGGTCTTTTGAGTTTTTAAAAGATCAGACGGAAGAAAGAGACGAACAGGCGACGTTTAAACCAAGTGGGCTGTAAAAAGTGGGATGTTTTGCAAAGCTCTCAGCAATTTTAAGCTAGCTAACTCCTTATCCACTGCTTATCCAGCTCTTCCGTGAGTAGAGCTTGTGCTACAGCAGCTGGTGAGCAATTCTGATGTTGTTCAAAGCTGATAATTAATCTCCCACTATTCGAACTCAGACTCTCTCCTGCTTTACAATCTCCTTTGTCAAGATGCCCCTCCAGCCAATTACGGTGAACAAGTATTTCACCAGTATTTCAACTCTTAGGTGTCAATGGCTGTTTTCTAAATGGTACTCTACTATACTGCAGACGGCTTCCACTGTGTAGTATGCAGTACAGTAAACAAGCTTTGGCCTACAGTGTAGGATACTAATACAGTCACATGATCAGTTACCTCACATTTAGCTCAGAGCTGTTATTACTGTATCCACTGTTTAGCTCTAGCTGCTGCTAACACTGCTCAGTTCACCTGAAATACGTTTAGCCTAGCTGTTAGCTACCCTCAGGTATTTCACTCTAAAACTGATCCTCTAAAGCGAGTTCAACTTTTATTAAACTTGAGACCTGTATATTTTAACTTTCTAAGGCTCATTCTGATGACAACATACTCCACTACAATCACTACAACCACATTTATACTCAGAGTTGGCTGCGGTGCGTGATGGGATGTAGTACACCATGAAGATAGCTCCCACTGTATATTATAAACTCTGACTGGAGTAGTACACCATCTGGGTATCTTCAGTGCACTACAGTTTTACAGTTTGGTCACATACTGCATACTACATACTACTTTTAGGTAGCGCGAGTAGTATGTAGTATGCCATTTTGAATACAGCCATTGGCCAAAAGTCGACCCGACTCCTAGAATTGACTCTTTTGGAATCGACTCTCCATCTCTACTGAATACAAGAGCTACTGCAAAATACGACAATGGTAAACACAGTCTTCATCTGGATAAACATCGTCTTGGCTTTTGAAAGGTGGCAAGAGCTCCGTGACCTGACAGGGTGTAAAAGCGATGCCGAGTTGGTTTTTTTTCTTACTGAACAGGTTAAATAATTTATGTCTTACGACTACTAAAACAGGCAGCCAGGCTATCATTGCTGGGGATCTTGTCAAGAGTAATGTAATGTACCTGCGTCATAGTGTAGTAAAGTGCAGTTCTGTTTTCTGTATAGTTAATTAGCTGGTTAGCTTGATAACGCTGTTTTTTTTGCCTCTGGTGTTTGAAAAAACACACTCACTGTTCTCAGACCATTTCAAGTGCTATCCTCGCTATCGTTTTGTAAACAACCTATACGACCTATATACCTGACTAAGTGGATGTTGTGTATAGCTACTGGACACATGCTGACCAGCTGGACATGATTAATAATGTTTCTTTGCTTGTTGTGCTGAAAGACTTAACTGATTCATTCTGATCGTTCTACTTCTCTGCTATGTAAAAGAGCGGTTTGCTCTCTGACTACTCAGCAGATTCATCCGCTCTTAAAAGAGACCTCTGAGAGGTCGCTGTTTCCCCAAATCCACACAACGTACAGACTGCCGTTTTATAAGCCAATACAGTGATTTAGTATGGGAAGCTTTTCCCTTTAAGTAGTTTTACAGAAAGAAGAGTCTGTATTGTTCCACTCAGCACTGATGTCATGAATCAGTGAAAACAACATTGCCAAGTTGGTTTCTGTTTAATGTAAGAAAAAAAATATTCTCTTTAGGTTTTCGGAAAGGAAGGCACCATTGGGGTTCAACATTTAAAGTCAAGTCAAAGTTTAACTACACACAGCAGGTGTTCTCACACCTTTACAGAAATTCTGGGTCTGATGTGACAAGACCAATGTGCTTGTATGATTTAGCCTTTCCATTACTTTGGTTAAAGTTAATTTGAGGATAGAAAGAGTTCTTTTTTGTTTTGGACTTGTGTTCAAAGGGTTTTTAATATTTATAACTATATTGCCTGATATATTTTCATGTGACCTGACTAACTATACATGCAGGCTTGCAACTTCTATTTTACACCAGTGTTATGGTTACATAGTGCTATTAGCAGCACCAGTTTCATGAGTATATCACACAATGTCCATAATTACATAATTACTCATTGGCATTTTCTGACTGGTTCCATATGTCACATACTCAAATTATTATAGTGCAGTTATGTGATACTGCTCTTTTATTGCCTACTTTGACAGTTCAGTCATGCACACATTCTCTGAACGTTTCTGTCATCTGATCTTGTTCAGACAGCTGTTAAAATGAGATGTAAGAATTCAGAGACCATAAACAGGTAATAGGTTTGAATTCGTCTAAACTGATATATGAGAAAGAGAGAGAGAGAGAGAGAGAGAGAGAGTGTGTGTGTGTGTGTGTGTGTGTGTGTGTGTGTGTGTGTGTGTGTGGTGTCTAGGACTATCAGCACGTCTGAGCATGCCACCATGAAACTGAACACACACACATACAGATAGCTTCACATTGCTATGAATGAATTCTGTTTATGTAGCGTGAAATCCAAGCAAATACAACAGAGGCAAACAGAAAGCTTAAGTTAAAGGTACAGTCAGATGGAAAAGTTTGAGAACCCTTAGTCAAAGTATTGAGTAATTATAAGTTAGCACTTCCTCTAAACACTAATTGCACGTAATCATTCAGAAACATGTTTTCTGTAGAGAATATATTAAACTTTTCACTTTAAAAAATTCAACAAAATGTTTCATTCGACAAGGGGTGTCCAAACTTTTCCTGTTTCTTAACTGTATAAGAAAGCTCCCCCTACATTGTTTGCAGCTTCAGTCAGCCATTATTTCACGTACATTAAAGGAGCAATATGTAAGATCATGTAATCAATTTGCAGTTTAACGCTTTCTAAAATGAACTAAAACTATTAACAAAGTGTGAAGAAATAACACATTCAGGTGTCATGTTGATATCTATCATTCAGAGATATCTACTGAAGTTAGCATGCTAACCAGCTAGCTGCAGGCCATCCTGTCTCATAACACCACTGTGTACCTGAAGAAGCAATGGTGGGTCGCTGTAATGTCAAGTCTGCCTCATGAGTGGATGAAGAAGAAGCACACCTATTCTCACCAAGAAAACACAACATAAGCAAAGAAAACTCATGACAATTGACAAAAACAGCAGCAGAGCAAGAGTTGACATTGGTGTTGCTTTTATCCGCTGGAGACGCTCTTGGCAAGTAAAGGGATGAGGTTTGTTGCTGAATTTGCAACGATACTTAGACTGGTAAGTAAATGGTTGGAGGAGTGAAGAGGACGAAGGAGGGGCGGTGTGGATATTAATTTGACAGATTGCATAAATTTACATATTGCTCCTTTAAAAGCCATTACACTACATGGTGTGCACATGGTCAGGAACATAAAGTTTTTTAGTAATGGATGTGGAATAAATGAATACTTAATTCATTTAGAAGTGACTAGACTGCCTACTGTGACATTCCAAGTGACATGTCTGCCTACAGTAAGGGCACTTCAGAATAATTATCACTTCAGAATAAGTATAATAATAATACATTTTAATGATAAGAATTAATGAAAACTGTTCAGACAAATGAGGGCTAGCTTATTTTACATTCCACCATCTTCAAATGATGCCATGTCCTTCATTCTAATTTCATGTCTTTGTGATAGGGCTGGGCAATAAAATGATAACAACAGTTATTTCAATACCACTTTTTGTCGATAGAAGTATAACAAAGTTATGATGAATGTTCAATATTGTAGACCAATCTCAAACATCCCCTTTCTAGAGAGCCCTTGTGGCACTGAATAGCAGCATTACTCTGTTCTCACCACCAGAGAGCACACTTCAGAGTTTTTTCACATGATGCCACTAGAGCGCTAAAGAGGGAGAGAAAGTTAGGACTAAAATGTGGTTTGAGTTTAGCAATTCCTGTGTGAGTGATCGACAGTCCTGCCACCCAGTGTGAGTGAGCATATAAGTGGTATGTAACTGTACTGGCCTCAGACAAAATCCCTCTTATCCAAACAAACTAGTAGTGTTAAGTCACTTCTGCTAAACACAACTATAGGTGAAGAGCTCTGTATGTTACAGCACTCTTAACAGTCATAATTTAGTGCATTCCCAAATAACGAAAGGCAAAGGAAATAGCTGGTTGATGCTAGTTACTGCACTTATTTAAACAAAAGTGAGCACTGAGAGCATAGGAGAAAGCTAGCTTTCCAGTATTGCTGTTTGTAGTAGCTGCCTAACGTGAACATTTCACTCAGAAACAAAACTCACCCTCTAAACTTGGAAAAAATGATGGTTTGATATTAACTGTGATAATTATTGATATTGACTGATATGAACATTTTTATTGTCATAACATTTTTGGCCATATCACCCAACTCTACTCTAAAAATGCAGACACACTGTAATAAGGCTGACTAAGAGCTTAGGGACGCAAAGAGATGGTAACTTTTTATATGGAACAGTGGAGCAGTGGTCAACCCTCCCAGAAGAGTCTGGCATAAAATTTCACCATAAGTGCAATTTTTTTTTTTTGATCCGGGAGGTAACAAAAGAACCCAAACAAACATCTAAAGAACTGCGGGCATCAATTGTTTTTGGTAAGGTCAGTGTACACAATGCCACAATAAGAAAGAAAATGGCATCTATGGTAAAGTTGCAAACCACTGCTGACCAAAAAGAACATAAAGGCTCGTCTCGCATTTGCCAAGAATATCTAGATGACCCCCCCAAGACTTTTGGAATAATGTTCTGTGGACTGATGAGTCAGAGGTGGAACTTTTTGGAGGACATGATTCACTTTACATCTGGCATAAAGCTAACACCACATTCCACCTTTAGAACATCATACCAGCAGTCAAACATGGTTGTGGTAGTGTGATGGTCTGGGGCTGCTTTGCTTCTGCAGGACCTGGATGACATGGACATCATACTTGATGGAACCATAAATGCTCTCTTTTCTCTATCAGAATATCCCAAAGGAGAATGCCTGCCGGTCAGTTAGTGACCTAAATCTGTGTAGCTGGATTATGCAGCAGGACAATGATCCAAAGCACACAAGCAAGTCCACCTACACCCAACAACTCAGAAGAAACAGAATAAAGGTTTTACTGTGACTGAGTCAAAGTCCTGACCTGAATCCAGTTGAGATGCTTTGGTGCAAACGTAAACAGGCAGTTCATGCTGGAAGCCCTCCAGTGTTGCCAGAATAAAACAATTCTGTAAAGAAGAATGGGTCATAATTCCTCCACATCGATGTAGAAGACTCATCACAAGTTACTGCAAATGTTTGATTGCAGTTGTTACTGCTGAGGGTGGCATAACAGTTTTGGTGGAACATTACTTTTCCACATGAGTGATGTGGGTTTTAAATAAATATTTATCTTCAGTAAACTTCAGTAAAAAGATTTCAGCTTTTATTTTATTATATTTACATCTAGATGTGTTAAACAACTTGGCAGGCCACCAAAGCGTAGGAACAAATAGTCTTAAAGTAAATTAAAGCAAGTAATACTTAATATTTGGTTGCATATTTATTGCTTGCAGTAATTACATCAATTGGGTGACCCAGTGACATCACCTGTGACTGTTCATTCTGCAACTACAGCCTACAGAGCTAAAGCATCAATAAAGATTAAGAAGCCTGTTCCAGAAGCAGCCATGCAAGGCCAAGCCATGACACTGTTTTGTCATGAGCAGATAATTCCCCTGCCTTATCCACCTGCTGGTTCCTGAAGCTCATCATTTCCAGATTAGGCCCTGTTCAGACCCCCCATCCCGCAATAACCTAATCCAGTGACTTGCTGTGATGCTCCTGTGTGTGCTGCTCCTGTGAATTGATAATAAATAGCATTATGGATTTTTGTTTTTTTAGAATACCCAGAGCTCTGTTTTGTGTGAATGGATATGGGATTCCACACCACATCAGAATACTGCAAAAGGAGACACTACTCTCTATTACACTCTCTTCCTCTTCAACACACTGTGTGCTGATGTGCGTTATCCACACTAACATCCCTACACACACTCATACTTTTATGAGGCATATCAAATGAAAGGTCATATGGCAGCACAGGCTAGAACAGTTCACAGGACCAGAGCAATGATCTCTCCTAATGAGCTAATTAAACTGCCTGCTCTTAATGAGCTGAGCCCTCTCCTGATCTTTTAATTTAGCTGCACCATTGCCCTTTAAGTTGTTGGAGCAGCATTTGTTAATCTTACCATTTTTGGTTGTCTTTAATGATCTGCCATGCTGAGTTCAGGTTCATATTACTTAGCTGGAATTTTCTAAATAATTAAGCCTAGCTGGTGGCTTTCCCTTGTTTTGTTGTTGTTGAGGGATTGGACAACAGTCTTTTAGAAAAGACTGTTGCACCACCACCGCCACCAGGATGGTTGTGTTACCTTCCAATTCTTGAAGGTCTGTCACAAAGTTGACTGATAGGTGGATCCAGGGTCATTGAAATGTGGGCAGAGGTTGGGCAGCAGTTTCCCAGCCCGCAGCTGTGCTTACCTCAAACAACCTCTTGTACATGCACCTTATTGGATGGTTTGTCTCTGGAACACTGAGTCACCTGCTGCTACAGTCTCCTAATAGCTCTTATAGAGGATTGTAGTGACCAAGCAGGTAGGCTCAATTATAAGCTGTTCCTTAACAGTGGATGGTTTGGAGTCATATAGTCTCAACAGGGTATCATTTTTTGCCATTTTTGGAACTGAGTCTGTAAGAGATGGTAACCTGAAATCTTGTGAATAAGAGAGCCCACCTAGCTTGGCCATCCTGATGTACTCCAGGTGTACACCAAGATGTCATCTATTGTAAACAGTCACATTCTTGTGGAGTACATCACGGGGGATTTCAATCCTTTCCAGAGTAAATTCATAAAAAGTGTGTGGTCCAAATAGATTCAAAGGCAGGGTGATAATGGACTGCACAGTACTACCAGGAAGTGTTTTAAAGTTATTTAAACAGCTTTTAGATTCCATTTGTGTCCATCAGGCTTGGAGCAAATCCATAACTAGGCCTGTTCCTAAGATGCAAAAATGCCACAGCCTTAAATTATTTTAGGCCTGTAGCACTTACATCTGTGCTGTGTAAAGTGCATGGAAAGATGGTGTGTGAGCATCTCACCACAGTGATTAAAGATAAGATGGATCCTCTGCAGTTTGCTTTTAAGCCAAAGCGAGGGGTGGTATATGCCAATGACAATATGTACAGTATGCAGCAATTTGCAGTCATGAATGATTTTAAATCTAGTAAGGTTTCAAATACAGGGCTTTCACGTGGGGCATGTTTTATCCCATTCTTTTTTCTGTTTATTCAAATGCAATCGTGTGGAGTGGTGATAACTGTATTGACATATGCAGATGATATGACCCTGGTGGCTGTCATTGAATGAACATTTTCTGTTTGCATATTCTGATGCATGGACTCCTTGACTGCCTCTGTTGAAGAGAGTGTCCTAGAGATGTATTTATCTAAGACCAAGAAGTTGTGCTGTGTACAGAAATGACCATCTAACTGCCTTGTTTCTTTTGGTGAACCTTTGGAGATAAAGGGGGAATAAATAGAGCAGGTTAAACCCTATAAGTATCTGAGCATAGAGATAAACAAGTTTCTATTCTTCACCCAAATGTATAGGTGACTGTTAAGAGGACAGTAATGCAATAATACAGCATCCTACACATTCTCTTTATTATTCCTTGCTGCCATCAGGTCGACCCTATAAAGTTGTCCTGGCTAAAACAAATGCATTTTTTAATGTTTTCATTTTTTATTCCAATGGCCATAAATTGTATTAGTTAGTAAGTAGTGAAGCATTGTTGCGCATGTAAGTGGGATGTTGTATGTGATGCAGAGTGCCAAAGACATATTTGTCATATGATGATAGACAAAGCTTTGAATCTGAATCTGACCTTGTTGACTGGAACACAACTGGAGCATTGGAGAGCATAGGCATAACATAGTATGTATAATTGTCATTGGTGGGCTTCCATTCCATTCCATTCCATTCCAAGCAGCAATTTGACAAACTTTTATTCCTTAAAAATAATAAAAGATATAAGCAAAAGTAAACAGGAAACAAGGCTCTAAACCAGGAGTCAATGTAATATGTCAATGTATAAACATGCTACACTATTTAACAGCTAAAGGAATAAAGAAATTAATGCAAGACAACATTTTACAAAATACCAGAAAACAGGGCACCAGAGAGCAAAAGGCTAAAAGCGGTGGTGCAAAAGCACATGGAATGGGAACGCTGTGCAAGGAGCTGAGAGGAGAAGGAGTAGGTAATGAGAGCCAGTTGTTAGTACTTGTGTGAGGTGGAGCATTGGGTGTGGAGCTGGTAGCCTGAGTGGATGACTGGGTAAAACTCATTACAGTTGTGTGCAAAAATAGGTTTCACCAACTGCAGACTTTCACCAACTGCAGACTCAGTCAAATAATTTCTGGACAAGTAAAATAAAAAGAAGAATAACAAAAACTTTCTGTTGTTTATTTTTATTTTAAGCTCCTTGTCATGGCTCCACAGTTTTGGGACACCATTTGCCACTGTAAAAGTAGAATGATCCTTTTTTGACTTTTTTATGTATGATATCCACATACAGAAACAATACCATTAAAAAGTGATATCTGGGGAAATAAACCCACTAAATTCATATTTCTTAAGTTGTTATGAGTTGTTCTGTTTCCTAATGATGCATGAAAGTGTTAAATATATAAGTTTCCACAAAATGTTTTAGATTTGAAACAAATGATCGTTTTTGTCTAACCATTTTATGTTGTTGCCTGTCTGAGTCCTGAGAGTTTGAAGGTGTATGCACGTGTATGTGTGTGAGTGAGTGAGTGGGTCGAGAGTGATGATGGGTGCTAGTGTGTAATAAATGGTGTGCAGGTTTATTTTTAAATCTTGGATGGCTCACTGCGACATGGACATCGGGTCACTATATGCGTGTGTCTGCACAGTGAAATTGGAGAGGTGTTTCTTTTTACGCTTCCCACAGACATTAGTTAGATCACCTGACACATTTTTAGAAGTGTTACATCAAGATTAAAGGCTTCCCGGTTAGCTTTCAGTCAACTTTTAGGCCACTGGTGGTACAGGTACTCCTGTAAGTACTCTGGAGTGAACGGTGGTGGATGAAGTACACAAACCATGTACTTGAGTTAAAGTGCAGATGCCCAAGGTAAAATATCAGTCCATTAAGTTCCTCCCCTTAGACCACCACTTGTGTAAAAATACAAAGTTGTTTTTTAGTTCATGAATGAAGTTTGTTTAATTTGTCTAATTTGCTGGGGTTTTTTTTATCAGCTCAGTCATGGCCAGGTTTAGCCCCATCATACCCTAATTAAGCTCAGTCATATCTGGGTTAAGCTCGGTCATAGCAGGATTAAATTTTGTTTAGTTGTAGTCAAGTTAAGCTCACTTATAGCAGGGCTAAGCTTATTTTGTTGATGAGCTCAGTCATAACCAGGTGTAGCTCAATTATGGCTTGGTTAAGCTTTGTCGTTTTCTTTCATGGGTTCATTTTTCGGCTTAATCCTTGTCATAGCCGGGTTTAGTTCAGTTATAGCTTTGTTAAGCTCAGTCATGGCCGGGTTTTGCATGGTCATAGTGAAGTTGCACTCAACCATTGCTGGGGTTTAGCTTAGTCAGACAGGTTTAGCTCAGTCATAGTGAAGCTGCACTCAATCACTGCTGGGGTTTAGCTCAGTCATAGCTAGCTTTAGGTCAGTCATAAACAGGTCACTATAGTCACAAGTGCTCAATTGTAGCTGTGTTTAATTCAGTCATGCTCTTGGTCTTTGGGCTGTAGAATAGATGGTGAAAGATGATGGAAAAAAGTAAAAAAAAAAAAAAAAAAAAGATATGTATATTGTTTGTCCTTCTTGGGCCATCATTTAAACTTGCCATTGCTACTGCCAGGTTGTTTCACCCTGTTTCTTCACCCACTAAAATCACTTGCCAGCAGCCAGGCTCCTCCCAGATATGCAGCTACCTCCCCTGGCGTGGCTCGAAGATTGGGCTTTGGGTGCAACAGTGCCAAAAAGAGAGAGCAGGCCAATGGAGTGAATGCTGTAAACTGTGGGGCTACATGGTAGAAATCCGTAAGACCATTTGAGCTGCTGTCTTCTTCTACAATCTTCTCACTCCATCTTAAATACCTCTCATATGCAACATTGCCCAGAACACTTTCAGACCAGGGCAGTCTTCCCATTAGCATAGCATAGATCAGAATTCCCAGTGCCCAGCTGTCTGTGCTGGCCTCTACAGAAACTAATGTACATTTTTTCGCTGTCTTCTGAGAGTCCTCTTTGCTCTTGTTGCCATTCTCATCCACAGAGGAGGACCCTGAGCTGCTCATCTCCTTTTCCCTCGCTATCTCTGCCTCAGGGGTACAGTAGGGGGAGCTGTACCACACACAGGGTACTCTGGTACCCACTGCCTTCACCATACCAAAATCACCAAGCTTCACCCACCGGCAGTCTCGATCGCACAGGAATATGTTTTCTGGCTTCACATCACGGTGGACAAAGCCAAGAGTGTGGAGGTGAGAAAGAGCTCCACTGATCTGTGAGGCTACTCTCTGAGTACAGCTCTCATCCAGGCCCACCTAAAGGGAAGGAGAGAGAGAAGTTTTGCAGCTTTCATTGAGCTCGAGCCTGCTGTACCATCTTTCCCTTAGATTTTGTGGTACGCATGCTTTCATGACAGGGGACAGGAGTATATAAAAACGCTACATCATTGCATTTATAATGAGTTATCGCAAGTTCTTCCCTCTGGAAAACTATTTCCATCTCTGAAAGACTAAGTTACACAGAATTGAAGCTTAATTTGCCTGTGACTGAAGAATTACAGATGTAGCCACAGACTTACAGAATTTACATTCTTAACTGATGTGAGATGTTTGATTTTGGGGAAGAACATTGAAGTAAGAGCAGAAATCATGGTTTAATGTATATAAATTACTAAAGGTATATTAAGTTTTTGTTATGGTACACTTTTGTGATAAAGTAAATAATGTGACCACTTTGCACTGTTATTATTTCATAGCACTATGATCAGATCCTATTCTGTAAAATGGAATGTGATCTGTACATAATGTTCATTATATGTGAATCAAAGTGAAAATGTTTGTACTTTAAAACACTTCCTCTTGATGTTCAGAATATAATATTTCTAAATAAATTTGTCTTAAAAGAATATTAAGGCAACCCGCCTAAACAAATGAGTCAAAAATATTATACCTGGTTTGTTTGCTCATTGAGGAAAATGATTTAGTATTACATATGTGTGAGTGGTAAACATATGTGAACCCTCATGGATTAATAGCAATAAGAGTTTGACAGACTATGTACAAATGGAGGAAATTCAGGACCATTGTTGCCCTGCCCAGGCTTGGTCGACCAATAAAGATAACTCAAAAGCCAAAAGAGCAACAAACGACAAAGAACAAGGTGGGTAATAGTCCACAAGGTCACAAAGGAACCTAGGGTAACTTGTATGAAAATCTGGTTATGTTTTAGGTCATAATTATGCCTAAATATAGAAAACTCGAAAGGGTTCACAAGCTTTCAAGCACCACTGTAGAAGGACATTTGTCCTCTTTTAGGTATTCAAAGGTCACTGACCCCACCAAAGAAACCATGCTTTTGGTCTTTGGGTTGCCAGCTATCTTTGGGTCTTTGGGTTTAGACAGCTACATCATAAGTTGTCTAAACTGAAAACACACCCTGTAACTGTATAATTTTAATCTGCACTGCACTTTCAAAACAATCGGACTTGTCTTAAAAACCTGGCAATACTGTGTGATGAAGAAACTCAACACGTGGAAAGCAGTTGTTTTTGATTACATTGGTGCCTTGCATGCTTAAAATTCCTACTCCTATCTGCAGTTTCACAGTAGCAGTTGCTTGTTCTATGCATTTTCAATACTGTGTGTTTTTTCAACCTTTGCACTAGTACTGGGAGGCATTGCCCTCTCCTTCTTTACTTTTGGGGAGGGAGGTGACTCAACCCAGTGCCCCCACATAGTTGGCACCAATGAATGTGGCAGATTTAGATTAGGTTGAAAATAAACGCTAAACGCTAAAGTAGTCGTTTACATTTTGCTGTCCATCAAGAGGCCTAGGTACATGGCTTTGATGGCAGTTGCTTTAAGTGTGTATAAAATCTGTTTTGTAAGTATATGAAATAACTAAACATTTGCTGACCACTAGCTATCTAACCAGGGCACCACTTCAGCCCCCAGGGCGGTAGCTTTTCCATATCACCTTATTCAGTTTGCAGATTCTGCATCCTCATCTGTACTTCTTGGAATAGAGATATGAGATTACAGACGCCGTGTGACATCATATCCCTATTCTAACTAGGGACCTGTCACCAGTGGATTAGCTGAGACATGTTTTTAAAAAATATGATAACTAGTACAGTAGTAAAGCATTTACATACAGCACATACAGTGGCTGATATCTGATCAGGCATTGCTTGGTTGCTAAGAATAACACTTTCTCTATTTATTTTTTTAATTTCTCCAATTTTAGAAACTCCTGTTTTTTCCACATATTGTCCTTTGATTATCCTATTCCATATGCAAGTGATATTTTGTTTGATCTCCTCTGAAATATCTTCTTAAAAACTGATAATGACTTGAAACTAACAGCACACTGACCAGACACTTCATCATAACCACATGATCAGCTCCACCAGCCAAATAATACATGGTCTGTAGTGTTTCTATGGGGTTTCTGACCTTTGACCAGCAAGGTACTAAGTGGTGCTAACAAAGGGGCTAACAAAGTATGCAGAGAAACAGACTGTCTGCAGTCTGTACCTGAACATATATACAGTGTGTACACTTTTGGTGGAAACTTTTCTCTAGCGTTCTACTGCTGGACAGTGACAGTGGAAATTTTTACAAACCTCAGGAACAATGACATCATATAGATCTCCGCAGAGACTGGGTTGTTGAGCAAAGACATAGTGAGTAGGGGTGGAGAAGGCGATTCCCAGAGCAGATGTGAGAGACGGGTGGGTACAGTAGGCCAGAGAGAGATTGTACTCCCTCAGAAAGGACAGGAGAGAGGTCGAGTCTCTAGGAAAGAATTTTAAAGCCATTGGAGTACCTAGGGTTTACAGAGGTCGGGAGATCAGGAGAAAAAGGAGACAAAAACGGAGCAAAGTTTGAAATAAAATTCAGTTTTAAGAGTTTTAATCACTGTTATAAAATAGCTTTACAAAACTGTAGATCCAGACCACCTAATGAGCAAACCACATGCAAGAACATGCAGAAGAAGCCCTGAAAGAAAGCACAACTCAAAAAGGGGAGTCTACCCTTTTTTGTTCAATGCTGGAAGATGAAATGACTCGTAAGAGTATGTGTGACATTAACACAGGGTCTCGGCAGTCAAGCATTTAAAGATTGAGTTAAGACAAATTGTTGATTGCCCTTCATAATCAATTGTAAACACTACTTCCTCAGTCAAGTAATATAAAATCTTAGGACATGTCGTATAGTTGCTACCAGGTGGCCTGAGCTGACAGTACCTAAGGGCGGAGGGATTTGTTTTTACACACAGTGGAAAGTGTTTCACAAACAGTTGTTTTCAGACCACTCTCCATTTCATTTTCAGTCAAAACAGTCACTAATACAGGTTATGAAAAAAAATCCTGCAGATTTCTGCTTGCCGGCTGCTTTGCCTGGTCTCACGGTACAATTTTAGGACATGAAATATGAAATATAAGAACATGGTACATAATAAGTGCCTTTGAGAAATGGGGTACAAAGATGAAAGTGAAGCCCACTTAATGAAGGTCAAGTGTGAAGTGCATTCACCACTCACCTCTCTTCTTATGCACCGCCAGCATGACCTTGCCATATGACCCTTCCCCCAGGAGTTTAATAACCTGGAAGTGGTCAGATGGATCCAGTGAGGTCAGTGACTGAGCTGTTAGATGGCACAGCTCATCCAAAAGCCTTGTGGCAGTCTGTAAAAAATGTAATCAAGGAGCCAGGGAAGGTGATAAACATTAGCGAGTTCCTCTGTAATTTGATAGAATTGGCAAGCCTCCCATTTCTAGTGACACTTACATGTCTTTTTAACACTCTGTTCATACACAGTGTTCCATAGTAACACTATCTTTGTGTCCAGCAATCAACCCCAGTGCCAGGGCCTCTGTACCGTACACTGTTGACTGGTTTCCCTGCTGTAACAAAGCTGATTTCACTCTTCAGGAATTAGTAAGCCATGTAGTGTTAAGGGTCTTAAAAGAATTAGACCAGCTGTATTGTCAGCTTCCCAACTATGATTCTTGTCAGCCAAAAGCAGGACTGACAATGCTAAGAGCTGTACCAGTGTTAGGTGAGAGGTGATCTGGCAGAGATAGTGTTCCAGCAAAGCCCAAATCCCTAGGGATCTTCCCATATAGTACATGCTGATATATCCTGGTGCTGACAAGAAGGGTAGGCTGGTAGTTGCGTAAGTCTTTTGGGGCTCAATTCGTAGGATTAGACATCCAATCCATCCAATCATCAACCTTCAAATGTCCCTTGACAGTCTATATTTGGTACTTAAGTATAGGGACATATGTGGTACATCCATATCTAAAGTCATGCATCATAAAATATTCAACCTCTAAATATACCTTTTATAAATAAATATCATAAAAAAGAAATTGAAGCATGCTAGAGCATTTTTGTTATTATTTTTACAGTTTAGTTAACTTTATATTTCATTGTACATACTAAACATAAAGGTTCACAAAACATTCTTAAAATTGTGTGAAAGTTCTTTAAATTGTAAAATTAAGTTATTAAAAGTAATTAACAAATATGGCACCTTGAAGAACTATACATGCCCTTTTTGGCATCGCTTCAAAGAGCTCACTTTGGCACAATTGTTTTTAAAAGAGTATAAAGTAAATAACTAATAAAATGCTTTTTTATTTACTTCTTGAATTACCCACATTGGTACCTTTAGATGTTCTATTGAAACAACATGATAAACTGAATGGCTTGGTTATATAAGAGGGATCTACTACACCTGTTGTTCTTCAGCTATGTGGAGGCTGAAGACTCAAAGACAGATGTATTGAAAGAAGGCTGAATACATATTTCACAGCCTTCCTCTGACCTCACTGTTGGCATGAATATTGCACATTCTTAGATTATGCAATATCCGTACTGGGTTTGTGAAAGAAAGTGAATTTATTCTTTGTCAACATGAATCATGCCCAGATATGTTGTGGTGTACCACAGATGCTACTAGTGGTTGACTATTTTGTTGGGAAATATTAGTTTAGCATAGTCTAATGTAAATTGTAAACATTTTTTTTTTTAAATTCCAGGATACTATCATGCGAAATCAGTCTGAAGTTGAAGTTGAAGTGACAACAACAAGTTTGCGTACTTAATCATCAATATTTACTAACTAAATAACTAAATATTTACTCAAGAAAGATTGGTGACAAACTTTTAAGTGAAATAATTGAAAAATATTTTGTATTGCCATGAATTAGATAGCTTACTGTCATTTTGGCTGCAGGTGAAAGTTGTAGAGGTGTTCCGTTCTTGCTAGGTCGTTGTGCCCAAATGCATCTTGCTGTGGAAAGCCTGTATGTTAGCCGGTTGTAAATCAGGCAAATTGGCTTAGCATTACTCTTAACCCTGTCTGTGTAGACACTCGATCTACTGCTCTTTACCACATGTCTACCCTGCTGTCACATCCATGCTCTCCATTCTGCTTGAGTTTTTATACCAGCACATGGTGCCTCTCTCTGCTCTCCCTCACTTCTGAATGGCCTGCCCCCCCCCCCCCACACACACACACATATATCACTGTCTTTGATAAAAACTTAATTCGATGGTCCACTGCTAAAGGCTATGTAGATGTAAGTACATACCTGTTCAGTTCAGCTTTTCTTTAACCCTAAACACTCACACCCAAATATTAATCTTATCTTGGTCTTTGTACTAATCCTAATGCTCCTTAAAAAATCAATCAGTACACAATTTAGTAATTATAATTTAGGTCTAGTTTATAATAATGTCTTCTAAGATCATTTGTTCTTTAGATTTGCACTGGAGCTGCTAGGCTAACAAGCAGTGAAAGTTTGTACCCCACTGTGAATATGTAGCTTGACTTCAAACAGACAAAATAAAAAGGTTCACCACAATGAGGCTGCCAAGTCCCAGTAAGTTTCTTTTTTATTTGTACAAAGTGGGTAAAAACACCAAAAAGGTATTTTTTACATTGTTATATTGTTTGAACATGGAATTACATAGATACAATTTTTTCAAGTAAGTATTAGTTAGCTTGCTTTTATTTAAATTTTCCTGCTTTGCAAATTTACTTTTGCTGTGTTTCCCCCTATCTAGGATCACCATGGATCCTGCCAGCTCCTAGAAGAAGACCCACTCAGCAGCACCCTCATTCCTATAGGAACTTAGAGTAAGTGCATAAGTCTTATTGCCCTCTTTACTTTATAATGTCCAGACATTAGGGTTGCTGTCCTGTAAAAGATCCAGTGACAAGTCAGCTCCCAGTGACTTCATCACTCCCACCAATTAGCAGCACTTAAACCATATGCCTAAAAAATTACATTATTGCCTCAAAGCACATTAAATTGTTAAGTAATTGTAAAAAGACATGCTTAGTAAGGGAAATAAGTATTCAGATACTTTTGTAATTGTGTTCTAATGAATAAAAATGTAATTATATTTGAAGGAGCTTCCTAAAGATCTTAGGGACAACTTTATTAATAGGGTTACCAAAAGCTGCAAAGTTTGCAAAAAAAGATAACACTGGCAGCAGACAGTAGAAGTCAACTTTAAAATAAATGCAAATCCTGGACGTTTTAGGTAATTTAGAAATCGTGGCCAGAAGCATCTTAGGTCCAAGAAAAAGAGGACATGATCGCCCTACTATTAAACACGAAAACACTCAAATGTAAAATATTACACGGCCATAGGAAAGATTCCTATCTGTACATTTGACGATGCCAGATTTCTCTCAGGCTAGTAATCAGGAAGGTAAGAGAGAAGCCAGCAGTCACTTGAAAAGAGTTCCAGGATGACCCGGAAGCAGCAGGAACAACAGTTCATAGAAATCAACAAGCAGTGAACTGCACTGCTGTCATCATATTTCCTCCACCTTTCCTACACTGCAGATTTCAACAAGATAACAAATTCAAACATAGCCAAACAACTCAAGACTGATTACTGCAAGTGAAGGTGTGTGCATGACCTAGATAATATTGTGACCTAAATGCAATAATTGAAACTGTCAATTCATTATATGGATCCTAACCTTGTAGAACTTAAGATAGTTGCAAGATGAATAGGCCAAATTTTGTATTTTAAATGTATCTTTGTTTATGCTTATACATACATACTTAAATGATATAGTATAAAGTCGAAATTTGAAGTGAATATATGCACTGATTGTATGTTAAATAACACCAGTAAAAGTATCTAAATACATGTTTACCCTCACTGTATGTGGACATTTCCACTCTAAAAAATGGGCTAACAACTTTTCAAGATTCAGTGGTCTATGGATGAACACCTAGAGGATAGCTAAGAGAGGGAGTGGTCTACAATGAATGACTGTTCACCAGCATTAAGTATCTACAAGGTAGGTGTTTATATAGTGATAGATCCATAAATGTGTGGACAAAAGTATGGGAGTTTTTAGGTCCACTGATTGTTCTACATGGCTGGTCACAGTCACCACTGGTCCAGAATATTATTTAGGTTTTTCTTCATCTCTAAGACTCTTGTCTAGTCTTTCAGTGTGTACAAAATCCAAGCTTTTAATAATGCTAATATAGTTTACATCATCCATCATATGCACATCCAGTTTTTAGACAACAGTTTTCAATTAGAGTTTTCCAAACTTTTGTATATTTTTCATCATAATGTCTTGACAGATAAACGTAATTTATTTTTTGTATGTTTACATATGTTAAAATCTGGGGGAATTCCACAAAGCAGGATTCTCCAACCCCCCGATCATTGAGTCAACTTGTTGCCACAATCATGCTTTTCTTAAAGGAGATTGTTAAAGAAGTTATAACTATTCTAAATAAACTTACAAAGCCGTTTAGCTTTTTTCCCACAAATGTTGGGTTCCTGCTAAGAGAGTGTGAACACACACACATACACAGTTCCTCCCACTGAGCACTGTCTGGTCCTGTTGTGGAGTTGGGTTGCTGTTGATTTGTTTAGTTGGCTCAACAAGTCAGCGGAAGTCATATGATGTCTATATTTGACTCAACTGGTTCACACTTGCCCTAATTTGTTCACTTTCTCTTTTTTTTCTCTCTGAAAACACCCTAATGCTTCCTCTTTACACCTCTTCTCTGTACTCCTTTCGTACTTTTTCTCAGCCAGAGGAACTTGCGCAAATGTTGCTTGATGGTCACTATATTTAATGATGACTTCTTTAATCTTGTAGGAGAAATAGCACTAGACAAAAAGAAGACCTAAGATGCAGTAGAGATAAAGGAGAGATGGGAGTTTAGCTACAAATAAACATGAGTGTAATCATCTCTGCAAATCTGAATTCAATATCTGACCTTATCGAAACATATTGGGGTCTTTTTCTCAGTGGAAACGTCTGAGCACAAACGTAGACAGCGTCCTTTTGTCTTTTAAGAAGAAACTACAGAAATATTAAGAGAGCTCGGTCTAGGCTTCTTTCCTGTTTAGACTTCTTTCCTAACAAAAGCCATCATTTAGAAGATCTAATAGACGATCAGTTGTTCTCCCCTACTGTCTTTCTGTGTAGGTCATACTGACAAACTGAACAGCTGTGGAAGAATCTACTGTGCAAAAAGGGTTTAATAGGTCAATCCTGACTCTCTGATCACAGCCCCGCCAGCTCTGCTGCCTACATACCAAATCTAATGCCAAAAGCCCCCTGACTTCACCTACACCAATACCCTCAACCCACTGAGAGACATATCCATAACACCCCGGTAGCAGCCAAATTACGGTGTTTTTAATATGTCTGGGGGTGATTACTTCTGCCGCATTTGGTGTCTTCCGCTGACATTCACGGAACACTGCTGCCAAACAGTCTTTACAGGAATCAACGCAGCTATTAAAGGAATCGTTTGTGCATTTCACTGAAGCTTGACGGTGCTACGAAGTCATCACACGTATCTGAATCAGTTAAACAAGCCTATTTGTGGAGAACGGGGGGCGTGATGTGAGGTTACTTTACAAGCCTAATTGTGCAGTGGATGCACATTATGTCATAGAACAACCATGGAACTGACTCTCGTTCAAAGGTGAAGATATTGGAAGTCGTGACGTAGATAGATGTAGTGGATTTATCACTTTATTAAAGCTTCATTAGACAGGAACTCTGAATTTCCGTATTTCTAAGTTACTACTCACACAGAGGGACTGAAAAAAAATAAAAGGATGAATAAGACCCAGAGTCTCACTACACAACACTGCTACACAAACAGATGTATTTGGTTCTGTGATTTGCATATGTAAATGAATACACCAGCTTTTTTATACTACAGAAACTGCTGCATCTGTAACATACATTTAATTACTGTAACCATGCTTTTTTGCACCAGCCATTAACTTCTATTACAACTGTGCTTTGAGTCAACAGTTAGTCAAAATTATTATCTGTAGTAATCTATATGTTAAAGAAATTAGTTTAAGAAATTACTTAAAACTCTTTAATGGGAATACAGCTTACTTTCAAGCCACACAAAACCAGTTACACCAACCTTGGTGTTAAATGCACTCTTGTAGCACTCCAGCACTCCATACCCAACAATATGAATATGAATAATGGTATACTTATTTATTAAGCATAGACCAATGTTTTTTACCAATACTGGTCCTGTAGCAGCCTTGCACTGTAAATATATTGACCTTTCTCTCACACACTCAGGGGTGTCCAGTCTAATCCATAAAGGTCTGGTGTGGCTGCTGGTTTTCATTCCAAACAAGCAGGAACACACCCGATAGAAGGCACAGTCCATCACCCCCACTAAACATGGCAATTATAATGAGTTGTATCAGGTGGGTTTCAGAGGGGAAATCAGCAAACACAAAACTGTGCTGGACACTGGCCCTCCAGACCTGCCGTTATACACCTCTAGTGTCCAAGCTTTCCACTTATTTTATGATGCCATCTACTGGACATTATATTTTTCTTGCAGGCTAAAGGCTACTAGGCTACTGGCAGTACATGGTAGATTTTATTTTATATTTTTTTAGCTCCCCCAATTCAGCTCAGAATCATGTTACCATTAAATGAATACGCCACCATCACCACCATTGTAAATAAGTCTGAGTCAGTAAGGTTCTCTGGAATTCAGCATTTCTTATCAGAGCACTCTGAATGACTTTCTTTATATCTTAGCCATTGCATTATGTGGAAATGGAATTCCCTTTTAAAGTTTTTTTGAATTTTGTTTACTAAATGCTTTTCTGGGCTTAATGTATATCTTAATTTTTGCAAAGATATTTATTATTATTATTATTATTATTATTATTATATGCAGTTGGCTGCAAGACACTCTATGAATGCCAATATTGCATGATAATGCCACTCTGATTGAAGCTCTGCACCAGCCCTTACAACAACACCAGCCATAACAAAGCTGCAGCATTATACAGTGATTACACAAGCACAAGACTGCCAAAATGATTTGTAAGGAGTTCATAAAATCTATTGACTTTAAAAACTTTTGTTTCACCATAAATTTGAAAGATTACACTATTAATGACCAGTCTGATTCTTCCATGGTTTGTTGACCACAGTACACTAGTGCCAATATCTCACTTTATAGCACATAGAATTCAATGGCAACATAGAACAGCAATAGAGGAAAAACTGTATGCTTATATATGAAGTGACACATTTTATTAAAACACATGATGTACAAAAGTAATTAAATAAAAAATAATAATAATGAGTACAGTACATACCTGCAGTGCTCTACATTAAACGGCATCTATACAGTTTCCTAAACCATGTTATTACATGTATGACAGGCATTGCTAACCAGTTACATTATTATCTGCTATCACAACCAATTAATTTCACAACCAGTTCATTCAATCTTTTTCAGTGTCTGCTTATCGCAGCTCTATGTATTTAGATTAGTGGAACATAATATACAACTGAGAACCTGAAATAATTTCATGAGATCAGCTGTGATGTAGCTTGCATTAAGGAGAGAATAAATGCAAAGACTGGTCAGTGAGATCCTCTACTTTCTTCTTCTCAAAATAGTCAGTATGATCTTGAATGGAATGAATGGAAAAGTACATTTTCATCTTGTCCTTAATAATTTATGATGTAGCAGCCAGCATAAATTGATTGGCCTTAACAAAACTGCTTGACCATTAACAACTTTTGCCTCAGGATCATTACCTATTGTCCTACTACTTAATCCGCATCTGCACCTGATGTACAGAACTGACAAACACTGCTCGGTTGCATAAAAACAACAATAACAATAAATAACAATAAACAAAAATACCCGCTCTAAAGAACAGAAAATAAAATTACATCAAAACATCATTACATTGGCTGCAAACATGCCTACTTGCCTACTAGCACAGTAGTCTCCAGAGATCTTTGGGCTGTTTAAAATGTAGAGAAATGATTCGTCAGATCAGAAGGACAACCAGCTAAAGAGAGAACTGATCAAGGTAAGATAACTAGTACATACTTGGTTGTTTTTATTTGCCTATAGCTCAATAGCTAGGGTTGCAATTAGGACTTGGTGACACGACAGGAATTCCCACTGTTATATGACATATTTGAGCCAGGCATGCTGATGAAAAACTATATAAAATTGTGAATTCTGTCCAAATGCTGAGGCTGAGGAATACAATACTGCGCAACAAAATACTGTGTAACACATCAAAAACATTAAAAGTTGGAATGCCATTTTAAGTAATTACTATGCGTTTTTGCTTCAGTCGTAGGCAACTGAAAGTCGTTAGGTCCTAATTTGAATTTCAAAATCACAAAAACAGTGATTCTCAAACCACTCCTGAGCACCCATCAAATCCCCAGCAGAATTCAACTCTTTGCTGTACCCCAGTTCCTGAATGGATCACGCCATTACACGTTTCAGCCATTACACATTTCAGGTATACACGGAGCTGAGTTAGAGCAAATACATCTGAAGCCCCAAAAAGTGGTTTGAAAATTACTGCCTTTAACCATGTCCAGAGTCAAGAGTAGTAATCTAATCTACACCTATTTTGTTACCCCATTAAAAAAAGACCTCCTGAAAAATATCCTGGAGTTTACAAAAAGTGCATGTTCATTCATTTGCCATATGTATAAAAATACTTCATTTGTAAACACAATATCCTTCAATAAATATTTTAAATATTAAATACATAACTTAAGACTTAAATAGAAAAATAGTACCATCATAAATAGGAATTTTTTCACGTGTGTCTGAGAGGAAACATATGTTCTTTGGGCCATTGAAATGGTGTGGTCTAGTAGAGCATGGTCTGAAAAACCTCTATGGCGAGATCTCTCAGGGCAAGCAGGAGTATTTTTTCACAGTGCCTTCTTCTTGTAGATCCAATATTGACACACAGGAGATCAAGTGATGGTGTCCTTTGTTACATCTGCTACTGCCTTTTTTTCACTTGGTGGATGAGGACTCGAAGGGCTCTGAGATACCAGTCACAGAACTGCTGTAGTCTTCTGAGGACTATTGTAGATGTCTGGAACATGTCCCAGGCAGAGGTAGGAGCAGGTAGGGAAAGAGTGGTGTTCTGGGGAGGCAACTTCAGGATCTGAAAAAGAGACAGTGAACGCTGTGAAGTGAGATCTACTTGCCACACATATTGCCATTGAAATAAGAAATTGTTGCACACAACTCAGGTTTTGTAAAAGTACCTACATTTATACTTTTATCAATTAATTAATTATTTAATTATTGAATTTTGTTTGTCTGTGAATGTTAGTTTAGAGTTAACATTAGCATGGCTCAGTTTTATAATTGCTGTTTCAAAGCTGCCTAATACAATGGCTAGAGCAATAGTCCAGCTCATGTGTAGCATTAACTGGAAACCCCACATAATAAGTCAACTCCAAACAAAGTACCCTACAATTTCTTGTTTGTTTGGATTTTTTTCTGTAGAGCTTCTCCAACTTGGCAAGTATTGCTAGTGAATAAGCATTTGTATGTGGTATGGATAGGGTAATTCACAAACCATTTAGGTTCTATCCACAGAGCCCATATCAAGTCTATTTTTGAAGTAAACCTCAGACTATATAATAAGTTGTCTCTGAAACAAGGAAAACCAGTATATACAGGAAACCAGGCTATTTTGAAATTTCCAACTTGGACACAATCTGACTTCACACTTTGACCTATAATTTCAGGAACTTTATTCCAGAATAATGACTACTAGTCATTTGCAGTGTTCAGGCTACCTTGTAATGCAAACCATTAACATAATCATGTTCACTGTTAAAATACTACTATATAGTTAGAACTGATTATATTTTTTTTGTTGTGGTTCTTTAATAGACAAAAATTGACATTTTGATAAGGTGTCTCACATACACCATTAACAACATGTCCAACTTAATAGCTTAGCCTACTAGGGGAGAACAGTGTTGGTTGGCACAATGTTAACCTCTGGGTCAGTATGACAAAATTTGACAAAAATAAAATATAAAAACGTCCAACAATTATCTATTGTGATCTCAGAATCTGATAACTTTTCTGATGATTTGACTTCAACAATGATTTGATTGTTTCAACAATCAATCTATGAGTAAATGCACTATAGTAATGTTTTAAAGAGAGAAGTCAAATTCATTCTTTTTTATTAGTAGAAAAGCAATCAGCTATATTTCAGTGTATGTTTTAAAAAACAATTAAATAAAGCTGGTCTGCCAACATAAAGTCAATTCAGAGTTGTGTCCTGATGTGTTGTTTGGCACGTGTCAGCCTGCTCAAGTGCATAGTTACACACACACCTAACTAATACCAAATAGCATACTAAATAAGACAATCAGATTACAGGACACTACTACTGGATATTAAAAATGTTATTGATAATGTGTTCTTACCTCTAAGCCTTAGCTTTAAGCCATTTGATGATAAGTGATATTTTTCATCTCAAGGTGAAAATAACATAACTTAATAGAGCTAATACAGCCTAATGAAAAAAATATATAATTTGTACATGATTTGTTTTCTAATTAGTGTTCTTTTTATTAGTGTGATAAAGATGTCATTTGGTTGCCACCACGATATAAGCTTATTAGATTAAAAATATTTTTTCTATGTGTTGTTTAATTCTTAGAATCCTTTCATTCTACTCCTTTTACCAGTTTACACAGATGTTCAGCATGACAAGGAGGCAGCCATCTACTTTAGCATTATCACTCTTACCTGTCTGTGGATCAGGGTGTTGATAAACTGGATGTGATTAGCAATTTTCTTGGTTTCATGTGACTCCAAACCAGACTCGTCCTGCCAGTGCAGCAGCCAGTCCAAGTGTAGCTTGAAAGAGTTGAGGCCTGATGACAGTTCTGACAGAGTTGTATTTGCCTTTGGAGATACATAAGCAATATCTTAAATAAAACAATATATACATATTAAAAGTGGATTTGGAAGTAAGATAACTGTGGAATATGTTCAGGGGTGGAAAACTTGAGTAACTGTATTTCTTATTATGCTTAAGAATTATGTTGGATGTTTTGTGGTTTAAATGAGTATTGTTGGAATTGTATGCTTGTTCTTATCTTTAACATAAAACATACTTTAATAAATTACAAATGAACTAAAAATACTTTTGATTCCTTGTGTTTTTATTTACACTTTCAAAGTACTCAAAAAGGGTTAAGACAAAGCAGAGTCCCTGGTCTGTGTCACATAAAGTGTGATCACCTACTTGAACTAGCCAGCATTAAAGTATAAAGCATGTCCCATAATTTTAAATAATTTATTTTTACTTATATATGGGTACATATAAATGGGGATAGTTAAGTGCCAAAACAAGGGCAAAGAAAATAGTTAATGTGAACATAGCATTATTCATAATATATAAAATGTGCCACAGCTTTTACACAGGTCACATTGTATGTCTTATTTTTCCCCATATGTATATGTATGTATGTGTGTGTGTGTGTGTGTGTGTGTGTGTGTGTGTATTTTACATCATTATGTGTTATATGATATGTTAATATCATCAAAATATACAGAAGTGTGTTCAGAGGATGTGCTAACAGGGTGCACAAACTTTTGCATACAACAATACTTTCCCTCAAGTTTTTTTTTACTTCCACCCCTGAGTATAATAGACTGATCTATTAAACATTTATTGTCTTACCTCCACTGCTGCTAGGTCTTGTGGCCTGGAGTGTATAGTAGGCAGGGAAGGCATGTTATGCTCAAATGGTAGCTCAGTGTCAAGATTGTTCTGAAAAATGACAAATGCCTAGTCAATATACCATGCAATGTTGTGGCTAAAAGTGTAAAATACAACTAAAAAACTGAAAATTAAAACACTGTGTATGGAACAAAGAGGAGCAAAATTACACCACCCTTAAAATCAAGTTCCAACATGTCTTACTATGTTATTTTGTGCAGAACTTTCTCACCAAGGTCAGAGGAAAGCCCCTGTGATGTAAGCAATTTCATGTGGCCCAGTGAGCCCACATTAAACTCACCAGCACTCCCTGCACTAGGTTCAGCAGCCAACGCATCTGTTCAAACAGACTTGGCAGACCGTCTTTGTGCAGTTTTTTAGGGGTGGGACGAGACGTCGATAAGGCCGGAAGTTCCACCAATAGCAGCAAAGACAGTAGGAATGAGGTCGGCTCGGGCAGCACTGTCAGCAAAATGAGAGAAGAGGGGATTTTTTTTGGAAAGTCCAAAGTTATGTTTCTGTCACCTCAACAGTTGCCTGTGAGCTACTCTGAGTCAGCACCTTTTGAACAAGTGCTCCAGTATGTCTGAAAACCATCAGCAGCTGCTCCACTCCCTGAAACGCTGTCTAAGAAGATAACGCTGGTGCAGACAGAATTGTGTCATCTCTGAGGCATTGGCCTAGACACTTTTATCTCAACAGTAGATCTGAGAGCAGATCTGCTGCTTGACTTGCAATGGTCAATGTAACATGTAAGTGTGGATGTCTGGTCCTAGATCACTGTTTATGAGACATCGGTAGGAATCATCTCGTTGGAATTTTTGAGTAAACTGTACATGGCCAATTAAAAAAACCAAGACGTAGTGCAGAAGCAGAGAGGAGGCTTTGAAGGCTGTGATGTTTTTGAAGAAGCTAACCCAACTTTGACCCCATTAAGAGAAATGTTCTATTGAAGATAGGAAGTGAGTCAGGGCTTTTTCAGATCCATGTGACATCATTCTTAAATTTACTGTAACCGTCTCAACTCTGGCCAGGAGTGATGAAATCTCATCACACTAGCAAAAACACATCCAAAGGAAACGGCTGCCACAGTCACAGTTGCAAAACCACAAAAGCCAGTTTTATTGCAGGTCATTTTCTCTTTCTGACTTTGTAAATATGTTGGCTACCTCTCCTTCCCCCACACACAACTACATAGGAAATCCCAGGTTTTCAAAATAGTGGAATTTTGGAAATGAAATACTAGAGATCCCTGACTGGAGTGCCAGACCTCTTCCATGTATTTACCCAAGCTTAAATGGCCTTTATATAATATAACAAAAGGCCTCCAAGAGGAATTACACACCCTGACTTAATTTCAGACTGCACTGTTTGTCGCAGTGGCTGTAATTTGTAGCAAGTATATCTTGAGCTAGTACTTGCACTCTGATCCACTGACTTGAGAACAGTGCTGCTAGACATGTTGACTTGAGTGCTCCTTATATGCATTAGAGGTTATGATCTGGTTCAGTTTAGAAATTGTACTGTATTATACCATAACAAGTTCAACTTGTTAAAGGTATAAGCTCCCCCTATCTCCAGCACACACAATTAAAGCTTACTAACATAAGACTTTAAGTTCCAGCAACATCAAGCAAAAACATGGCATGAGCAAATAACTGCAAGATTGAATCTCTCCATCAGATTACTTGTAAAATTGCATAATAGGTTCCTCAGATGCCTGATAAGGCATTTGTGCATTAATCTGTTTGGTCTCTTTATAGCAATGAAGCCAGCTGCTGCCAAGCATCAAATGGGCATGGATAAGCATGCCATGTCTGACTTACAGAAATGATAACAGTAATGGCAGAAACCTAGTGACACTAACCGGAAGGTCTGATTGCCGTGATGTCTGTTTTACTTCCTGAAGGCTTTTACCCATACAACATCCATCTAATTCACTAGAAATAAAGAACTGTGATTTTCAGTGATAACAGCTTCTTAGCTCTCCCCACAGAACTCTGAGCAAATACTCCACTCATGCACATGAAGGTTAAAGCAGTGAAAGATTTCCACTTAACACCATCTAGACAAACTAAAAGATCTGAGGTTACATTATGCACTCTGATAACAGCAGCAACGAAACAAATGATCTCAAAACAACTGAAAGCGAGAACTTCAGTTAGTATCATGATATAATAAAACTGTGGTAACCAACAACATAATTGTCTCAGAGCTTTGCTTTGAAGTAAACATCATTTCCACATGTCTGGCTGGAAAAGTTCTTAAGTCATGCTTCCACGACAGTCAACATCAAACAGTCATTAATGATCCAATTCTGAGTCAATGCCCATTACTCTGATACAGATCAAAGTCAGTGTCTAAGCAATGTAGTAGCAGTGAAAGCCTACACAAATACTTCATTTCCGTAGAGACCTCAAAGTGAGTGTGAAAGGCATACTAACATTTGATATCACATAAAGAATGTAATATGAATGCTCCGTTCTGGCACCAGGTCTAGCATTTTTTAAGATTAACTAAACTAAACTAAAATGGAAAGGAGTTCTGAATTAGAGATACCAAAATGAATATTTACTTAACACTTCAGAAGTCATCTCCATTATAAGCCCATAATCTCCCCTCAACATCCCATCCACCTCACACCTGTACATGTTTACACTACAACACAGCCCCACGTTATAATCAAAGCTTTATAGAGGATGCAAAACACTTACATTTCATGGCTATCCCAAACACTCAAGTAGTAAACAGACAAAGTGAGAAGCAACGTTATCACTCAACTAATGTTTAGACTAGTGTAAGGGTTCCCATTTATAGTATGTGGATGACACACACACTCTCTCTCTCTCTGACTCACTCTCCTCATTCAGAAAAAGTACGCCCACACAGCCCAGAGCCCCCAGAAACAAAATCTAAACTATTATCTTCTTCCAAAGAACTCAGGCTCATCAGTTTCCCATTTTTTGGCAGTTCAGCATCGACTCATTCTATTTTTTTCCTTTTTTTTTCCTTCAGTTGCCCTTCTGCGCTGTGAGTTCTCTGTCTCTTCTAGTTAGCTTAGCACTGGGAGAGAATCACCTCTGATGTCTACACACAGTGGAAAGCCAGGATCAGTTTGAAAGTACAGTGATTGTATATGGTATGTATTAGTATTAGTAGCTCACATTATGAGAAGGATTAGACTTATAGTATTAATGCTATATTACATTCCTCAGGTGGTGACAAGCCACTGAGAAAGGAAGTTGTGTCAGCAGGCCTACATGCTAGTGTACATGTTCACACAGATTGAGATAACCGGGCAGTACAAGTACAACTGAGATTAGATATGAGATAAACCAACTGTACTGGGAAGATCAAAGTCAAAGGTAAACAAAAACAAAAAAAAAACAAAACCTACACTGCTTAAACGTCAGCTCCACATGAATGAAATGTTACATCAACATAATTACTATCTCTTGGAACTTTTGAATCATGTATTATATTTGCGTGTACACATCTGTATGATGTAAATTGAACCACTTTTTTTCAGTATAGAGTTATAACAACGTTTAACAAAATATACAAAGAAAATACCCTGAAAAGTTTTTGTGTCTTTACTTTCACTGTGAGACTCAACTCAGCACAATGGGCCGGAAAGGAAAAAAACAAAAAACTCCAGACCTCAACATCATTGGTTGTATTTTTATTGCTTGGATTGTGAGAAGCAATTCCAGCTTCCTAGTCTTATCTTTGTAGGTGTGGAAAAATATCTTGACTGTGAAAGAGTGGACACACTAAATGTTACGAATTGTAATGACATATTTAGTTGTTCAAGATTTTGTGTAATTTTCCGTCAAATACATTTTCTGCTTTATTTCCTAATACATTTTTTTTGTTCTAACTGGAAAATAAATTACTTTCAAGGTTTTGTGTATGAATATAAACTTTCACAAGCACCAATAATTATCCTGTAGACTTTCAGAGTTGTTAATGTTTTGTTGCTGATATTTATTGACACTTAATTAAATATATAATTTATGTAACAATTACATTTACGCCCTGTATCAGCAGGTTTGAGTTGGCAGTAGCATCTTTTGTTTCGTTCTTTGATCTGCAAAAAACACTAAAACTAAACAAAACTATATACACAATGATAGCCATTATTATCCAAGACATAGTAATCTTTATTTTTACGTTCATATATATGAGGTATTGATTAAAAGCATAGAATGCCAAGCACTTCTGACAGAACTACTACGGTTGTTACAATGATCTACAAATACCAAATAATTTATATCATATTACAATATGCTCATGTTAACATTAGCAGTAAGTGTGACCTCTTATGTCTCCGTTTGACACATGTGCCCCTGTCTCCCCTTGGCTCCTCACTGTCTTCCTCACCCACGCATCACCCACTTGACCCCCTCTGACACATCAGCCTGAAATTTCTACTCAGACACTCCACACACACATACATTCACACTCATACTGTCTCTTATTTCCCATTCCATTTTTTCACTGAAAGGGAAAGAATGACAAAGACTGATAAGAGTAACGAGCTGTTTTGTGCTGTGTGCGGCCTGGTAGCTTTTCAGGAAGTCCAGAGCACTTTGAAATGCAGTCTGTCAGTTAACCCAGACTCCATTATCTCTTACATTAGTTCTTCAGTAAACTATGCTAGTTGCAACAGGTTTAGAACCAGACACCAGAACAGAAGTACACTCCTTAGCCAGCTTGCAGCACTGGACTGGTTCCTGCTTCCATTAACATTGTGCTACTTCTGTACAAAAACACTCAATAACTCAAATAAACAAAGTAAAGCATCATTATGTAAGGTTTTTGGTTATTAGCAGCTGGTTATTTGGTCGGAACAAGAAAAAACACTAACCCATGGTGTCTGTATACTACTGTGAGTCACTACGTAAAGCATTAAGGCCATATTTTAAGGGAGTTTTTAAACCACATCATAAGAATTTTTAACGTCACACATGCAGATTAACAAAAACTTCCACAAGNTACTACTGTGAGTCACTACGTAAAGCATTAAGGCCATATTTTAAGGGAGTTTTTAAACCACATCATAAGAATTTTTAACGTCACACATGCAGATTAACAAAAACTTCCACAAGGCCAGCAAAATATACAATATCTTTACTGCCTCTTGCCCTGCCTGGCTATTATCCTTCGGTAACTCTTCAGAATTAGTGTCAAATGTAGCAGACAAATGGTTGAATTGAATTAATTAACACGAAGGAAGCCACAAGTTGAAAAACAGATGCCTTTTCATTTCCCGTTCCACCTTAAATAACATAGCAGTTGCATTCAAATGCGTGTACAGGCACGTGTAACTGCTGCACTGTTTAAGGAGGAACTGAAATTCGAATGGCTTTCAGTAAATTCGGTACATACAGTGCTATTTTACTATGAAGGCTGAATGGACTTTGTGTAGGCAATAAAACAAACAGCTGAAGTTTCTTCAGTGCATCAAGTCAGTTCAGGTATAACATGGACTATAAATATGTTTCATGCCTTCCAGGGCAATATGCTCTTGCCTATGGTGATTTGTTTTAGGGTTTTAAGTTTGTTGAAAAGCAGGGTTGTAAAAGGGCTGTAAAAAAAAAGTTTTGTTGTTTCTCCTCATTTTTGTACATCTGCAGTGATGTCACTCAAAGTCAGTGAAAGTCTACCTGGATAGCACACACTGATGCATCCTCGTAGCTCAGCTCCTACAGCATTCACAGCATTTCAAATACTACTGTATTATTTATTTAATTACAGGCACCTTACCTGTGTAATTTCTAACTCGAGCAAGAACAAATGAAGGATTAGCACTGTTAATAGCACATGGGAGAGGTTTGCACTTAAGGCTTTCTGCAATAAAGCCTTTCTAGCGAAATCCAACCATTTCCCTTTTAATCTCTTATGTAAGGAATGCTAGGCTACTGTAAGCCAATAAATAATGTTAGTTTAAGTCCAACTAGACTAAAACTTACCAAATAATTAAATAACTAAAATAAACTAAACCTGAAATACATTTACAATAGTCACAATACTACAACTAAACCTAAATCAAAATCAGCTGCCAAATTTAACACTGCTCTGCTTCCAAATTTGGTTTAAGTGATGCATTTGTAATCCACTCACAACGCTGAGGGTCTTTACACCTGGCTTTTCATGTTATCAAATGAACTCATAATGACAACCAGATGTGACGTGCCAATGAAGCAATACATCTTAATAGCCATAATACTAATTGCAAAAAATCATCTGTATGGTACATTCTTATGAAGTAGCGAGTATATGCGTATCAAGTAATGTTCTTTGTCCCAATAACCTGCATTTTCCAGGGGTGCATGACAAGCATCAGTTGAACTTCTCTCAGTGGAGCTTGTTAGATACTGGAGGGCAATGTACGGGATGTGTTTAGCCTCATGTGGGTGGATGCTGTGAGGCATTCAGATTGAGCAGGAATGCATGATTGGGCAGAAAAGCAAACAGTTTCCTCTTCTCTATAAATAAACTGATCACAGTAAATAATCCAAGACCAACATCGTAAGCAATTTCAAAATACGTCACCAGTCTTGCGTGGCTTGTTTATCATAATCAGTCATAGGTGATTTCAATACACATAAAGAACATCATACTATAGTTGTATATATATACTTTCTCGATTCATATCATCATATCATATCTCGAACTAACAGCTGTTCAGTAAGATGTTCAGTAAGATGCACCGGCACAAAAAACACACTAGACCTTGCTTCTCATTACATCAGGAAACATTACACAATATCCTCTTATGATGTGAGCAAAGAAAAGAATAAACAGAACTTTTCCATCTGGTGGGAGAAGATTGAAAGGAAAGGCTCAGTGACAAAAGCAGGGAATTCCTAGTCTGACTTACATGTACGGGTATAACGTAATACTGTGTTTTCTGGTTAAGATTATAGAATCTGGCTAGCTGAAGCAGGTCACACAGAATAGGAAAATGTTTGGATCATGTCTGACAGCTTTCACCCCGCAAATCCCTAGTGGGCCACCCAGCTGTTGTGTCTTGGTAAAGAAGTCTCCACATCCAATGTGGGTCCAGCTGTGAAAACAGCGAATCAGTATGATAACTGTAAATTCAGACTTGTATCTATTAATGCTGTTTTTTTCCTAATATTAGGGTTATTATGAATTATTATACTGTATTGTAGTCTAGTTTGCCCAGACGGGGCAAGTTTAGTCACACTGGTCTACTACAACTATATGTCTCACACCCCACACAAATACTCACACGCTCTCTCTCTCACACACACACACATTTTTTGGGGATGACCCAAACGTCTGCCATGATTATCAGTGAGTCTCAATTTTGTTGAGGCCTGCACTGACGACAGCATGAGAGTTCACTGGATTGTTCCTGTGACGCAACAGTTTGGACACCGACATCAATGTTCCATGACAGCTATAACTTGGCTTTTCAAATTCTGTAGCCTCCAGCCACTGGAATGTGAACCTGGAACAGCATGCCTTTACTTGTTGTGTGTGGGGGGTCATTCATTCCCCTTACAGTCCTGTTTAAAAGTATTTTAAGTGATAAATTCTTTAATGTCTGTTCTAAATTCTTATTAACAGTTCTTCCTCCTGAATTTCAAAGACCCGTTAAGTTTTCATGAATCTTCAAACATTCCTCATCAAATGACACATTGGGAAAAAATATGATATAAAATATAAAATATGCTATAACATTTGCACTTTTTAATTTCCCTATATACATATAATAACATTGAAAAAAACATACTTTTAAATTCAGCAAATAAACAGTAATTGTGCATTAAAAAGTGCAGAAGTGTGTTCTCTGTAGAGGATGTGTTAACTTATTTTAACTATTTTAACTAACAAAATGTCAAAAACATAATTTGACCAAGGGCACTTGCATACAACTGTAACCATTGCATTTACTAGATACATTTGACCAATGTTAATAATTTTAGACTGTGTAGACTATGTAAACATACATGTTTTTAATTAATCTAAGGATAAACGTTAAGGTCAGGGGTCACTTTTTTGTGCTGGATTAAAAAATGTTTTCAAATGTAAAATTATGTAATATAGGCAGTGATTAGACTTAACGTTGAAAAGTTGCTGTTTGGTAATATGGTTTACTGCAGAAACACTGTACGCTCTACTTTGACATGTTTACATTCCTCCTCCTCTTGATTCAGCTTTAATAGATACCATATGGCAGTTTAGCCAAGCAGAGCCCAGAAAGTGTCTGCTACTATTTCAGTAAACGTGCTGTGAATTACTGACTGAAAGGCAGTAATTTATTTAGTTTTTTTTACTTGTAAAATTTCTATCATTCTCAGTTTACATGATGCATCATTTTCTGAAATGTTTCTTCTCTTATAGTTGTTAATCGGCCTCTTAGACTATTTGACTTTGAAGTAGAATTTAGCTTCAGTTTCAAGTAATGCCAGTGGGGAAATGATCAGTCACTGAGGGTGGCTGACTTTGCCACCTAAGCTCTTGTTTGTGACTCATAAAAGTCTTCCATGATTCACAAGATAACACATTTTTCAGCAGTCTTTCTGAAACTGGTCCTCTGGGCCCCCCAGATGGTCCACATTTTTGTTGTATTCCCACATAGGAATAAAACAAAAATACAGACCATCTGGGGGGTCCTGAAGGGGCACTTTGAAAACATTTGAAGTTTGAAACCCTAGGGAAGTTTTCGCCTTCCTAGTAAAGGCAACTTTATTCTATATCTGCACCAAGACCAAGAGGTCTAGAATTTATGTTATGGTTTGCATTTGAGCAATTTAGTTAAGTGGCTAGACAAAGTCAAGAAAACTTTCCGAATATGTGCATTGAATATACTGTAGGGTTGAATTAATTTTATAAATGTGGTTGCACCACAGATCGTTAATGCCTTAACTAACTAATGTGTACATTGCCTTAATGTGGTGATAATATGTTCAGAGCCAGTCAGTAAATGTGCTATCATGAAAGCGCAATGGCAGCTTATATAGAAGAAAAGTATGTGTATGAGTTGAACTGAATAAAGCTGAAAATGGGTAGCCATCGTCTGTTTGTTCTGTAAAGGCTCAATTTGCAGGATGACATTCAGCATCAAATTTAATCTCTGTACTTGCCAAGAGCGTCTCCAGTGGCAGAAAGCAGTACCAATGTTAACCCTTGTTTTTGTTCTGTTTATTCACTTTTTTTATTTGCTGTTAAACATGGCAGCTGTTACTTATCAAGAGAGTCATCCATTGTTGTATTTTCTTTTCCTTTTAGTGTCTCAACATGACACTACGAAATGCTTTTGGGACAGTGCTGCCTGTTGGCACCCTGTCATGTTGGACTGATTCGGCACTACAATGACTCACTATTGCCTCTTGAGGTACAAAGTGGCAATAGGAGACTGGATAGCTGGTTAACATGCTAACTTCAGTATATATCTCGGCAAAAATGATTCATAGAAGTCTGTGACATACTGTCAAAATGGTTATTTCTGTTCATTTTGGAATGTTTTACATTAAAATTCTTACAAATTACTCCTTGTATATCACCTTGCAAGAATCAAATATGCCTCGCTTTATGTTCAGGATTCTGATTAAAGCTATTAATAAACTAACGACAAATAGCATTTAGTGTTTTTAGCTTAGTTATCAAAAAAGTTGTCTCTGCGCTTTCTGTGTCATATGTATTTCTGTGGTTTCAGTTTGTTGGTTTCTGCAACATGTACACCTGTTTAAGGGGAGATGTATGCTATGTATGCTATTGATACTAAGCTTGTGTTAAAACTAGTTTGTGGTGCCTCCACTTTTTGATTTAGTCATGCATAAATCTATTATAAATACTCTATAAATCTAATTTATAAATACTCACATTACAACTATGTTTAAACGCACATCATACAAATGCAAAATCACACAAAAGATCTCCTGTCCTAATTAAAACTGGTAGTAGGCCTCATAGACCTCATAGTGGGTATCCCTAATTAACCGCAAGACTAGCAGCTATTTACAATATGAATCTAAATTCTGGATCTGTAAAATCATAAAAGTAGTATCTGTAAGGCTGGCATGACACTAAGTTAATCATAAGTTTACAAATTGTGGTTTACTAGAAAAAGCGCAATTCATACCCATCATTGTTTGTTCTGAAGCATATTCATGCGTAATCGACTGGTCACATTTCTAGAGAATGAATTGCTTCTGATGTATATACAGTCATATGCACACACAGACATAGACATGCACAGATAAAAGGGGAGGGGATTTCCATTTTCATCATCTCTTTTTAAAACCTAATCCGCTTCTCAATGACATGTGGTATGTGCGGAATGTTTGGGAGAAAGAGAGAGTTAGAGAGAGAGGAAGGAAAGTGGGGAGGAGACAGCGGGTGATAAGTGACTCAACATGCCTTTTTATTAGTGTTTTCTTTTTTTGGTATTCTTCCGCCGGTCTACATAAGAATTAAATCATGATGTTCAAGTGGCAAAAAAAAGTCCATATTCACTGTTACTCACTGTCTGATGAGTTTCACAGAGCAAGTAGCAAAACATTGTCATACAGTTTTCACATTAATATCCAGTATGACCAGCAAATTTAACCTTATGTCCAAAAAATATACTCAAATTACAAAATTCAGTCCCTGATCTGTAAACAAAGTCATTCAGAGTGACCTGATGTGCAATGGTGCAAAAATAGAAAAGCATTTCTCATAACAGTGTTAATGGTAAGAAGGGGTCACAATGTTAACAGCACAAATATAACCATTTTATTTGCTATCCAAAATGACTAGTGAACTGAGCTTTTATATGCAGTGTGATGAAACAAATACATGCACCCTTCCTAAATTCTCCTATTTTGGTATGTTTGTCACACATGAATGTTTCAGATCAGTATGCTTTTCCTTGATGATTTCATTTCTTAAATTAAAAATTTCTGTTCAGTCCTTCTTTCTCCATGTCACAAAGTAATTTCCCCCTTAGCTATTAATTCAACCAGTTATCCAAATTTTAACTGACTTCTGGGTCCAGTTTCACACCCAGACGTGATTACTGCCAGAGCTGTTCATTCTACACACATTATTTAAATAGAACTGGTCTGGCAACGTGAAGCAGCTAGAATGTCTCAAAAAGTAGCACATGATGCCATGTTCTAAAGAGATTCAAGACATAAGACGTTTGCAAGACATAAACCACTGATGACACAAAAGAACATAAAGGCTCATCTCATATTTGCCAGACAACATCTAGATGACCTAGATGTTTTTTAAACATATTAAAAAATATTGTTTCACAGCACTGTATAATGTTAACAATAAAAAAATAGTGTCAAATCTTAAAACAAAAACACATTTTCACTGGGTATGTCCTTTGTGTCACGCCTGTGGGTCTGCCTGCCTCCGCTCCTCCGAACTCCAGTT
>CM067475.1:24868469-24886541 GCA_034552555.1 Semaprochilodus insignis
GTCATTAGCCCCGCGGGGGTCGTCATGGACGACCGCAAGGTCGAAGCCGTGGTGAACTGGCCCAAGCCTCAGACCGTGCGTGAGCTCCAGAGGTTTTTAGGATTCGCCAACTTCTACCGACGCTTTATCCTCAATTACAGCGCGGTAGCGGCCCCGCTCATGTCTCTGCTTAAGGGGAATGCCAAAAGGCTCATGTGGAATCCCCAAGCAGAGAGCGCGTTCACTGACCTCAAACGTAAATTCACCACGGCACCCTTATTAAAACACCCCGACTCCTCGAAGCCCTTCGTGGTCGAGGTTGACGCGTCCAATGTGGGGGTCGGGGCAGTGTTATCCCAGCGTAGCGGCGAGCCCCCCGTCGCGTACTACTCCCATAAGCTGTCCCTATCCGAGCGCAACTACGGCATTGGGGACAAGGAATTGTTAGCAGTTAAGCTGGCTTTCGAGGAGTGGCGTCACTGGCTGGAAGGGGCCCAGCACCCCTTCCTAGTTCTGACGGACCACAAGAACCTAGAGTACTTGAGGTCCGCCAAACGGTTGAATTCCCGGCAAGCCCGCTGGGCGTTGTTTTTTACTCGTTTTAATTTTTGGTTAACCTACCGCCCCGGCACACGCAACACCAAAGCAGACGCCCTATCACGCATGTTCGAACGCGAACCCAGTGAGGAGCCCAGCCCCAAGACCATTCTCGAGCCCACAGTGTTTCTGGCCCCTATTAGGTGGGAGATCGACGCCAACATTGAGCAGGCCAATTCGGTGAGCCGTGTTCCGGAGTGCTGTCCCCCTGCGAGGTTGTATGTCCATGCGCGCTTCCGCAATAAACTCATCACCTGGGCGCACACCTCTCTAACCGCCGGCCACCCAGGCGAGAGCAGAACGTTTGACCTCCTTTCGAAACGATACTGGTGGGAGAGTATGCGCCCCGATATTCACCGGTTCGTAGCCTCCTGTACTGTGTGTTCTATGTGCAAAACCCCGCGTACCTTACCCGCTGGAAAACTGCAGCCGTTACCCGTACCGAACCGGCCGTGGTCGCACATAGCGGTTGACTTCGTCACTGACCTCCCTAAATCCCAGGGCATGACAGTCATCCTCGTAGTCATTGACAGGTTTTCGCAGGGCGTGCGCTTCATTCCATTTGCGCAACTCCCTACTGCGTTTCAGACCGCGGAATGCCTGTTTAATCACGTGTTTCGCTTCTTTGGCATCCCCGAAGACATAGTGTCCGACCGAGGCGCCCAGTTCACCTCCCGAGTTTGGAAGGCTTTCATGGAGAAGCTGGGCATCTCGGTCAGCCTCACATCAGGCTATCATCCGCAGAGCAACGGCCAATGCGAGAGGGCTAACCAGGAACTGGGAAAATTTCTCCGCGTTTATTGCCACGATAATCAGTCGGACTGGGCGGTGTACCTTCCCTGGGCGGAGATAGCACAAAACTCACTCACCAGCTCCACCACTTCTCTCACTCCGTTTCAGTGTGTTTTAGGCTTCCAACCCCCACTTATGCCATGGTCACCACAGTCCTCGGACGTGCCCGCCGTGGACCACTGGATGAGAAGGAGTGAGGAGGTTTGGGAACAGACCCACCGGCGCATCGGGTCCGTCGCTCAACGGCAAAAGAGGCAGGCGGATAAACACCGAGGCAGCACCCCGGTATACGCCCCGGGAGGCCGCGTGTGGCTTTCGACCAGGGACCTCAGGCTACCGGGGGAGAGCAGGAAGCTTAGCCCGAAGTACATCGGCCCATACAAGATCGTGAGTAAGATAAATGACGTGACCTATAAACTGGCTTTGCCTCCCCAGTACCGGATGTGTCCCTCTTTCCACGTGTCACTACTCAAGCCTGTAATCCCTGGCCCGCTCGACGAGGCGCTGCCCGATGCCACACCGCCTTCCCCCATCTGGTTCGAAGGGTCCCCCACATACGCGGTGCGCAAGCTCCTGAACTCCAGGAGAAGAGGCGGAGTCCTCCAATACCTGGTCAATTGGGAGGGATTTGGACCGGAGGAGCACGGTTGGGTGCCTGCGGCCGACATACTGGACCCGGCCCTGGTGACGGACTTCCACCGCCGCCACCCGTCTCGCCCGGCTCCCAGGCCCAGGGGGCCTCGCCTGAACCCGTCTGCGCGTGACGGGGTCGGCGGCCCGCGAACCAGACCCGGGCACGTCGGGGAGCCTGTGGCGCGGGGAGGGCTCCCGCCGGCAGCCGCGGTGGGCCTCGGAGCTCTCTGCGTCGGGCGCCCGGTGTGGTTCGGCGTGGTCGTCCTCGCCTGTGGCCGCCAGCCCGCTCGGACTCTTTGGGGGGGGGTGCTGTCACGCCTGTGGGTCTGCCTGCCTCCGCTCCTCCGAACTCCAGTTCCCAGGGGGCACTGTCCGATGACGTCACACCCTCAGTCTCGTGCTCCTTCTATCCCACTCGTTCTGACTCGCCAGTTTATTGATTGCGGCCAGCTGTCACAGGAGTACATAAGCCACTCACGCACCTACATTCTCTGCGAAGCTTTGCCAATTTCATTAGCAATCCTGAGCACTACTAACCTGTTGTTTTTCTCTCATAGTGATCGACCTCTTTTCCCCAACGGCTTACTCTTCCGGCTCGTCCCCTATCGGCTTTTTGGCATTCGTCCTCTGATCTCTGGCTTTTCGACCCTCGCTCTGTCCCTCGGTTCACGGTCTAGTTTATCCCCTGTGTGTTGTTGTGTCTTGTTGTCTCGCCTGTTGTGTAAATAAATCTATTGTTGCTGTGGCTCAGCGCGCGTCACGTCCAGTTCTCTGCCGCATGACACTTTGCATGTCCCTCTCTACCTCTCTAATCCATTTTTAAAATTTTACTTAGATAGATAGATAGATAGATACTTTATTGATCCCGAGGGAAATTTAGCAAAGACCAAATAGACCAATAGACCAAAGTCTATTGGAAAATGTTCCTTGCCATCAAACAACATATTTTTAACCATTTCAGTGACTTTCAGTGGGGAAGCTGTCAAACGGATTCATGCTTCAGATGTCTAGTTCTTATTAACCCCACTGTGAACTATTTGTATTCTGTAAGAGAGTAAGTCCTGTGATTTACTTAGGGGGTGTTGAGAAACCAATAAGCCAATTACAAGTGAATGCAATGCATCTTAACTCTGCTGCATGATAAAGATTAATAAGAATGATTTTGTTGTTCTTTGTTTACAATAAAGCTAGATTAAATTGTCTCTGAGAAGATGAGGGAGAAAAATAAACAAAACATTCTTACTTATAACATTATTTTTATGCCTACTAAGTGATTTAAGGATTAGAATTATATAGCACTAAAACCATCAATACATATTTACAAAGTGGCCAACAAGAACTGCAAAGCAAGATAATTAGCAAGATAATCTCTTGGACTATTGTGACCCTAAACGTCAGCTGACCAAGTAACATGGGACAAATTTTTGTACTACCCTTAGTTTCACCAGTCAGAAATAGGCTACAAGGGCAATATGCTATATGTCCAAATTCATCCAGACACTCCTTCTAATTAGTGAATTCAGCTACTTTAAGTTAATGACACAGATGTTTAACTGTACACACATAACATATAGAGTCTCCACAGAAAGGCACTGTCAACAGAATAGGACACTCTGAAGAGCAAATGATCTTAAGGTCCCCAAAGCTTAATGGCACAAGTGTTGGGGTATAAGGGGTATAAAGTTTCAAGCACTGGATTTTATACAACTGGCCTCTCTTAAGTGATAGAGCTCCATATAATAACTTTGTGATGACTTGGAATGGTGTTTGTGATCCAGAACTAACAATCCCACATCAGTGCCTAACCTAAACTCTGATCTTGTGGCTAAATGCAATCAATTTCTCACAGCAATGTTGTGTTCTCTGGATACAGAATAATATAATGCACCAAAGACAACAAACAAGAGCAGAGTTAAATTGTTTAATCAGAAAAGAAAAATAATTCAATAAATATACGGTAATATGGTATAATTTTACCAAATTGGTTCAAAGACAAATTATCTTAACACATTCAGTGTCTTCAGACTCCATTATCATTTTCCTTTGAGTGACCCTATTCCTTATTTATCTTTATTAAAAATAAATGGCTGAACATTCTATTATGGCATGTCTGTTACAATTATAACGTTATCAAATGTTTACCAGATGTTTTTGACAATTTTAGCTAATTTTGAGCAGAACTCAAGAATGCTAGGCAGTACAAGTTTTAAATCAAAATAAAATCAAAATCATTTTCATTAAACACAAAAACAGTTTTTTTCAGTTTTTGTCATAATTTTAAATACATGTTCCCACACATTTGGCCTAATTTATTAAGCTAAATACTACCAAATTTGTTCGCAAATAGTTCGTAAACTTGTTTACACAAAACATGTGGGATTCAAGAATTTTTTAGGAGTCGAGTTAGTTCGGGAAAACAATCGTATTTTACGACATCCCCTGAGCATGTGTATATTTTACGTAAAAGAACACTTAGCAATTTAGTCCTGGATTGAGGGTTTTAAACATTTAATTACCACTGTTTTTAAAATCACGGACACTGTGAAATTTAAACAATTTCAACTGCACATGTGATTAAAATTTAATATTTAGATATAATAATATATATAATAATTAATATTATAATACATATTTCAGATTTATAACTCATTGAAGAATTAGTCTAACACAAATATCCATGCATTAGGTTAATGCAATTAGAGACATCATTTTAATTAATAATGTGTCTCTATAAAAGGGAGTACCCCATGGCATTGGTACCTTTATGGCAATGGCTGAACTGGCACTGCTAGAAGATTTAGCGCATGCTGCACTTAGACGAGAACGAGTTTTCAGAGACCGTTATGATTATTTTTCGGAGGAAGAGTGCTGGCTCATTAGCCGGTTCCGTTTGCCACGGCATCTTCTCCTTACGCTGTGCAACACTTTAGAGCCATCTCTAATTCGGCTGTTCCTGTGCATGTCCAAGTTTTGATGGTGCTTGTGTAGCCGGCTTGTGTGTGCATATGTGTCTCTCTGCCCAAGTTGATTTCACCACGCCTCCTTGAGCCTCAAGACCTCTGCGTTGTGTAGTTGTGAAAGAAGGAAAGACCGGACACGCTCTGCCATACAACTGGAAGTTTATTCTCCCCCTCTCTCTCCTCAGAAAGTTTAACCGCGAACTGACCATTGCATAGAAATGTGTTTTTTTTTTCTATATGAGATTTACAAACCATATAATAGAGATTATAAATTCTTGTATTACAAATATTAAATACTGTGTTATAAAAAATAAACATTTATCACAAATATATTCTGAGCTATAAAATAAAATCCTACAAAATACATTGCTCTATCCACTTAAGAGGGACTTCCAAATGACATATTTCTTTCCAGAACATTAAATTTCAAGAAACAAATTACATCTTGGTAGAAACAAACAGTGCAACTATTACAAATAACCAATGAACTGTGTCAGTACCTGTGCATGGAATGAGAGTAGCAAAAATACAGCATGGAGTGAATTCTCTGTCCTTTTCTCACACACAAGCAGCTGTGAGAAGAAAAGCACACCATTTTAGCTGTACTGGTAGCTGCACCTCCATTAACTCATCCAATCTGCTGCACAGAATAAAAACACTCTCTACTCCAAGCACTACGCACAAAACAACTAATATCCCATTCTTAGTACTAAAATACATATTAATCAACTTATTCAGTGCATTAAAAGTGCTTAAACAACTTTATAACGTCGTTTTATGGGGAGCACTGAACATACCCACCTCTCCTCAGAAAGTTTAACCGCGAACTGAGGAGAGAGGCAGATTCTCGCCGATATTCAGAACACGCGCGGTTTCAAAATAAAAGTCTGCTTCTCAGATCACTTTATACTCAAAACGTCATTGTAAAACTGTCCAGAAAAACATATCTAAAAATAAAAACATCAAGAAATACCCACAAAAATAACAAATATAATAAGGGAAGGATTTTATGTGAAATAAAAAAAAAAAAAAAATTCTCTTTATTCCCATCCGCTACACTTGGATTCCTTGCTACTGGTACGTTTCAAAGAGAAATAAGTGACCGATCGGGTATATCTCAGCCTACTTTAAGCCGCATACTCCCCAATGTGTTACAATCCATAATCCACCTTCTTCCACAATACATTCGATTTCCTTACGACACGAGCCATTTAGAACAAAACGCCGTCAAGCAGGGTTTTTTCAACATAGCCGGTCTTCCAAACACAATCGGTGCCATAGATTGTACTCACGTTCGCATTAAAGCCCCATCAGCTGATGCTTTTGCATACTTGAATCGCAAAAGATATCACTCTGTTAACGTGCAACTTATTTGTGATGCCAAGTGCCACATCCTTAATGTTGTTGCACAGTGGCCTGGGGGAACACACGATTCCTTCATTCTTCAGCACAGTTCTGTGGGTCAGAAATTGGCAAACGGGGCTGTTGCAGACGGATGGTTGATTGGTATGTATATATTTAAAACAAATGTTACATTAGATGTACCTTTAACTTAACGTTTAGCTTGTATGCAAGTACTTCAGTTTTATGTGGTCATGCATTTTTGTTGTTTAGGGGATAGAGGATATCCATTAAAGCCTTGGTCAATGACCCCTTTGGCAGACCCCGAAACGGCACAGGAGAGCCGCTACAATGAAGTACATTCACGGACCCGCAGTGTGATAGAGCGCACTAATGGTGTGCTAAAAGGTCGCTGGATGTGCCTCGACACAGCCGGAGGCACACTGCTTTACCACCCCAAGGAGGTCTGCCATATAATACTAGCCTGTTGCACTTTACATAATCTAGCCATGAAGCACGGTGTTCCCCTACCTGAGACCGTGGTACCCCATGAACGTATGCCACCACTGGTTCTAAACGAAGCCCCCAGTAATGATGCGGTCAACGCACGTCAGCGCCTCATCATGCGCCTGTAAAATTGGCATGTATAACTCAAGAAAATCAGTCTTGTTTAATTATTCGTTTTATTTTCTCTTTTTCACATTTTGCAATGACTGTGATATTAGCTGTAAACTCGAACTTATACTCCTTAGAGTTGCTGATATGTCCTCCAACACTCTGTGCTGTGCATCCTGCTTCTCCAAGACGGCATCAGTAAGGACTCGGGGTGAAAGACGTGGAGGGCGCATTTGCGCACCAGAGGCAGAAGAGCGCGCTGGTGTGGGAGATTTCTGATTGGCATCTGCTGAAACACTTGGTTCTGTATCTGCAAAACAAAATAAAATGAGCTATAAAAGTGTGGTTTTCTGTAGATTAACACATTAGAAGGGGGTTTTTGGAGCCTTGACTAACCTAGTGAGTCTGAGATGGAGGGTGGCTCAATTGGTNATTCCTTTTCTTTTGGCGTTTCTCTGTCATTTTGGCATTTCCGGCGGCTGTGTGTGTTGCCTTTTATGGACTTTTGGGGGCGTTACTTAATGCAAATCAGCTGCGTTGTGAACGCGCTTCTGAATGTACAGGTGATTGGTATTTATCAACATACGCACGTGAATCCGAAGGAAATCAGCGTTTCCGAGGTCTTTGTAAATCAGGCGAGAATATTTAGTTCGGTTCAATTTACGAAAACATTTACACACACCTTTACTAAAACATTGATAAATGAGGCCCATTGTGTCCAAATTTAAACCAAAAGAAATTGCGGTGTGGTTACACTGACTTTAATTAAAAGTATGATACCCTGCTGAAGCTGGCAAAAACTTACTGCTGAAGCTGGTTGACCAGCATGGCCTTTGCTGGTTTATCTGAGGATCAGCATGATCTTTGCCGGTTTAGCTTATTAATTGAAGCTTATATATAGACAACTGCCAGGTGTATTTTGATGTACTAATTAGAGGCTTTTACACAAATCTGAATCACCAACCTTTCAGTTCTGCTGCAGTAGCTCTCCCTCAGCTTTAGCATAACCACTAAGCCGAACTCAACGGTTACTGATTTTAAGGAGACCAACTGACATTAGCTGTTTATGTAGTACTTTTACTTACCAAAATATTGTCAAAATTTTAGTTTATATTCTTAACTGAAAAAGTGTTATGCGCCGGAGAGAGTCCAAGTGGAGTCTTCCAAGTGGTGGGGACATCACGACAACTAATGCCTTGGGTGTAAATACAGCACAACATAATGCTTACAATTGTCTACAGTCTGAAACTGAATTGTGTATTTACATAGTGCTTTTACTGTGGCACAGCTGTGGTCTCTCAATTAAATAAAGCTAATCTCAGTACTATATTAATAAGGGGTCACTGATCTCTCATTTCAGGAGGAAAGAGAAGATTAACATCAGCATTTTGGATACCTCAAATGGATACAGCCCTGGTTTACTGACCATAACAGTCACTTTGTTATTCTTATATTTCCTCTTACATCATAAATGATATAGCACTTACATTCAGACATCTGTTCAGGCTCTAGCATCTGACTGCTGCAATATTTAAGGTGGAATGGAAATTCCAGTGGGAAGCTAACATCAGTCTTGAGTGATTATCAAATTTGGCCTGATGATGTGGTGCTGGCTAGCACAACAGGCAATGCTCTGCAGAGTTTATTCATGAATTCACAATTTTAATTTGTGAATTATGTGAAGATGAATAGCAGCAGCAAGAACTGCCAAAAACCAAGACATGAAAAAAATAGTAAAGGAGGATGAGGGGAGGTGGGCAGTGACATGTTGACAGGACATTAATTTCTTCATTGCATCGTATAATTCTTGCTCTCTCTCTGCAGTCCAACCTTTTAAAGAATGTGTAATTCAACATGGATAACACATTCCTCATAAACGATTCCTTGTCATGAGGTTATGTTCCACAAGCATTCAAGACTGCCAGAGTGATTCCCATCCTAAAGAAACCTTTGCTGGATAGCTCAGGCATGAGTTATTACAGACCAGTATCACTCCTTTCTTTTTTCTCAACAGTACTTGACTGTGCAGTCTATAATCAACTCTCTCTTTTTCTCACCCATAACAGGCTTTAGGACCTCAACCAGTCTGGCTTCAAACCAGCACATTCACCAGAAACTACCCTCAGAGGTAGAGGGCAGAGAGAGGCTTCAGGCAGATGTTCAAGCCAAGAAAACTGGATATTTGAAAATAAAAGTATATGTTTCTTTATCACATAACCTTTAATTTTTTTCTAAAAAAAACATTTAAGAAAGTTAAAACTGCAGCTTGGAATGTCAGAAATTACTAATATTTTGAAGTTCAAAAAGCCCACCTTCCTCTATGTCATTGCATTCTCAAGATATCAAACAAGGGGGCACCAAGAATTAACTTGCGGACTGTTATGTCCTTTCTTGATTTCACCACAAAGTGGTGCTATAGTTTATAGGGGGTTCAACAACAAATTGGGAGGGGCAAGAAGAAGTGAAAAGAAGGCATTCTGTGAAGAAGCCATGCTGGTTGAAATGATCAGTAAACTCTCTTGACATCCATGAGTGGTGTGATTCTTTTTTTTTTTTATAAATAGCCACAACAAAATTGGTGACGAGTTCTCTGCATATATTTCAGTAAGATTTTGTGAAAATGGCATCTGTAAGCACTCCATTTCCTAGTCCGTTTCTGCCAGTGCTGGGTGATCCTGTTATACCTTTTGCTACATGGTTGAAGATGTTCCAGAATTATCTGCTGGTCATTAATGCAACTGGAAATGCCTGGCCGAATGCTAGAAAACTGGCCTTACTTCTTCATTGCCTGGGAACAGAAGGACAAAGACTGTTTTATACCAGTCTAGCGCCTGTCCAAGCTGTGCAAACTTATGCTGCTCCCACTCAGCATGGTTCAAGGTGGAGGTCTAAAAGACATTCTTCTGCAAAGATGCCTTCTACTGTGGTGACTCGGTCATGTTTCCGATGTGGATCTGATAAGCATCTGGCAAATGCCCAGATGTGCCCTGCTGTGTCTGCTAAATGCAAAAATTGTATGAAACTTGGACACTTTGCCCGAGTCTGCTATTCTGCTCACTGTGCACGAAATTAACTTACCTGATGTCCATGTTCTTCATTTGCCAGGACCATCCGATCGTATTCTATGTGATGTGACCATTTAAATTGGTATGCATGATGCTGAGAATGTGTTGGTGGAGCTGACAGTTGACTCTGGATCATCTGTGTCTATTCTTCCTAAGAATAGACACAGATGAGCATACTCATAAGCATACTCACATCAGCCAATCCCAGTGGTAGGTTGTCTGCCTGTGACAGTGTCCAAGTATGGCTTTTCCTGTGCTGCAAACTTCTTCATAGTTGAGTCTGGCACTGCACTCCTGGACATAATAAAGGGTTTCCGGCTCCGTTTTGATGGACATTCTGTTCTACCGCCCAAATCTACCCATGTACATGCCCTCTTCGTTCCTCCATCGCATCACTCTGACCTGGGCTGTGTAAAGAACTATACCTACAAGGTTAAAATTTCAGACTCCATTGATCTGGTTCGTCAGAAGTTGTGGCACTTGCCTTTCTCAGCGAGAGAGTCTGTGTCTACAGAACTTGACCGACTCCTCCGTGCTGGCTGGTTGAGAGGACTGATGCATCTCCATGGGTCTCACCGATCGTGGTGGTGCGGAAAAAGTCAGGAGGGATTCGTATGTGTGTCGATCTGCGTGGGCCAAATAAAGCAGTCATAACAGACAGCTACCCTGCCACACATGGAGGAAATTTGCTACTTGAAGGTGCTACAGTTTTTTCAACGATAGACCTGGAAAGTGCATATCACCAGGTACCTCTTCATGAAGAGAGCCGAGACCTGGCACTGCAGGGTACCATATGGTTTGGCTTCCGATCCCTCGGCTTTCCAGAAAATGATGGTTGTCATTCTGCACGGCCTTGCAAACGTGGCAAATTACCATGATGACATCATTGTCTGGGGTCGCACATTAGAGGAACATGACCAAGCACTCCAAGCAGTACTTGTCTGTCTTAAAGATGCCGGACTGCAGTTAAACTCATCTAAATGCAATTTCAGGCAACAGAGCCTACATTTTTTGGCTACACAGTAACAGCACAAGGAATTTGGCCAGACGAGGAACATCTGACTGCTATTCTTGACGCACCTGTTCCTGCGGATGCTGTTCAATTGTGTTCTTTTCTGGGGCTCCTCTCATGGTACAACAAATTCATTCCAAACTTTGCCACAGTGGTTGAGCAGTTACATGCATGCCTGCGAGCAGAGACTGGATTTGCTTGGTCGGAAGAAGCTCAGAAAAGCTTCAGTGAGGTTAAATAGATGCTGGTAAACAGTCCTGCCATTGCTCTTTTCAACCCAGGCCTGGCTACTGTAATTTCTACAGATGCATCAGATTATGGACTGGGTGCTGTGTTCTCTCAAATCCATTCTGTTGCTATTGCTTCCAGAACACTAACTCCTGTGGAACGGAATTATTCCATTGTAGAAAAGGAGGCTCTGGGTTGCGTTTGGGCAGTCGAAAAGTGGAGAACTTATCTCTGGGGTCGCAGATTTACTCTCCGTACAGATCACCAAGCCTTAACTACGCTGCTGACCACAAAAAGGGACAGATAGAGCTGGCATGCGCATAGCTCGATGGGCAGCTCGTTTGCTATGCTTTGATTATACCATGCAGTATCGTCCTGGGTCACAGAATTGTACTGCTGATTGTTTGTCCCGATTGCCACTGCCTAATTCCTCTGGTGCCAAGCCTGATGTAGAACCAGAGTTTGTGGCTCTGCTGTCCACTGTCTTGGCTGCCATACCTCATGATGAGTTTGCTGCTGCTTCTGTCTGCTGTCCTGAGCTTTCTGCGTTGCATGCACAGATTCGGAATGACTGGCCTCCCTACTCTGCTGCTCTGGCCCCAGCCTTGTGTTCCTATTTCAAGTTATGACACAAGTTTTGTGTGCAGGATGACTTTGTTTTCAGAGGCTCCCGTCTGGTAGTCCCAAAAGGAATGCATGACAGGTTAGTCAGCATTGCTCATGATAGCCACCAAGGCATTGTGAGAACAAAGCAACGCCTGCGTGATTTGAACTGGTGGCCTAACATGGATGCTCTCATTAAAGACAAGGTCGCTACCTGCCAACTTTGCCAATTGTCTGATAAGAGTGCTAAGCCCTCAGCTGCTCTGCTTCAGCCGGTTCCCCTACCTTCTGGACCATGGGAGAAACTAGCAATGGGCATTGTAGGTCCATTCGAGTCTGCCACATGGGATGGTCAATTCGCACTGATCCTGACAGACTACTACAGTAAATGGCCAGAGGTTGCATTCACGTCTTAGGCTACAACGCATCAAGTAATTTCATTCCTCAGTTCCATCTTCAGCAGGTATGGTAACCCTGTGACACTTGTTACTGATAACGGGCCTCAGTTCACGTCGCCTGAGTTTGCCACATTCTTGAAGTCCAGAGACATTGTTCACACTCATATTTCAGTGTATCACCCTGCGACTAATGGAGCCATAGAGCGATTCCATTGTGTGCTTAAAGGCACATTTCATTCTTGAGTGAACACCTTGGAAGGACACGGTCACCAACTTCCTTCAAGTGTACCGTGCTACACCTCACTCTACTATGAAGGTCTCCCCTTTCAAGTTGTTGCATGGATGAAAAATGCGCACAAGCCTAAATGTACTCCCCATCCTTCTATTCCATGAAGGGAACAAAGTGCGCGTTTGAAAACCCGTGCATATCCCAAAAGCGTACTCTAAATTTACCCAGCCGATTGAGATCAGAAAAAAGGTCTGAGGTCTATGTGCACTAACCCAGAAAGTGCACAACCCTTGTTGTTGTTTAACTTGCTTTTGTTCAGCACCCCTGGGTTTTTTAGCACCAAACTGGGATGAACACACTTTAAACAGCCTTATCCTTGCATTCCCACTTAATCCCCCAATTAACACCGAACTGTGACTGTGAGCTGGTCTGCACTCATCACTTTAAACAGCCTTAATGTTATTCAACTTGCACTACTGTTTATACTGGCACTGTCTTATCCACTTTAATCCTACTTCTTATTCTGCTAGTGCACACGTCACTTCATTGTCCATATTTTCTTCAGTGTCTTATTGTCTGTTTTATGTCTATCTCAGGGCCCTTATTTTATTCTATCGTATGTCTTGCGTCAGTCTATTTTGTGTTTATTGTTTATTACAGTCAATATACTCTTGTTCTTGTTTTAGTTGTAATCTGTTTATCGTTAAATGTTTATGTGCTACACCTTGGGACGGAGAGTAACGCAATTTCAATCCTCTGTATATCTTGTACATATTGAAGTATTGACAATAAAACTACTTGATTTGACTTGTGTCCCTTCATAGGTATATGGTGTTTTGTTATTGTTCTTAAAGAATGTAGCTGCCTAGGTATTTGTTTTTTATGTTTCATATTTGAAGCTATAGCAGTGAGAGGGGAATATGTTCTGTCATTACCTGATTTCAAGAAATGAAAAGAAGGCATTCTGTGAAGAAGCCATGCTGCTTGAAATGATCAGTAAACTCTCTTGAGATCCATGACCGGTCTGATTCCTTTTTACAAAGAGATGCCACAACAAGGACCTCATACTATGCAGTCATATGCTCTACCACTAACCCTTAACACCAACAGCAAACTATTTTTGATAAAACAAAAATAAATTTCAGAAGCCCTTTCAGGTGGTCAATTGCAAACTTCAAAAATAAAATACCATTAACCCTCAGAAGTTTGTTTTTCAGATACCAATATATTTTTTTTCAGGAACAGGATTTTAGCCAAGAATATAAGTAATTACTACCATTTTAAAAATTACTTAAAAATCCACACAATCCTGTAACATACACAATATTAAATAAATCAGTGAAGAAGACAACATTATTAGAACTGCACCTCTTGACCTGCAGACAGATTCCTGACCACTGAGCTATACCTTGCCAATTAAAGATTTTTAATTAAACAAAAGTGAATTACAGAACATTCATTAAACGCTCAATAATAATCAATAGTTTTTCAAATATTGAAAAAAATGTTCACTTTAAAAAAAATTCACTTTAAAATCCACACCGTCTCTTGTAAGCACAAGCAAGAAAAAATTTTCACTTAAAAAAAAATTCACTTTAAAATCCACACTGTCTCTTGACAAGCAAGAGGGAACCCAGATTTGAACAGGGGACGTCTCAAAAAATGTTGGATTTCAGAATTGGTTTTCAATGTAACGGTCGAGCCATAGTACAAGTAAACTGGAAGTTGCATTAAATTTTAAATAATCTCTGTTTCTGACAAGCAAGGGGGCACACAGATTTGAACTGAGGGATCTCTTGATCTACAGTTCCTACCACTGATAAAATACCTCCATTTGCTTACGTTTGTTTTAAGATGAAAAGTTAAGTTCGAGTCAAAGGTCGAGCCAAGATACAAGTAAATGGACAATTGCATTAAAATATAAATATCCTTTCTTTCTTGTTCTAATATTGTTAATGTTTTCCTAAGAAAGGATTTAAGTTCAGAAACTCTCAACCCTAAATGTAAAAAATTATTGCCATGATAAGTTTCTTGTCATCCTCTATGACGAGACTCTACACAGATGAAAAGAAAATGGGCAGTGAAATTTGAACTGGAGGCCTCTTGACCTGAAGTGAAATGGGCTTTTTTTTAATTACCGAATGAAAAACACTGAATTTCAAACACATTTTCATGTTTTTTCGATGAAATAAAAAGAAACAATTTCAAAGAGAAACTTGAAATCCGACAATTAAATGTCACAATTAATTTCCAAAATGAGATGGAATTTTCAAATGTAGTCGCAGCCAAATGCTCTACCACTGAGCTATACCCTCATCCACTACAGTTATTTTGTGATAAAAAAACACTGAATTTCAGAACTACTTTTAGATGTAAAGGTCAAGCCAGGGTAGAAGAAAATGGGAAATTGCATTAACTTTTACATGACCTCTGCTTCTTTTTCGAATACCAATAATGTTTCCCTAAGACAGCATTTCAGAAACTTGAAATCCAAGCATGAAATATCACAATTTATTGACAAAAAGAGATTCACTTTAAAATTCTTATCAAGAGATCCAACAAAGATGGCACCAAGATTTGAACAGACAACCTCTTGAACTGCAGTCAAGTACTCTACCGCTGAACTATACCTGCACCTGTTGCGATTGTTCTTTTTCTGAAAAAAACAGAATGTCAGAACCACATTCACATGTATAGGTTAAAACAAGGTATAAGTAAATTACAAATTGCATTAACTTTTAAAGAACCTCTTGTTCGTGTTATAAATTCCACTAATGTTTTCCCAAAAAAATGACTTCGGAAACTTGAAATCGGACAAAAAGGTGTCACAATTAATTTCCAAATTGAGATTCACTTTAAAATTCACATCGCCTCCTTTCACCAGATTCTATTAATATAACAAGCAAAGGGGCACCCAGAAGTGGGGACCTCATGATCTGCAGTCAAATGCTGTACCACTGAGCTATCAGTTTTTGATGAAAAAAATGAATTTCAGAACTACTTTTAAATGTGAAGGTCAAGCCATGGTAGGAGAAAATGGGAAATTGCATTAACTTTTAAATAAATTGTGTTTCTTTGTCAAATTCCTATAATATGCCCGTAAGAAAGGATTTGAGAAACATGAAATCCGAGAATGAAATGTCACAATTAATTTCCATAATGAGATTGACTTTAAAATTCACATTGTCTCCTATCACCAGATTCTAACAATAAAACAGCAAAGAGGCACCCAGATTTGAAACGGGGACCTCTTGTTCTGCAGTCAGATGCTCTACCACTGAGCTATACCCACACCTGCTGCAGCTGTTTTTTGATTAACAAAACTGAATTTCAGAACCACTTTTATGGGTATCAGTTAAGCCGAGGTAGAAGTAAATGACGAATTGCATTAACTTTTAAATAACCTCTTTTCCGTGTTACAAATTCTCAGAAACTTGAAATCTCACAATAAAACGTCATAATTCATTTCCAAATTCAGATCGTGTTCCATCACAAGACTCTATGAACGTTACAAACAAGATGGCACCCAGATTTGAAAGTGGGACCTCTGGAACTGCAATCAAACACTCTACCGCTGAGCTATACCCCCACATGCACCAGGACATTTTTGATTAATGAAACTAAATTTCACAACTGCTTTTACGTGTATAGGTTAAGCCAAGGTAGAAGTAAATGACAAATTGCATTAAATTTTAGAAACCTCTTTTACATATTATAAATTCTCAGAAATTTGAAATCTGACAATAAAACATCATAATTAATTGCCAAATTCAAATCGTGTTCCATCATGAGACTCTATGAACGTAACAAACAAAGGGGCACCCAGATTTGAAATGGGGACCTCGTGATTTGCAGTCACAAAGGATTTACCACAGAGCTATAGCCCCAGCTGCTGCATTTGTTTTTTGACAAACAAAACTGAATTTCACAACCGCTTTTACGTGTATAGGTTAAGACAAGGTAGAAGTAAATGATAAATTGCATTAACTTGTAAATTACCTCTTTTTAGTCTTACAACTTCTCAGAAATTTGAAATCTGACCATAAAATGTCATATTTCATTTCCAAATTCAGATTGTCTCCTTTCACGAGACTCTATGAATGTAACAAACAACGGTGCACCCAAATTTGAATTACAGACCACTTGAACTTCAGTCAAACGCTCTACCACTGAGCCATACCCCCACCTACTGCAGGTGTATTTTGATTAAAAAGACAGAAATTCACAAGTGCTTTTACGTGTATAGGTTAGGCCAAGGTAGCGGTGAATGAAAAATTTCAGAAACTTGAAAACTGACAATAGAATGTCATAATTAATTTACAAATTGAGACTCCCATTATGGGAATTGATGAATGCAACAAGCAAGGAGGCACCCAGGTTTGAACTGGGGACCTCTTGAACTGCAGTCAAATGCTCTACCACTGTGTTATGCCCCCACCTGTCCCAATACTTGTTGCCCCCACCTGTGCCAGTTGGTGAAAAAAACATACACAGAATGTCAGACCCGCTTTTACGTGTATAGTTTAAGGCAAAGTAGAAGTAAAGCACAAATTGCATTAACTTCTAAATAACCTCTTTTTTGTGTTAAAAATTCCGCTGATATTGTCCCAAAAAACTATTTCAGAAACTTGAATTATGACAATAAAATGTCATAATTAATTTCCAAAACCCGACTCACAACATTTCCCATCATGGCGGTTTATAAATGGAACAAGCAAAGGAGCACCCAGATTTCAACTGAGGACTTCTTGAACTGCAGTCAAATGCTCTACCACTGAGCTATACCCCTACCTGGAGCAAATGCATTTTGAAAAACAAAACTTAATTTCACAACCGCTTCAACGTGTATAGGTTAAGTAAACGTAGAGATAAATGACAAATTGCATTAACTTTGAAATAACCTCTTTTTCGTGTCAAAAAATTCGGCTGATGTTTTCCCAAAAACAATTTCAGAAACTTGACAACTGACAATAAAATGTCATAATTAATATCAAAAATCATATTCCTGTCATGGGAATTCACAAATGTAACAAGCAAGGGACCACCCAGATTTGAACTGGGGACCTCTTAAGCTGCAGGCAAATGCTCTACCACTGAGCTATTCCCCCACATGTTCCAGGTGTTAGTTGATGAGAAATAGGAATGTCAGACCCGCATTTACATGTATAGGTTAAGGCAAAGTAGAAGTAAAGGACAAATTGCTTTTTCGTGTCATAAATTCCACTGATGTTTTCCCAAAAGACGATTTCAGAAATTGAAAATCGGAGAATAAGATGTCACAATTCATTTCCAAAATTCACATCATCTCCCATCTCCAGACTCTATTAATATAACAACCAACTGGGCACTCAAGTTTCAACTGGAGACCTCTTGATCTGCATTCAAATGCTCTACCACTGAGCTATAACCCCAATCACTGCAGATGTTGTGATATCAAAAAAATTTAATTTGCCAACTACGTTGACACGTAACGCTAAAAGCAAAGCAGAAGAAAATGGGAAATTGCATTAATATTTAAATGATCTCTTTCTTTTTCAATTTCCAAGAATGACTCCCTAAGAAAGGCTTTCAGAAACTTGAAATCTGAGAATGAAATGTCAGAATTAATTTCCAAAATGAG
>CM067475.1:24887041-24909108 GCA_034552555.1 Semaprochilodus insignis
TGCAGTCAAATGCTCTACCACTGAGCTATACCCCCACCTGTTTCAGGGGCTTGTTGATGAAAAATAGGAATGTCAGACCCGCATTTACACGTATCGTTTAAGGTAAAGTAGAAGTAAAGGACAAATTGCATTAATTTTTAAATAACTTCTCCCAATAAACAATTTCAGAAATTGAAAATCGGAGAATAAGATGTCACAATTCATTTCCAAAATCACATTCACATCGTCTCCCATCTCCAGACTCTGTTAATATAACAACCAACTGGGCACTCAAGTTTCAACTGGAGACCTCTTGATCTGCATTCGAATGCTCTACCTCTGAGCTATACCCCCAATCACTGCAGATTTTTTGATATAAAAAAAAATGAATTTGCGACGTGTCTATGTCACTACGGTGACACGTAACGGTAAAGCCAAAGCAGAAGAAAATGGGAAATTGCATTAATATTTAAATAACCTGTTTCTTTTTCAAATTCCAAGAATGATTCCCTAAGAATGGATTTCAGAAACTTGAAATCTGAGAATTAAATGTCCCAATTAATTTCCAATATGAGATTGACTTTAAAATTCACCTTAAGCCAAGGTTAAGGAAAATTACAAATTGCATTAACTTTTTATAACTTTTTTTTTTATAATTTTTATAATAACCTCTTTTTCGTGTTAAAATTTCCACTGATGTTTTCCCAAACAACGATTTCAGAAACTTAAAAAATGACAATAAAATCTCATAATTAATTTCCAAAATCAGACTACCATTATCGGAATTGATAAATGTGACAAGCAAGGGGGCACCCAGATTTGAACTGGGGACTTCTTGATCTGCAGTCAAATGCTCTACTCGAACTTCAACAATAGCTTGTTGATGAAAAAAACAGAATGTGAGAACTGCTGTTATGTATATATTTTAAGCCAGAGTAGAAGGAAACAATAAATTGCATTGACTTTTAAACTACCTCTTTTTCGTGTCATAAATTCCGCTGATGTTTTCCCAAAAAAATACATTTAAAATCGGAGAATAACATGTCACAATTCATTTCCAAAATCATATTCATATTGTCTCCCATGTCCAGACTCTGTTACTATGACAACCAACTGGGCACTCAGATGGCTATACCCCCAATCACTGAGGATGTTTTGATATCAAAAAAATTGAATTTGCGAACTACGTTGACACGTGACGGTAAAGCCAAAGTAGAAGAAAATGGGAAAGTACAGAAACTTATAAATAACCTGTTTTCTTTTTCAAATTCCAAGAATGATTCTCTATGAAAGGATTTCAGAAACTTGAAATCCGAGAATGAAATGTCACAATTAATTTCCAAAATGAGATTGACTTTAAATTTTTACATTGTTTCCAATCACGAGATTTTAACAACGCAACAAGCAAGAGGACCCACTGATTTGAACTAGGGATCTCTTGACCTGCAGGCAAATGCTCCACCACCAAGCTACACCCCCATCTGGAGCAAGTGTATTTTGATTAACAACACTTAATTTCACAACCGCTTCAACGTGTATAGGTTAAGCCAAGGTAGAGGTAAATGACAAATTGCATTAACTTTTAAATAACCTCTTTTTCCTGTTATAAATTCTCTGAATCTTGAAATCTGACAATAAAACGTCATAATTAATTTTAAAAAATCAGATTCACATCGATCCACATCGTCTCTCATCACGAGACTCCATGAACGTAACAAACAATGGGTCACCCAGATCTGACCTAGGGACCTCTTGATCTGAAAATAAAATGTCATAATTAATTTCCAGTGTCAGTTTTAAACTGTCTCCCCTCATGGGATCTCGTGATCTGCAATCAAATGCTCTACCACTGAGCTATAACCCCACCTGCTACAATTGGTTATTGATGAAAAAAACAGAATGTCAGAACTGCTTTTATGTGTATAGTTTAAGTCAAAGTAGAAGGAAATGACACATTGCATTGACTTTTAAATAACCTCTTTTTCGGGTTTTAAATTCCACTGGTTTTCCCAAAAACGATTTCAGAAACTTGAAATCCGAGAATGAAATGCCACTATTAATTTCCAAAATGAGATTTACTTTAAAATTCACATCGTCTCCTATCACCAGATTCTAACAATGTAACAAGCAAGGGGACACCCAGATTTGAACTGCCATGACATGATTCAGAGTGTTCCAGGTGCATACAAGGTTTGTGTCACGGTTGGTTTGCTCATTAGTTGTACTGGACCCAGGTATTTGTATGCTGTTTTGATTATTATTCATGAGAATATATGTATTACATACATGTTACAAAGATGTGAAGACCACAATGTGATGTTTGATTCCATTTCATCTTGAAGGGTTAGTGAAGTGATACCAAATCTCTTCAAATTAACATTTTTTTAAAACATAGAATGTTCTTCATTGTAAAACTGTAGCATTCCCAATAGAAAAAAATGTGGCGTTTTAAAAATAAAGTTTTATGAGGTTTTAATGCATTATTCCATTTTTAGGTATCTAAGGATTGATAAAATAAGAATTGTCCTTGATTCTTCACTGAAATCATTTTTATATCATCACTGATATGAAAAAGTGAAAGGTAATAGTATTTTCAGATTTTTCAGACTAAGATTTTTAGAAGTTTCTGAAATCCTTTCTTAGGACAAAAACTATAAGTAACTGAAAAAGAAATAAAAGTTATTGAAGGTTTAATGTAATTTCAAGTTTAATGATACCTGGACTTGACTTTTACATGTCTAAGCGGTTCTGAAGTGTATTTTTTTAAAGATAGAAATGGATCATGGATTATGGATTATATTGATTTATATTTAAACTTATATTGGTATACATAGGTGACATTTCAGGCTCGGATTTCTGAAACACTTTCTTAGGGAAACTATTATTTGGAAAAGATGCAATTTCCAATTTACTTGTACCTTGACTTTTACATCTGAAAGTGGTTCTGAAATTCGTTTTTTTGTTTTCCATCAAAAAACATTTTAGCAGATGGGGTATAGTTCAGGGGTAGAGCATATGACTGCGGATCAAAACGTCCTCGCTTCAAATCTCTGTGCCCTCTTGCTTGTCATGTTTATAAAATCTCAAGAGGATGAAGTGGATTTTAAAGTGAAATACATTTTGGCAATCAAGTTTGACATTTCATGCTCGGATATCAGGTTTCCTAAAATCCTTAATTAATAAAACATCAGTATTTAAAAGAGAAACATAGGTTATTTAAAATTAATGCAATTTCCAATTTACTTGTACCTTGGCTTAACAGATTACCAGATGGTGGTATAGCTCAGTGGTAGAGCATTTACCTATCTGGATGCCCTCTTTCATGTTAACAGAATCTTGTGATGGAAGTCGATATTAATTTTAAAGTGAAACTCATTTTGGCAATAAATTGTGACATTTTGTGCTCGGATTTCAAGTTTCTGAAATCCTTTCTTACCGAAACATTATTGGTATTTGAAAAAGAAACAGAGGTTATTTAAAAGTTAATGCAATTTCCCATTTTCTTCTACCTTGGCTTGACCTTTACATCTACAAGTAGTTCTAAAATTCTTTTTTTTTCCATCAAAAAACAACTGTAGCAGGTGGGGGTGTAGCTCAGCGGTAGAGCATTTGACAGTAAATCAAGCGGTCCCCAGTTCAAATCTGGGTGCCCCATTGTTTGTTATATTGGTAGAATCTAGTCATAGGAGACAATGTGAATTTTAAAGTCAATCTCATTTTGTTATTTAAAAGTTCACTCCGGCTGCCATTGCTGAACCTCCAGGACTCTCTTGCCACCATCAGGCCTCCAGCCACGTGGCTGCTGCTTCCTCAGCCGCCCATGACATGGCAGCTGCTCACGCAGACTCTTACTCCTGTCTCTGGCCACCCTTTCAGTTCCCTGCTCAGAATCCTTTCCAGTTCCCTGCCCAGCCTACCTTCCAGTTCCCTGCCTGGCCACCTTTCCAGTTCCTTTTCTGGCCTGAATGTTCATGTTCTGTGTTTTCCCCTCTTTCTGTTCAGTCTTCTACACCAGGGTTTTATTTCTGCTCCTATTCTAGTTCTGTGCCTGTGCCCATTAACGTTCATGGTTCTGTCATAATTCTTGAGTCTGTATTGGTCTTCTTTCTGTTCTCCTGTCTAGTCCTGTTTTTTTCCCCTGTTCGTTTACATAGCTACCTGGTTTGCAAAGTTATAGAACTGAGGCAAGAGCGACCTCTGCAGGTGAGGATGTGACATTGTGATATCTGGACACTGCAATTAGCCAAAACTACTGTTTTATTTAACAAAAAATAATGTTGGCTATTAAAATTGTAACGATAACCAATTTCTGTACCACATCTCTATGCAACACTGGTTGCTACAGCTAGCTTGTATAGCAGACATACATACACACTACATACACAGCATGGTTTAAACTGATGCTCGAGAGCACAAGTTTAGAGTATAAAAACATCAAATAAAGTTAAGCAACTGACCATTCAGATCAGACATTGTATATTGTAAACCAGTATATTCAGGCCTTTGACATTAATGGAGCTCCACATTTTGCATTATTTGCCTTCGGCATCAGCAAAAAGCGGTGAGCATATTGGGTCTGGAGCACATACTTATTCATTAATCGAATGTCAGCAGCTTGGTAAAGAAACAGACAGTTTAATGAAACTGTTTCTATAGCCAGTTTGCTCAACATTTAGTTACTTTAAAAGGACCATTTGTATCCCTGTTAGCCACTATTAGAGATTCTTCTTTCTGGGTTTTTGTTTCTGCTGCTGTATCAAGCTGGTAAAGTACTTTGCATATTCTGATAAAAATATTAGCAAAGAAAAAGAGTCTTAATCTTTTTTTTATTAAAAGTGATTTTAGCAAACAGACCTTGCATGGTGATATGATCTAGCTGGTGTGTGTTCATAGAAAGCTGATGAAATGAAATGAAATGAAATGGGCAGGAAATCTTTGTCAGCTAACTTGTAAGGCACAATATGTGGTACTTTGAACTCAAAACTTATTTCAAACACTTTTCAAATTGCTTGTATGCTTTAAGTGACCTTATGCTTTCATTATATGTATTTTATTATAAAAATGGTTAGACAAATGATTACATTTTGTCATCAATAAAACAATCATAACACTATCAAAACTATCAATGTTTCTGTAACGTTTATAATATATATTGTAATGTAAAATGTAATGTTATGTTGTAATGTAATGTTTATAATATATATATATATATATATATATATATATATGATATGAAATGTTTCCATTTTTTTGCAGAAAAGTCTCACTTACCTACTCTAAAATGCAGGGGGGTACAAAAAGTATAATAATCAGTGGTAGGGTTTGGGACAGCGACCTCCCTGTAGAGTACCATATGATGATTTTGTATGTATTTAATTTATTACTAATTCAAGGAATGCCCTTGGTTTTAATGAATCTTAATATAATACTTAATAAATGTGTTAGGTCTAAATTGTGAATAATAATAATAATAATAATAATAAGCAACCGTTCTTCACTGTATGTCCTGTGTGTCCTGTGCCTGTGATTTTAAAAGAATCTATTGCGGCAGATGCTGTACAACTTTTTCAAGTAATCTTTGCATAAGAGTGAACTTCTACACAGTACTCTCACCACCCGGAATACACCACCCTCAATTTCCGCAATTCCTCAATATACCAGAAGTGGGCAGCAGTACAAAACAATTTGCAGACTATTAATGTAATACTGCTTAATCCAGCCTTAATACAAATGGCTAGTGTATTCATGTGCACTAGGTTAGATGGTTTTTTTTCCTGGATGCTTACAAGTCACCTATAGCAAGAGTGCCTAGCCATACATTCCATACATTCATCACATATAATGTAATTCATCGCATGTAATGTAATCCGGAGTTAAATCAAAACACATCTCATTTTGAGAATTGAAGAGCTAAGCTCTTGCAGATCTGAAATCGGCACAGCACAGTCACTTAAGTGTGGCTGACTGCAGTATACTTTCACATAGGTTCAATGAGCTTTAAGACTGTGGGTAACAACTGAGTGGGTGTGGTCATCTGGGAGGGAGCAATAAAGGAGGATTTTTCCCTAAAACTTGCTTACAATCTTTGTTTTTTTCAAGAGCACAGAGCTGCTCAGAAAATTAGAGCTAGAGTTTGTGTATGTGTGAACACAAGTGTGCGTCCCCTCCCCTTTCCTTCTGTTGCCAGACTAAGAGAGAGAGAAAGAGAGAAACAGTCAAAAGAGAAGACAATTTTAAGACATACAATACAATTACACTGGAGCTGCACAGAGATGGTTTTCACTTAAATACACTGGGTGAAAAGACGCATGATCTAAATCCAGGTAAGCATATTATATCAATATTTTCATGAATATAATATTCTGTTTTGTCACTGTTAAAATCTCTGTTTGCATGCATATATTATTATCAGGTTTGGGCGGGTTACTTGAAATATGCATTTCGGTACAGATTGATTGGTTGATTTAAAAATGTCATTTTGACTTTGGATTAATTGTCCTGTCATTATGATAACAATAAAAAACAACAATTTAATAATAAATAAATAAATATATAATATATATATAATATATATATATAATAAATAAATATAATTTGATAAATACATTTCAGAATCAGGTTTATGGGCCAAGTATGTTGACACACACAAGGAATTTGGTTTCAGCAGTTTGATCGAGAAAAGAATTGCCCAGTGTCAGCTCACTCACTCGGCTTTAATTGGTCAACCACTGGAGCAGTATTCTGGCATAGGGTCTGTCTACACACTGTTGTGTCCATTTTTACAATGGCGTCGGTTTTGCCATATCAGTTTGAGTCACTGCACAATCCTAAATCAGGTAGAACGACTTGGAAGATCTGATTCACATTCACAAACTAGATTAGCACAGAACGTTTTAGAGTGGTATGTTTGTACTGTTTCAGCTCTCTCTGTGTTGTACGAGGGTGTGTCAAACTTGCCAGAAAGCAGGCAATAAGGATTGTGCTATGAGATCATGCCACCTTGTAACAGAGAAATGGGGGGAATCTCAGCTGCTTGAAGTAGTAGTAGAAGAAGTGATTTATGTGGGAGAGAGTTTCTCCCTGTGCATTATCAATGATCTATTTCTATTTAAGCCTTATCAAACAGATGCTTACCTCTTGTTGTGAAGTGGGTTAATAGCTTGGCAACTAAAACATGACACAGGGAAAGTAATGGACAATCATTCTATGGTTCTTTTGCATGTATTATAATGAGTGATGAGTGATGCATGAATTAAGATCAGAAATTATAATCCGTGTGAAGATACTGTACATCACATCTAAATCCAGTTTCCAGCCAAAGTAACATATTCTGCATGCATATATTCTGGGGTTCAGTATAGTCATAGCTAGAGCACGGACCATGATGTCAAAACGATGTGGCCTAATTTGGAAAGTAATTAACTTGCTTCATTCTGTTTCGATTTGTGAGGTTACTCATTACACAATTGTCACACATAAACAGAAGTGAGTAACTTTTTTCCATAAAAACATATGTAGATTTCAGTTTAGGTCAGGGACAGAGCAAAATCATTGAGCTAGTGTCTGTGAGATGAAGCGTTTTTTAGATACAGTCAGATTTTATACTATGATATCAGATATTTTCGCAAAAATTAAGATATATATTACAGAAAACACTTCATGCTGACAACTGACAACCAACTTTGCCTTTTTACTAGGCAAAGGTAGGCAGCTGACTTCCCATGAAAAGAGTCCCATGAAAATCAAGATTGGATATATGATGCATGTAAAATAGGCTGTTATTTGCAATTGTCAGGTAAAGCCAAGTTAATGTTTGTTTTTACATTGTCACAAAGCAGCTTTACAGACACGTTAAGTCCAAGCCCCCAAAAAGAAGACCAAGGGTGACAGTGGCTAGGAAAAACATCCTCAAAGCAAGAGGAAGAACCCTTGAGAGGAACCAAGTCCCAAAAGGGGAACCCATCCTCCTCTGGTCGACACGGATAGCAAAACAAGCATAAAAGTAATATGAATAGGATAAGACTTTATAATTATATACAGATACAGTATATACAGAAATTAGTCTTTGACTGAACAGAAGTATTTAAAATAACCAGTGGCAATGAATAACTCTTAGAGTAACAGTGAGTTCTATCAGAGTAACAATGAGAAACACATCTGAAAATCAGATGATGATGTTACCAGTGAAAACCAGTGACTACTGTTGGGCGTGTATCACAGTTAAAAACCCATTAACATCAATAACTACTGTTAAAAGTCTACAGTGATGATCTATTAGTAAGAGCTTGAGAAGAGCTCAATGTGTACGTTCAGAGTACAGGGAGGCAGGGGAAAATGGTTATTTAGTTTGTGCAATAGATGAAATGTCTATGATTAATAAGTAGGATCTTCAGTAGGGCTAGCACCATGTAGGCAAAGCTTTCCACATAGAACTGATCAAGGCAATGGGAGTGATTATTTACAGTAATTCCAGTGCAAACCCATTCTGTTGCCAAGGTTATAAAGGACTGTTTCCTGTGTTTCCTACATATGTTGTTATGTTGTTATAGTTGTGTAAAAACAGACTGGCATGGAACAGACACTTAAACATCTAGGTTATAGAGAGGAGGTCTTTTCTACGTGTTAAGTGCAAAAATCAAGTAAAGTGCAGCAGAAAAACAGAAAGGAAGGAGGAAAGCAAAGGTTTGTCACAAAATTCCCAAAGATAACTGTTCTTTCAGTCAGAACAGAGCATTGCACAAGCTCAGCATTATGTTAGTATAGCTCCAGTGTTGTCATTAGTTCTACATTACTCTGTACCACATTATCTTACAAAAAAGTCTAGTAATAAATAAAATAAAAGTAAACAATCTAAAAATGTGAGATATAAGATATTTCAAATAGATTTAGGATGATGTCACCTCCCAAGATTTAATTTCTTGCAGTGTAGATGGTTGTGCCACTCAAACGTTCAGGGCCATTCCTGTCTTTTGCATAGAGCTGACAAATCAGGGCCCTAAATCTGGCCCTAACTAACAAAGCAAAAGACACAAGAGAGAAGTTGGAAAAAAGATGTTTCTTGGCCATCTGCCAGACCCAAAACCAATAGCATTCTAAGTGTGGTCAATTTTTAATTACAGAGACAGTGTTTTCGCCAGGTACAGTGGTATTTTTACTTAAATGTCAAAAATGTGCTGCTAATTCAACAGCATGTAAAGTATGAGCCATGCTGTCTAAACAGCATTGGTCAGCTTTGTTCCACTTCTGTTTTGTGGGGTGAAAGGGTGAACCTTTTTTTGTTCTTCTCTCTTTTCCAGACATGCTTACAAAAAGACACTGAGTAAAAGTCTGGGAGCCTCTGAGGAAGCTGGCTCATTTGTGTCATTTGAAGGAAAGAAAAACACAGAGTTGATAAAGGCTTAGTTAACAATTAGCTGTACGTGACTGATAACACAACTGCAGAATTTCTTTATGTTTGGGTTAAAAAAAAATCAGTACACATCCACTACAGGAGACAACTTAAATATGGTACTTCTGTTAATTTGTGCACAGTTTCTGTTTATTTGTATATGTTAATATTTAACATATTGGAAAACAATAAAACATACCAAATAAAATGTTCCAAAATGTTAATGTTATATTCCATATATTAATTATGCATTAAAATGTGCAGAAGTGTGTTTTCAGTAGAGGATGTAATAATGTATTTTCACTTAAATCAATAAAACATTATTTGATCAGAGGCACCCAAACCTTTTCATATGACTGTAACTGCACGTTTACAGTTACTGACTTTAGCTCTGAGGTTTGTGTCTTGTGCAGGTACGAATATATCAGGTGCAGCAACATTACTAGGCTTCTTAAACACAGCGTACACTTAATGTCAACTGTCTTCTTCTTCTGTCATCTTATGTCATCTTTTTACATGTACAGTTTTTGTGTCAGACCCTTCATCATTGGTCCCTTCATCATTGGTCATCATTGGAAACATATGTATACAGGTGCACTATATTCATTGCCAAAGTACCTAATAAACTGACAACTTATTATACAATATCAAAATATCTGCTGACACCATTTTTGAGGGACTGAGTACATGTGTTAGAAGCACAAATATGTCATTTTTTGGGGGAAAAGGATTCTTAATGTAGTTTAATATGCAATAGCCCAACAAGCATTTGGACATTTGTGCCAAACTTTGTTAAGAAAAAAATTAAAACCAAGTGACCTTTGTTTAAAGTACACCTTTCCAAAACTTACTTGCCTAAAGTATTTACTATATAATACCTTTTAAAATAAATCTCAACATTTTTTTATGTCTCTGAGCAGCATGACCTCCAACTTCACTTTCCCCCATGCCATCGTCTTTGGCAAAAATGACAAAACAACAGTGGACATTGATGCTATTATGGACAACGTCACTATTGTGCTTTACACCATAACCATCCTACTGGGAACCACTGGGAACGCTGTGGTCATCTGGATGGCTGGGTTCTCTCTGAAGGCTAACGTAACCAACGTGTGGCTGGTCAACCTGGCTGTGGCTGACCTGATTTTCTGCCTGACACGTGTCACCTCTTTGATTAAGAAGCTCTTTTATGATCACTGGCCTTTTGGAATGTTCCTCTGCAAATTCAATGGATTTTTCAAGTATGCCAACATGTTCTGCAGTGTTTTTCTACTAGCTGTCATCAGCCTGGACCGGGCACTTTGTGTGTGGCGGCCAGTGTTTGCTAAGCAACGGCGGACTGTACGTGCGGCTCGACTCATCAGCTTATTAGTTTGGACTGTGGCTGTGATCTTCAGTGCACCATATTATGTGTACCGTCAAGTCTATATTGCCAAGAACAACTTGAGCAAGTGCTCCTTGGAGGTAAAGTTTAAAGTCTATGACTATACAGTTCTTTCCTCTTGCATTTTTTGAAATGTGAACATAATTGAACATAATCCTCAACAATTTTTGAAATTTGAACATAATAGCAAAAGAAATTCACCATCTCCGCCAAACCCAAATTCATGACAAAATCCTTGCTCAGTTATGCTAACAAATACCACAATATAACAGTAGTGCAAAAAACAACACAGCAAGCAATGTAGCTAAAGTTAGCAAAGTTGTGGGTTGGCCTTCAGTTGTGCTACAATGCTATCATTAGCAAACAGGAAAAAACAATACTGGTTCTGTGAAACAGCTAAAATAGATTTATGTTACCTTCCTGTTCAGCAGAAACAGAGCAACCTCCTCATTCCTTTTAATGCTTTTCAACTGTCCATTAAGCTAAAGTCTTCTGGCTTCTTTTTGGCCAGCTTCTTGTTCAGGTTTACCCATTCCGTCTTAAAATATTAAAAATATATGTTAAAAATGGCTCACATACATACATCTTTGTATTGCCTGATCTAAAAATATCTTTCCTAGTCTTTGTTCTTTAGTTCTCGTTTCTTATTGGCTGTTTCTCAGCCATATCACTTTTTTGAGCCAAGGCTGTGTACGAACAGCAGTTTTTTCTAGGCCACATACAGAATAGGTAGCAAGCGAACCGTGAGAAGGTTTTCTGAATTTGACAAAAAGTTGGATTGAAATTGTACACCGTATAGGGATAATGCAGCTCTTAATGACTACTCATTTATTGACTTGACTATTAATTCCAATGCATTGCACTTGACGTTTGCGTTTTGCTTAATTCTGCAGGTCAAAGAATCGACTGAAAGTGACAACACAGCTAAACTGGCCTTGTACAGCATTCGGTTCTCCTGTGGCTTTCTGTTGCCGTTCATGGTCATTCTTACCTGCTATGCACTTGCTTATCTAGGGATACGGCGAACACGTATCTCACGCAAATCACGACCCCTTCGAATCCTTGTTTCACTGGTCTGCGCCTTCTTCTTGTGCTGGGCACCATATCACTGCCTTCTTTTGGCTAAGATGGTAGATACCAAGAGCCGGGTTGTAAAAGTAGGTCTACCAATAGCAAAAGGCATTGCCTACTTCAACAGCTGTGTGAATCCACTCCTTTATTTCTGTATGGGTCTGGATATGAGGCAACGGTTTAGCCAAAGCTTGTCTGGGGTTTACCGCAGAGCTTTAGCTGAGGACTGGGATGGACAGGCGTCACAGTCTCAGGAACGCTCTTCAGATGAGAGTTCCAGTTCCATTGCAAAAGTCACAGGAATGCCTAATGTTTGAAAAATAATAGCATTAAATCTGACAGTAGTTGTTCCCAATTCTGGCGGTCCACCAGCCCTGCATATAGTTTTTATCTGATTCAGCTAATCAACAGCTAATGAACAAGCTTTTCCTGTGTTGATATAGAATAAGAGCAGTAAAACATTACCATATGCAGGACAAATTATTTGCTCTATAGGATGACAGCCTATTATATTCATCTGTAAATGGAGTATATGCATATTAGTATGCTTATTAGCCAGGGGTTCACCTATGTCAGGCAAATCATTTTAGGGTGGTTTTTTTTTTTTTTTTTTTTTTAATGGGATGTTGCAAGATTGATAAAATCATTTCAGAATAATAGCAGGACTTAACCTAAATTAGAATGAGCCTTTCTTGACTGCAGTCAATATTTTAATTATTTTTAACACGGACCATTAAAGATTTTGGTAATACTTTCTTTCTCACCTTAATTTCTAGATCTTAACTGTGAAGGTATAAGGTACAGTCTTCACATAATTACTGTGTAATTATTTTGGATAAAATGATGATGAGGACCAGAATGAAATTACATGATGATGAAAGTCCAACCAAATTAAACCTCAAATCACAAATCACTAACAGCTTCTGTCTACTAAGCTGTTAAGGGAGTAGTAAAACATAGTGGTAAGCACAGATATGCTCACACTAAATGTATATGGTGTAAAAAATGCAGAAATTGAATAACTTAGAAAAAGAATAACGTATTGCTTTTACAATTCAAATTTAGTTTCATTTAGAGGTGAATATCATGTAAGACTCTTTTAAATGTATTAGTATATAATATTTTTATGCTGTATACGGTGCTATGCAAAAGTTTCCACTATCCATGTTCCAGGACAGAAAAAGTATCAATGCTTGTCTTCCATACATCTTGAAGGATGGCAGGCTGAGCTGTAATTGAGCTGAGCTGTACTTAAAGCTCAAAGGGCTTGAGGTACAGATCGACTTTTGCCCTTTGGCATAAGGTAAGGAGGGCTTGGTCCTTTTTCGAGTTTGTAGTTAGGCATCCGAGTTTTAAAATTAATGGGGGTAGCTACAGTAAGCCAGTGAACATAGTGCAGAAGTGGAGTGACATGAGTGAACTTGGGAAGATTGAAGGTAAAATTGCATGTTCTTACGCTTTTATTAGTGAAAATAAGTTAACACATACATACTTGTGTCTACTCAGTATTTTTACCCAAAATAATTGGACAGTACTGTGAAGTTTGTACCACATAATTACTTGACTGCTTGACTCCCTTAAAACTGACTTGGAACCATAATATTACGCCAAATAATGATCTAGTCCTTTGAATCATTTCACTTAATATTTAAAGGCCTGTAAAAAAGCTTTGTCAAGATTTTGACCTTTAATATTGTTTCGCCATTAAGCTGTGGAATGGCTGTTTGGTAATCATAATTCTTAGTTCCTCAATTCCTTCTTAGTGCTAGCTTTGAATCATGTGACTATGCACTACGAAATGCCAACCACACACTAATAAAAACTTGTAGAATATTTCCAACTCACTGATCTTAACAAACCACATTCACCCTAATTTGAAATGTGTGGACTAGGTTTTGCAATGTGTGGTTATGTATTACATCCATTATTTCCATTATGTTCCATTAGGTCATGTCATTGATCCTAGAGTAGTAAAGTATTGTAACTTAAGCGTACATGCATTCTCATTGTTAATATCCAAAATCCTTTTGTCAAGCCTGCTGATTAGATCTCTATGAACAATTACTTGGCATGCAATACTGAACTTGGCTCAAAAAATAAATAATCTAGTAATCTTACCATTATGTGACTATAATCATGTGTGGTCATTTCTACTTTGTGGCAGATCGAAAGGTGAGGGCAGGTGCTGAAAAGGGTTCTTTGAGTGATGCCATTGAAGAACAATTTTAATTCCCCAAAGATCAGTGTTTGTTAATAATATGTGTGTCTATGAAGACCATTTTAAACATATATAGGACCTTCATGTCATTTGAAGGGTCTTCACCAATTCCCTACAGCCATTACATTTTGTGGATGTTTTAAAAGGTTCCTCATTGTCACACATCTCATTTACAAGAACAGTCCTCTAAAGAACCATTCATTTAAAAAGCTTTTTCAGGGAACCAAAAATGGGCCTTCTATGGCATCTCTCAAAGAATCTAACCTCGCATCTTTATTTTAACCACTATATTTATTCCTTGCATAACATTCTTTTTTAAGGGTCAAAAATGACACCCTTCACTAAATCCCTGAAATATTATTATTATTATTGTTATTGTTATTATTACTAAAATACTGTACAGCTTTCATAGAAATATGAACAATGTTTCACTTTACATTGAGGTCACTTTAGGAAAAGTCATCAAGTTGAAAAGTTATCACATAGTGGGTTTTCTCTGCTCTTGAACATGTGTTGAGTCATTTAAGACCCTTAAGACAACACAAGGGTTAGAAGTTGGGACATTACTGCCCATCCAAGATGGCATTGCTTGTTTTTTGATAAAGATTAAACTTTCTGACTAATGACAAATATAGCTTTAACTGTTCATTTAACTTTAGCATCATTCATATACCGTATTTAATGCAGCACTTTAACATAAATAATGAACTCAAACACTGCAACTGTGTCATTTGTGTTTACTTTTTAATGTCTGTCTTAGGAATGGGAATCTTCTCCTTCAAATAAATAAAAAAAGGAACAAATAAGCAGAACTTTCTTGTATTTTGTTTCCTCCTTTTAAGACACTTTACATGATATTTCCTTCTTATTCTGTCATAATATGTCCTTTTTTAAGGGGTGAAAGGATGACCTTGACATCATCCTGTGTTGCTTCAACAAAGCCAAAAGCCAGAGCTCAAATATGTGATTACCGTTGTCAGAACAAATCCTTTTTTTGTCATTTTTCAATTTGAACATGCCTGCTCCTCTTTACACTGTGTGTACATTTCATGATGAATAGACCAAAATAAATGGTGCAAAATTACTAAGAAGTCTACATTGACTTACATTAATAGTATATTCCTTATCCTGTAAATGTATGCTAGTTTAACATTTTTCTTGTTACATAACAGAATTATACTGTATTGGTTTAAAATGTTGATTTCAACACATTGGCACATTCAGTGCTAGGAACAAGAAAAGATAAGAAGATGATAGTTTGATTTATGATATTTCTGAGATAAGGTTTTCATTTATGTTGGAGGGGTACATTAAGGGCATAAAGAAATGTTGTCATTGTTTTACCATCCTCAGAATTATATACACATAAAAAACCCTCAGTATTCATCAGTATTCAACATCAGTATTCACTTATGGTTTAAAATAGTACACAGTACATGTAGACATAATGACTCCTGGTTCCCATCACAAAGTCAAGACTTATTTATATAGCGCTTTTTAAAACAGATGTTGTCACAAAGCAGCTTTTCAGAAAAGAGGCAGGAAAAACTCCCTAAAGGGAAGTAACCTCAAGAGGAACCAGAATCAAAAGGGGAAACCATCCTGCTCTGGTCGACACCAGTTAGCGAAACAAGGGCAAAGCAATACAAAAGAATAAGATTTAAAGTGCTCTCAAGCAATGCATTCATCCAGAAATTCATGAAATTGTGTAAAAAATGTGAATTAGAAGAATGCTTGATTAACCTTTGAGATAATTTTGAGTTAAGTTGTCTTATACTTTTAATGGGGAACTCCATAAATTTTTCAATTATAATTAAACTGTTTATATATTAAGTCATTAAGAGTGGTTTGATACAAAGTGTTCCATTTTGGAGAAGTTTGTGAAGTCAGAATTTTTCACATGAAGCGTTTAAGGACTAGATTATATTTACATCAGGTTAGTGCATGAAATGGTTATGAATCCACTGCCTCATGCCTAATACATTGTTTTGTGGTTCAGTGCTGTTTAGACAAGACATTTGGCTTAAAATCCTATTAAAGTTATATACTTACATTAGTTATAATTAATATTTTTAAAAGTCCATTGATGTACCTGCCAGGTATTGCCTAAAATCCCAACGGAATTATTATTTTTTTTTGGTTTCACATTATTAGCATGACATATAAAAACTTGCCATGTTTGAATTCACTGTCCCTTTTAATAGCACAAATACTTGCTACATTTCTGTTGTATACATCATGGGCCCTGGTTCCTATCATCATCACTACTGTATCACTATATAACCATTTCACTTCAGCCTGCTCTATGTGATTTTGTTTGCATTTAAATGGTTAGCTTAGATGTTGGCTTTATATTTGCCTGTGTTACACGGGGATAGTACGAGGAAACAGGATGCAAGTGCAAGTGTTTAATGTACAACAAACAAGATGAAACAAAAGCCAAAGGCAGTGGTAAAAACAAGAAACAAAACACCGCAATGACCAAAACACAAGGATACCAAAAACCAACTGACATGGAGACTCAAGCAACAGACTGGGAGACAAACGACCGACATGGAGACAAAACACCAAGCAAGAACAAAGGGCGCAACAGGGAGTATAAAACAACAAGGGCTAACGAGAAACACCTGGGAAGGGGCGGAGCTCCAAAAAAGGGACAGGTGAGGGGCCTGAAAGTGGGGGTGGAGACAGGAGGAGCAAAAAACAGAAGCACATGGAACAGGACAACAAAGGGCACATGGACATGACAAGACAGAAACAGAAAACCAGAGAAACCCGAGAAAAACAGGGGCAAGACAAGACAGGACGTGACAGCCTGCCTCTTATTCGAATTTTCACATTCCATCTTAAATGGTGCAGCAGTTTCACTCTTGCGCATTAGGCTCTGGCTGTCTTCAGTTCTACGTTTCTTTGATTTGACCATGGGTGAAGCTGCAGATAAAATTGCTCTTCTGATGTCTCTATATACATCTCTTTCTTTCCTTCATTCAGTTCTGAATAGATCAGCACTGTGATCAACACCCCCACAAATCTATATTGAGACAGACCTTTATTAGAGTCAGACCTCACAGCTCTGACTTTTGAGCGCAGCTCCTAGCTGCTGCATTCTGAACCAGTTGCAAGGGCCTGATGACCTGTAGATGAAGATGAGCCAGGTTTGAGTTTATAATGATTATTTTCCTCTGGATTCAGTAATGTGAATTCTTTCAGTTATAACACGTAAATCTTGTCCAGTGCAGCTGTAAGATAACTTGTGTTGTAAAAACTCCTGGCTCAGAAACAACATTCTTAACTGAAGATGCTTTGTGAAATCTAGGTGCCTTTTGTGGATGAAAGGTTGGACTGAGGTGTTATTGTAGTGCAGTTAAACTGCCCTCAGACTCACTCATAACTGAATAGGATGCTCATCAAGCAACAGGGTAAACTCCCACCCCATCACTTGTGTACATTTCATGAGATCTTAGAATCAACGGTGATACTACAATGCTTTCTTAGCTACATCTGAAGACTCTAAACAGCCCCTGAAACTTAAATCATGGGCTTGAAAAGCTTATTTCTGTACTGGACCAAGTATTTGTTCTTCTGTTTAGTCTGAATTCAGGGAATTCAGGAAGAAATTGCTCAACATGCACTTCTTGTTTTTATTTATGCAATACACAAGAAATATAACACAAGCAGTATTATCTTCATTCAGGCAGGCACCATACTTTACTTCCACAAGTTCAGAGAATTCATAAATATAATTCCATTACATTAGTGTACATTGCAAACTTGACTGTGTACTTACTATAAAATATATACTATCATCATCAAAAGAATAGTTGCACCCAGAAGGAAGTGTTGGATTACAATGCTATTCAGAAGGATGATAAAGGTCACCAGGAACAATAAATGATTAAACATTAAGACTGATATGGGCAATGCTGGGTCAGTCAGGTACAGCAATATGGCCTGTCCTTGCTAACGTCACATGCGTGGCCAAGCATGAAACTTAAATCATTTGCATGTCTCACAATGTCGAACCTACCCACCAAGTTTCATTCCTATCGGTTGATTCCTTCTGGGTGCAACTATTTATGCAGTTCTTCTTTTGATGATGATACTCATATAGCTCATTATAAATGTTTTGGAATTACCATTAGGATTCATTACATCTTGTGCACATGCTCAGTTTACATAAGTGTCAGAGAAAATACACATAACTGTTAGTACATTGCATTGCCATAGGGCTTCATAAAGATCTTATGAGCATAAATATGATACTTCACTTAAAAGGTCTGAGAACAAATATGTAGCTCTGTCATAATGAAGTATCTGTATCTACGCTTCAGTCTATTTCATAAAACAGTTGAATTTCCACTTCAGTGCCAAAGCATTTATAATATTAATATTAATTTAATATAACATTTTTTATTACCATTCTGTTTGACATACCAAAATTACACTGAGCTACAAAGTCACCTATCATGACATACTATGTCATTATATCAACTTGACAACTTTTATGTCAGTTGTCAATTAATTGCTTATGTGATTGTCATGGAGCCTTATTTACTTGACCTACATCACAGTGTTATAAAACTTTATTACAAACTTATTGCACTGTATGCATATATATATATATATATATATATATATATATATATAGGTAATATTCTCACTCCAAGCCACAAACCTCTTCAGAGCAGTAAAGTTTCAGTAATGACATCTGTTCAGGCTGAAACATTAGCAACTCTTTATTACACTGCCTGTCTACGCAGTACAGGCTAATTTATACATGACCAATTGGCTACTTAGACTTTTGACTTTGACTACTTTGGCTGATAGCTCAAAATAATCTATAGAATTCTCTGGGTTAAATCTCTGAAAATCGCTAAAAGTTTACACAAAAAACACTATCAGAATGTGTACATGTTAATCTACATTGCATACACTTGCATAAGAAGTAGATAGGAAATCACTCCAGTGGCTCAGTAATAGATTTAGGCTAGTGCCTTAACATGCTAACTTTTTTTTGCTCCTGTGTTCTTTCTCTGACTGTAGTCACAGATTTAAAAATAACTAGCAGAAATATTTTTTTATTTATGAACTTAGTTACATGGGGAATGGGTATCCAGAACACTAAAACAGAAGTGAAAGATTTCAACTAATCTAAAATGAATGCAAGTCTCACAGGAATGGAATGAAGAACTTCATCGTGCACAACACAGCATGTGAATAAAATGGAAACCAGGCTTAAACCAGAAGCTGACAACATCCAGTCCCTGCAAACTATGACAAATAAAGCTGACCTATTTGGAAATTAAACAACACTATTGTGAGCAGTCTCTGAAAAAAAAAGGTTTTTATTAAAAACAAAATTAGCTATATTTCAGTGGTATCAATACACCCAGTTACAGAGAATCAGATTTAATGAGATGAGTAAATAAAAGGTATGAATCTATATTTCATAGTCTAAGCAAAGGCAACCATTAATATTTGCATTTGTATACAAATGTCAGTATGCAGCTACTGAAAAACTGTCCATGAACTGCAATGTCTTAAACGATTGAGTAGTGTGGTGAAATCCTGTTCTGTTTTGATTCCCGAGTTGCTGAGTACAAAATGTCCTCTGTTTGCAAAGAAGATAATTTGCTTCTGCTCAGCGAGGTCCAACCACTCTCCTTGACTCGTACATTCGATGGGCACACATATAGAATATCCCTGGAATAGGAACAAAACACACAATTTAGTGATGATCTATTTAAACCAAAAGCACTAGTAATAGTATCTGAAAATCTCAGACTGGTGAATCAGTGATTTAGTAATTTGTGCATGTGTAACATACTGTAACATACTTTAACATATTTTGGGGCAATGCATGCTGCCTTTTAATTTATGTCTTTTTTAAACATGACACCAAGCCACATTCTGCACTTATTACAACAACATGGCTACATAATTAGAGAGTGTAGCAGCTACACTGACCTGCCTGTCTCCCACTGAAAACGTATGGTGTGTTATTAAGCTGAAAATTTGACAACAAAGGACCTGTATAGTTTTTACAGCTGGATCACTTGGTATCTGTAGTCCACAAATTATTATTAAGTGCTGTATCATGTAGCATTTCATTTAGAATGACATTTACAAAAATAATAAAGTTCATAAGGTAAACATCAAATATTGTGCTTATGTACTGTACTTAATTGAATACGAGTTCAACAGAATTTACTAATCAGGTTTTTGGTTCTTGTGTTTATGAGCATAAAACATGAAAACATACATTTTCACATAATTACAAGACTATAAAATGACCAATAATATAACATTTTAAAGTACTTCAAGTGTGCCTTGTTAGGCTGTGTGACTGCATTATGTACAAAAATACTGATGACTGGATTTGGTATAAGACTGGAGAGTGGGCAGAATTTTTAGTCTGTATCTTTGCTTTTTGGTTAAAGCAGAGAAGGGGGTAGCCTTTTAGCTTTTTAATAGAATTTTTCATGGACCCAGCCATGTTGTGGGTGTAATATCTTGCAATTCCTAAAACAAAAAGTAATTGAAAAGCATTGAATTTTCTTGATTTAAATGTGTGCATCATTTTATCTATACAGTTAATGGCAAAATAAGTATAATGTAAGACAATCCTGTGTTTTTTAATATATTACACTGAAATAAATTCAAGTTTATTTCAAGGAAAACACACACCCTCTATCCTGTCATCAGAATCAGTTAAATCAGACCTTTCTAATTTCACTCTCTATTCCAGCAAATGCTAAAAATACACACAAGCAAATTCCAAAGAAATTCATGTAAGATATAACAGTCATTCCAAATCCCTGTGTTGCAACACCTTTCAGCTTTCTGAGAGGATGTACCATTATGTAAATACGTAACAGATATTCATTGCAAAACCCTCCAAAAATCTGGTTCAGTGCTTAAAAACTACTGGCCACCAAGGTTACCACCAATAGCAGAATTTGTTATAGTGTACTGTAGTGTGGTAAAACCGCTGCCCACCTCTGCAAATACACCCAACTATACCAATAATAATAGTCCTTGAGCAAGACTCACTAATTCAGGCAACTTCCTTAACATGATTACATAACTGTAAATGTAGAATTTTATGCCTGATTGTTCTATTGAATATATTTTACTTACCAGCAAAGAAGGTCATTAGCATGGCCACCCAGCCCAGTATGTATGACCAGGAGAAGCGCCAGTCACCAAAGCGCTTGCCCAAGAAACTCAGGGTCACTCCAGTGTAAATGGCCATGGCTACCATCACAAAAAAAGCTGGACATGCAAAAAATAAAGAAAAAACATAAAAACAAACAAAAGAAAACAGACACAGAATTGGAAAGTCAATTAAAAGTGCATATTGACAAAGCACAGAAAGAGAAATGGTTCCACAAGAGAAAAGAACAAAGAGAAAAGAGGTTGCGTGATCATTGGGATATGCTGGTTTCTGTACATTTCAGATTTTTAGTGAACAATCTATTTGTGTACATAGTGAAACACAGAGTTCAAGTTCACTGTTTCTATTTTTGAGTAGGAATTCAGCAGCTTATGAGTGCTTGTGTGCTTATACACAAGGTCATTGCTCTATCAAAGCTGTCTTTTGGTCTTTCTGATGAAGATACACATTTGGGAATTTTGCAGCTCGTGTGTATGTGTGGTATGTAAGTGTTTGTTTTTATAGATTTTCTGGACAAACAAGGTCTTTGTAATAGAACCATTTGTACCCTTTATGATTTTGCTGTTTTTGTAAGATGCGTGATATGGTTAAACAAATGAAAAAAAAATGTTTTTTTGATTGGTTAAATGTTAGTCCTACATGAGGAAATGATAAGTTTGAAAAGTTAGCTTTCTATAAATAGCTGTATACCACCACCTACTGTTGGTAATTGGGAATATCTGTGAATTCAGTCAGTGATTAAGTAAGAGATGGATATTAAGTCTTGGAGGCTAAGGTAGTCCTCCATAAAAATCTATGGAGGTTATATATATAAATATATATATATATATATATATATATATATATATAT
>CM067475.1:24909456-25009510 GCA_034552555.1 Semaprochilodus insignis
ATATATATATATATATATACACATATATATATCCTTCCAGTGTATAAGGAAAAAGTGCCACTCACTAGAGATGAAGAACATGATGCCTGCAGCAAAAGACCGGTTGAACCTCTCAAAGGCAGAGAACTGCGCAAAGGACAGGATGCCTGCCATGATACCTCCAAAGCATGCCATACCAGACAGGATCATGAATGCCCGTGTGGCATTCCAATATGCTGGACAGTGACAAAGTGACAAATTAGCCATCATGATTATCCAGTATGGTAAATATAATATAATAATTTTCTATATTTTAAACAACTTATATTTACTCCTTCTTTGACCATAGATTGTTTAAGCAACATCACATGTTGAATACGAAATATATTTTAACAATTCTAAGGTCCATTCTAAGGTCCACACAGTATCCTCATTGTTGTTATAATATTAATAGCACCCACATACATTAAAAAAACGTTTTCCTCTAAACATCAAACATTTAACATTAGCATTTCAGTTTTTTGATTGTTTATGAGAGCAGCAATATATTACACATTGGTTTTAATAGTAGTTACTGGATAATTCAAAGGGCAAAAGTTTGCACCCCCACGGACAAGTCACATTTTGGTAGTAAACCTAAAGCAAGTCTTGAATTACACTTCATTAAGCAAGCACTTTACCTCCACCTGGAGGCAAAACTCACTCACTGTTGTTGTCTGACAGAACGTCCTTTAAAAAAAGGGGCAAGGAATAGTTATGATGCTGTAATATTATGTTCATGCTTCTCACCAATGCTTGCTGTCTGCATGTAGCATTTGTTGGCCATGCAGTATCTCCAGAGGCCCTGGTGCGCATAACTGCCTGAAAGGCGGTACTGCATCCAGTAGTCCGTTGCTGTGGACACCACCAGCAGGATATTGGCCACGAAGGCACAGAAAAGACCACCACCCATAAAGCTGTACATCCTGACAGAAACTGTGACCAGAGAGAGATACACACTGAATGTATGAAAACTTGGAAAGGATGAACACTTAGTAAGGCCTTCACCACTAGAAGTCTAGAGCTATTACTTTTATATGGCCAAGCTATTAACAATTACATTATTAAGAACATCCACACCTTACGAAAGTACATGATTAATTACATAGTTACTTACACCATTACATTACATCAGTTACATAGTGACTAATTGCACATGGACTATCAAACTTCAATATCACTTCAAAATGAACAAATGACAGGCATACAGTTTCCACAAAACAGGCCTAAATGCCTAGCAATAACCTTTTATCAAACTCAACTCTAAAGTCTTATCTTGATTTCAGATTAGAATCCACATTTTTAACAGAGTTTTGCCACTTGTTTCAATGAGCTAGGAGTAAAAAATAATTAACATCTAATTACTAAACATGCTTCATAAGAAATACTTTCATAGTAGTTACATTAATAAAGTTACTGGACAATGAGTCTTACAGTTCATAACTGAATAACACATCTGCAGTTAAACTGCAAGATTAAACACACCCTGTCACACATATATACTTGCAATTGGTAAGGAGGAAGTACCTTGTTTTGCAGTTATTGGTAATACTGCAGCTAATTCAGGCCATGTAATTAGAACAGCCGCCCAAACGTGGTCATTGAATATACACCAAAACATGGCAATGTAACCACTGGTGAGACAATGAAAAATGGTGCTTTGACATAAACAAAATATGTTACCTAAACACAAATGCTTCTTTTGGCAGAAATTGTGTTGATGTCATTTGTGTCAGTATATTTACACTACATGGTAGGATATCATACACCCTTAAAAATCCAACGTCATAGAAGAACCAGTTTTGATTCTATAAAAAACTCATCTTTGTAAAAGAGATCTGTGAGTTTTAAATTGGCTGAGGGATTTTCACGCAATATATAGGTGTTTACCTTTACCAGGATTCATACTCACACATTTCTTTTACCAAAAAACTTCTCTGAAGAATCATCCATTGAAAGGATGGATCATTAATTGAAACAACATTAATATAACTTTAAGTCCATGTTGTCTAACTGAAAGACTTGAAAACAAGCATCCACATCACACACCAAAACCTACTATGTTCTAACATTTTATTTCTTACCGTGTCGTTTCTGAAGTAAATCCCTCTTTATTTGTGCTTTAAGAGGAAAGAGGGAGTGAGAGAATGAGAGAGAGAGAGGTGTTCAGAGGCAGAGGAGAAATGGTCAGAGAGACTCCCTCGGCACAGTTCCAAAAAAGTTACCCTCTGTTTTACGTTTCTGTCGATGAAGGCAAAATCTTTTAAACGCTATCCCTGCCCACTACACAAATGCACTTGAACGGAATAGTGTAGGGGCCCTGGTGTCTACTGTTTCAGTGTATTGCAGCGAGTTCGTACGGGACTGCAGGTTCTTCTTTTGTTTGTTAAAGAGTGTCATGCTCCACAGCTATGCTTATTCAAAGGATTGCAGTGATGAAACAGTCAATGCAAAATGCTGAAGCACATGCTTTCTTTGAATGAGGCCCATACTTTAAAACGCCCTTTCACTCTCTCTCTCTTTCAATGATAGCCTTCATGACTATAGTGACCCTGCATTTCCAACATAATTAATATATATATAATTATGCAAATATTTACATTATATATATATATATATATATATATATATATATATATGTATTAAGTATTAGAATTATTAAGCATATGTATTATACAATAATACAACACTTTCAGTGCATTAGTGTACCAGAGATTATTAAGAAAATATGGAATGGAAGTTATTTATGCTGGCATATCAGTTTTTGGTCTCTTTTTTGTAATTGTCTTTCCAATGTGTCCACTTATAACAATGTACATAATTACTGTTTATTTGCTGCTTTTAACATATTTGTGTAGCATAAAATGGGTGTTCCCTGTATATACATATGCATGTGTGTGTGAGGTGTGAAGATTACTTTTAACACATACACATTAAACATATATATGGGTGTGTAAACCTAAAGCATAAGACTTGAAACACATTTCATAAAGCAAGCATTTTGCCTCCACCTGTGGGCAAAACTCACTAACTGACGTTGTCTGACAGAATAAAAAAGAGGAAAGGAACAGTTATGATGCTGTAATATTTATGTTCATGCTTCTTACCAATGCTTGCTGTAGGCATGTAACATTTGTCTGCATTGCAGTATCTCCAGAGGCCCTGGTGCACATAACTGCCTGAAAGGCGGTACTGCAAATAGATGTTGACCACAAAGACATAGAACAAACCGTCACCCATAAAGCTGTACATCCTGACAGAAACTGTGACCAGCTGGCAGAGAGATACATACTGAATGTAAGAAAAATGATTAAGATGGGCAGCACAGTGGCACAGTTGGTAGTGCTGGTGCATTACAGCAAGAAGGACCTGGGTTTGCTTTCCAACTGGGGCATCCAGGAACCTCTCTGTGTGGAGTTTGCATGATCTCCCGGTGTCTGTGTGGGTTTCCTCCCACAGTCCAAAGATATGCTGTCAGGTGAACTGGAGATACTAAATTCCCCCCTAGGTGTGAGTGTGTGCATGAATGTGCATGTCTGTGTGTCTGCCCGTGGACTGGCCTTGTGTCCAGGGTGTTTCCTGCTCTCCGCCCAATGACCTCTAGGATAGGCTCCAGCACCCTCCTTGTCCCAGAAGGAAGTGACTTAGAAAATGAATAAATAAATGATTAAGACAAAGAAGAAGTATATGGCTCCATCTAGCGATAAAAGTCTCCTATTTCATTTCCAGGTGATTGTGATGACCAGCACAGCTCAATCTGCAAATCCTGTGAAGGAACATGCTGATTAGCTTTACTTTTATTTGACAGCCCATATTTCAGTCAGTGAAAGAATGAAGTTTACAGTATTTATTTAGTTTAGTTATTTTATTTAGTTTTTTAGGAATTATTTAGTTTGTATTGTGAGTTAGGCTTTAAGTGAATAAGAATATACAACCCCAAATCAGAAATGATGGGACAGTATAGAAAAATGCAAATTATAAATAATGTATTATTTATTAATTTAGTGCGTATAAAACTAAGATATTTCCATCCCAACTTTTTTTTTAATGTTTTGCAGTCCTGAAACGCAGGAATATGTAAATATTAACAAACTAAATTAATTATATGTAAAGTATAAAAAAAAAATATATGTAAGAACTGTCCCAACTTTTTTCAGTTTTGGGGTTGTAGTACTTATCCTGGATACATCCTGAAAACTAGCTAACCAACTAACTCTAAGTAACACTAAACTGAAAACTACAAGGAATAAACTACTAATATAAAACTGCACTGTTTTGAACAATTCATGGTGGAGCAATTTTGTGGAGCGATATATCAATTCAAGTTCTAAGGATGCTCATGTGATAGGTTTACTTGTCTATCTAGTTTACTAAATGAATAGCCATTTTTGCATCATAGCATACTCTCATGTTAAATGTGAAGTATGAATGTCCATATTCTTATCATATGCTTGTCGTGATGCTTGTTGGTACAGCATGTGCTAGCCTGGACATGGAATCAATTCCAGCCTGCTGAATGGAGGCCAGAGGTGTTACCTGCTATGTTATACTGCAGACCAGAATGGTTGTGTTTTTATTTGTCATTTCTTTTGGCCACACACCGTGCTTCATGTTTAATAAACCATTTACTGTCTTTAGCTTACAGCTGGTATGGTGTAGTGGGTAACACTGTTGCCCTCCACTAAACAAACGGACGTTTGATTTCCTTCAGAACCAGAAGTCCTTGTGCAAAACTCCTAATGTTGCGTTTTTAGATGGTAAGACATTGGTGTCTTCCAATGGATATAAATGAAATGTTTTCTGTTTTACTGGCAACAAAGAAATCTTAGGTAAACAAATTAGAAAGTTAAATCAACCTTAGTGAGAATTACTTCAAGATCTGCTGTTGAGCAAATTCTAAAATCTTAATGTACCATGTTGCCCTAGAATTGAGCTCTCTTAACAGATTCTTTTTTTCCAGTGTAGTGATATCCTACACACTGCAGTGCTGAAGAGCTTAACAATTAGATTTTCAGCTACACCACTGTTAATTAGCATAAAAAGCTAAAGACAAAATAAGAAATGACATTTAAACATATACCTGAAAGTAACTGGGGCATCTATCTTCAATTTTTAGGTTTTGCTAGTTCCAGTCAGTATGTTCCAAGCTGCATCAAGAGATCCTGTGTCTAAATTTCTGTTTGTGTCCCACAATTCAAAAGAGGTTGGGCCATGCAACATTATCTAGAATACAGAGATAAATCAAGAGAGTGACTTATTTTAGAAGGGCTTAATCAGTCTGACCTCAAATGTGGTGTCTAATACAAACTTCAAAATCTTACATCAACAGTTTAGGTAAAGCAGAATAAGCATATAATTCTTCCATCAATGCCCTTGACAGGGTAAAGCATTTGTTTAATAAACATGTTACTTTAAAGTCTATGTTTATTTAATATTTAATCTTTACTTATTAAAGTTTTTTTTTTTTGAAAAACTGCCTAAAACTGACTGTTTTATTTGAAGCCTTGCATGCAAAAACATCAATGTCACTCATAAACAAAACAGCATGCATGCTTTATGAACATATGAACACAATATTTTGTATAAGTACATAATTTGAACTAAGTATAATTTCACAAGGAGTAACTAGATGGGAACTTAACATTGGACTTCACAGTTATAGTAAAATCTTACAAATTCCCAAAGAAATAATGTGTCTTCGCAACTTCCAGCTTTCCTTCATCTCCAAAGATGTTTAAAAGATATCTTAATACTGAATTAATAAAAAATCACAGATACCATAAAAGTTGGTTATTAAAAGGTTATTTAGTAAAACCATGAACACTTAAATAACCCTGTGTGTGATTAAAAGGTTCTTTGCATTGTAAAATGGTTATTCAGATGAATGAATAGTGTGCTGTTAATGGGTTTATTAGCACCAAAAAGGTCTATTCTCTTGTTACAAGCTTGTCATATCAACTATAGGCCAACCCTTTTCTATATCCAACCATTTACAGCATATTTCCCACCAATCTTAAGAACCCATTCATGATGGAAGGGGTTATTTGAGCGTTCATGGGGTAACTGGTCACAAGTGCACTATTCTGAAAATTTAATGAATATACAGTAACATACATGCCTGAGGTGCCGCCCTGTCAGTCGCTAAGCAATTTGTGACAATTTGGCATATAAAAAAAGTGTGACTAGAGGATGTCCTGTATATACTGAGTCAGTTTGCTTGAATTTTCCCCATATACATTTCTTCGAAGTACCTTCACCGATGCGAGTAATTCTGTATATTGTGTTATACAATAGTGGTGTCCTGTTGAACTAGTGAGACGCTTAAATAACTCATTCTGCCCAGTAATAGCGTATCAGGATGACCGTTTTGTGGAGGTCGGACAGTTTTACTGGTGTTTAATACCTGCTGTCCTTCCATTTTCGTCGAGTCAGTTAATGCATTATAGCCTATATGCTAACTACACTAGCTACGTGTAAAGCTGCCACCGTCCGAGTGAACAATTACACGTTGTTCAAGTTCTTTAATAATCATTAAATGAGGCTGAAGTTATTTTTTTTACTCGAATTCTCCATTCCACCTTAAATGGGGCGAGAATGTCGCGCAAGTTAGGGTGGAACGGCAAACTTCAGCCTCGTCTGTTCATAACCGACTACGCACAAAAGCCGCTTTAGGAATCAGTGAACTCTATTCCAGCTTCACCACCATTATTCACTGTACCCATGTAGTAAACCCGATGTTTACATCTTTTTAGCTGGTTTATTAAGAGCCAACTCCTCGACCACGGTACTCTATAGTTAGTAACTGAGCGCACTGCTGCTGGAGAAGCAGCAGAAGCAGTCATGTCCGTGTCATGTGGTTTGACTGAAAACCCGGATTGGATCTTTCTGGTCACCTGAGGAAAGAACTAGCTCATCATTATGTGGAATCCACTCAGTCATGTGGAGGTTGCGCTCAAGTCCTGTTTTACTCCTGTTCTCCAGATGACATTAAACGTAATAAGCACATTTCGCACCGCATTACACTTTATTATGAGATAGTAACTCAAAGTCACACTTCTCCAATGCCTCACGCAATCTGCGTCAGTACAAACGATCAGAAAAACAACCATATCGAAGAAAACACTTGCCAATCATTTATCCTCTCCAGCGCATTTAATGCAACATACAGCGAACTGTAACACTACATCACCATAATACAAGAAGAGTATAAAGACAGTCCACTCCGTGTCTTATTAGCGGCATCCGACTCTGTGAATAGGTTACTTGTTCCAGGCTTGCGGATGGATACGTCCAACGAAAAACACGACGTCGAGATAAACAAAGAAACGAAGATTGGAAAGCACCGAGCGCTTCGACAGCTTTTAAACCACACTGCAGTAGACACCGACACGTCGTATCCAATTAACGACGACATTAAACGACGTAAGAAAACCGAGTTTAAAGGCTTGAATCGGAGACCCGGCTGGGAGGAGTAGTTCGGCAGCAGCGCCACACTCACTCATACAGCAAAAAAGCAGAGCGCGGAGGAGAGGAGCGCGCGACCTCCGTCTCTTCAGCGGTCTCCATTTTAACTCCTCGCCCAGCCTGCGCCTCACGTGTCCTGGACTGTCTTTCTCACATGACCCGCGTGTTTGTCCCCGTGATCAGCACTTCCATCTCCGTATTTCAGTGTCGCTGAATATCACGTTTTAAATCGCTTACCTTCATGGATATGCTCGAACAGAGCCTGGACGCGCCTACGAGGTGAGAGCTGCTTTCGCTCGTCTCCTCTCTGTCGTTAATGGCTCCCAGGCCTGGACACCATCTTCTGTATCTGTAGCGGAGCACTTAGCCGGGATTCTCACACAACTACAAGTTTATTCTCCAAACTGTTAGCAAGTTTGTGGCGCGTCTCGGTTAAAATGACTGACTCTTGTAGTTATGCCTCAGTAATGCATGTACGGCTTGCTGTGAAAGTCGGCCCTGTTTATGTAGTTTTACAGTTCGCGCTACTCTCACCAGGTTAGCAGAAAGACTAACTTACTGCTAGCGAAGCTACGTTTTCCGGTCGGTATTGTTCGCATTTTGCGTTTCTCTGTCTGCCTTTAGTTTTTCTTACTGTTGTACAGCTAATACTCCAGGAGTCCTGCTGAGCTCATTTTCAGTGCGAATTTAAGTCGTTTTATTAGCGCTGACTAAAATCTAGACTTTATGGTTAAATAAGCAAAGTTAGCGCTAACCGCCAGTTTAACGGGGAGCGGAATTAATTCCCATAGCGAGTCCGGATGCTAGCTGGCTAACATTTTGTTTTCTGTGTTTCATTACTAGGGAACATTCTTATTGCTTGGTCGTGTTAAATTGGCTGCAGGTTGGCAGTTTACGTATTGTCTTAAAATCTAACGTTTTGTTTGTTTTGTTGAACTCGGTTTCTAGTTTGTCTATTTGCTCGACGCGAGTCGACAAGGGGGGGGGGGGCGTTCACTGTTTAACAATGCTGAGCCTGAAAAAACATCTCCGTGCAGCAATTATTTGCCATAAAAGCTCAAGTTATGTGCTACGGAGGTTGTGTAATACACTATAGATACTCTAATCTCCTCATCCTATGCTGAAAGTAGCGAACACCGTAGACCAGCAAAGTGGCGGCTGTAAAGCTGCGAGACACAAAGCAACACAAACCACACCGTCTTTTAGAGCTATAAATAGTTTTTAGACCAAAACACTGATCAGTCGTAGAGGAAACATTTCTGGAAGACATTGAGAGGTTGCATATCACCAGAACACCGAGCAAATGTTTAATTATAAAGGGAGCAATTTTTTTAAGTTTCACAACATAGTAGTGTTGACATATCGCCCATCTTTTTATAGTGTTTATTTTTGCAACTTTGCGCAAAAATAAACACTATAAGCTTAAAGGGGCCTGTTGTGCTGCTATTATGGCTATTTTCAGAGTTCATCATTTCATTATTGGGGTCTACAAGAATACATTTACATGCTTCAATTTTCCCAAAACATTTGGTTTTCTCATACTGTACATCTATATTCATCCTCTGTCTGAAAAGCTCTGTTAGAGCTCCTGTGACTTTAAGCCCCACCTTCCAAAAAGCCCTTTTGTTCTGATTGGTCAGCTCGCCCACTCTGTTCTGATAGGTTAACCACTAGAACAGCATTTCGCCCCCACAGGCTGTGACTGTTATTATGACAGTGTTGATTCTGCTGTATCAGTTTGAACGAAAGTAGCTTGGTAGAACTAGTTGATATACCCAGTTCGCCTTTGGAAGCTAGACTATAAGATGGCCAGTAAGGGTTGTGTTTTGAGATGAAGTCACCTTGTAACAGAGGAAGGTCCTGGAATTCCAACGAGGTGTTTCAGGCAACTGGGGAAAAGTAGTTTCTGTGGGAGAGTGTTTCTCCCCTTGGCAGATCGTTTATGAGCACGGAAAGCTATACTAAAGAAAAAAACTATAATGGGTTTCATTTAATTAAAAACATTTGTATTCAGAGCTTTTGAAAGTATTTTTCAAAACATGGCACAATGGGTTCTTTTTGTCTGAACAAAATAAATACTGTGACAATTTTATGAAGTATCACAACATAATATTTTGCCCCATTGGCCACAGATTATAAAGGGTAAAATTTTTACTGTGTAACCATGTTTCTTTAGTAAAGACAGTGGTCTTTGGTATAGAAGGGCTGTATAGAGCCATGAACACTTAAATAATTATTAGTATGCATAAATTATTGTTTGCGTGATGAAATGATCTTCAGGTGGAGAATGTGTTGAATATGGTTCTATATAGCACCTGAAAGGTTTATCTATTGTCAAGCTTGTAACGATAGGAGAACCTTTTTCTGCTCTATAGAATAATTTTCAAAAAGGATGCAAATGGTTCTTTGAGTGTTTATGGTTCTGTCTAAGACCATTGTCTTTATCAAATCAAATCACTTTTATTGTCACGTCACATTTTCACAGGTGTGTTATATATATATATATATATATAACAGTAATATAAAGTTCTGAATAAAAACTATGATATATCCAGATGTACACATTTCCATGTAGCACTAGGTAGCTGAGGTAGATGTGAGATGTAGGGTATATACAGGGCATAGAATATTGATATATATATATATATACATACACTACAGATATACAATATGGATGAAAGATAACAGTAGGTCAGTCTACAGGGGTTGGACAATGAAACTGAAACACCTGTCATTTTGGTGTGGGAGGTTTCATGGCTAAATTGGACCAGCCTGGTGACCAAACTTCATTAATTGCACATTGCACCAATAAGAGCAGAGTGTGAAGGTTCAATTAGCAGGTAAGAGCACAGTTTGCTCAGAATATTGCAATGCACACAACATTATGGGTGACATACCAGAGTTCAAAAGAGGACAAATTGTTGGTGCACGTCTTGCTGGTGCATCTGTGACCAAGACAGCAAGTCTTTGTGATGTATCAAGAGCCACGGTATCCAAGGTAATGTCAGCATACCACCAAGAAGGACGTTTTCCTCCACCAGCATCACGTAGTGACCTGGCCACTATCCTGCAAGAAGAATGGCTTAAAATCCCTCTGACCACTGTGCAGGACCTGTATATGTCATTCCCAAGACGAACTGACGCTGTATTGGCCGCAAAAGGAGGCCCTACACCATACTAATAAATGATTGTGGTCTAAAACCAGGTGTTTCAGTTTCATTGTCCAACCCCTGTATATGTGCAAGTATAAATATGACGATCATCGTTTAGATGATTTTGGTGAGATGTACTGAAGGTCCATTCACAGCTACCGTTAATACATTCAAACATTGTGATCTAATCTGTAGGTCAGTTGCTATCTCTGCTTGCTCATATTGGTGTATTTAATCTGAGGCCTGTTTAATAAGACGAGTAGATCTTCATAGTCATGTCATATCACAGAAGTAGTATGCTTTCAGTATGCTTTTATATTATGCAGCTCTAATGACAGCTTTTATGTGCTATCATTGGTGTAATATTTCTTTTGCTTCTTCTATTTCAGTCACGAGAAACAGGAAACTGAGGAGGTTGTTCAGCTGCAAGAAGGTAGGTTTCAATTTGTCACTCCATGATATTTGAGGGCAGGGATAATGCAGTTGAAAACATTTACATGTATAAGGAAATAAAAGTGTTACTAATGTGAATAACGTAAATGAATGTAAAAGTAACTCAGATATAGACACACCATAAGCCTTACAATATTGACCTGTGGAAAAAAGGTGTATGTATGTGTATATATTCAATGTCACTATCTACATTATCACCACAAAATAAATGTAGATCATTGCACATATACAGTGAATACAGTACACAGACAAGACAAAGTGTAAAAGACAAACGTTCACATTCAGTGTTGTGTGGGATGCAAGGTATTGTAGTTATAGTGAAGCACCATAAACCTTTGCACAAATTCACTTGTGGTTGGTATTTGAATTATCATTTATATGTAAAATGTCTTATTATGTGTTCTCCTGGTTTAGGGATAAAGTAGCAAGTTGAGGAATCAATGACTTGCATCTTTTGCATGTTTATCTTTATTGAATGCTTAACAAACATGCTTTGGATCGACTTTTTGATATGAACGTGTGTGCAAATGTTCTTGTCTCTCAGGAGAGGGAGTGGGGGCAGAGGAGTCGGCGGCGGTTACCATAGCAAGTGCCCAGCAAGCTGCAGTATTCGCTGCTGACCACAATGTCCAGTACCAGTTCCGCACAGAAAACAGTGGAGGCCAGGTCAGCCCTGCTTTAATATTGTGGGGAGGGGCAAGGTTTGCAGGGGTCGGGAAGGGGTCATCCCAGTTCATGGTTTCTGGAAGCCTTTGATGTCTGTCTGGGGATTTGAAGACCCTATTCAGATAATCAAGTTTTTTCTTGTGCCATCTGTAGCAGATGTGTTTTTTGATTTGCGTCATTTCTGTACTAGATATGGTTTGTATGTGGAATTGAACTGTTTGACACAAATGTGTTCTTATGTCATTTACTTTTAGAAAATACTGATTTTTATCTAGGTGTGACTATTTGAAAATTATTGTCAGACATGGGCTGGATAAAATAATGTTTTAACGTTTTCTCTTTGTTTGGAAGCTAAACCTCAGTAATCTGAATATACTAAAATAAAATAGAAATAGGCTGTTTGGCAGGAGATATACAGCGGCCTGTATTATAGTAATGAGTATAGAAATAACACATTTTGCAACAGCTGGCTCTCATGCTAATATATTATCGATCTGTAAATATATACTGTGAAATTGAAATGTGTCAAATTTGATCCATGTTATGCAGAAGAAAGTTCATTTGATGGAAGATATTTTTCAGTCACAATAGCTTAATTGTTTTGAAAGTAACTACAACACAAGTTGTTGTTTTTGCCTGTGATACATCAGTGATCAACATAATTACTTGAGTTTGATTAAATCACTTTAGCTGTTCTGAGTTTAGCATCTTATTCATTTTTTACTGCTTGTTAAACAAGCTCTTACCATGTGTAGAGTTGAGTTGATTGAGTTTCTTCTCAAGCTGGATTGTGCACAAATTAGGTTCTTTGTTTAGGGATGTACAGTGTTTCATTAACATTCTTGCTATTCAGTACAGTAGGTAGAAGGTTGTTGATAATTTCCCTTGGACTTGCATAGTGACTTTATTGATGTTTCTTCCTTCTTTTTTTTCTTGGATGCAGGTGACGTATCGTGTCGTCCAGGTTACTGAAGACCAGTTGGAGGCTGGAGATGGAGGAGCTGCGGTCAGTGTGGTGTCCACAGCTGCCTTTGCTGGTGCTCAGCAGGCCGTCGCACAGGTAAGGCTGTACACCTGTGCATGTTAATGTGTGAATAAGCAAAGCAGGTGGTGTGTGTGTGTGTGTGTGTGTGTGTGTGTGTGTAGCATAAATTATCAAACAAGCCTAAAAGCTCAGTGTTAATACCAGTATATTCATTTTGGGTGTTGCAGCTCACTACATGGTTGTAAAAAAAAAAAGAAAGTACATGGACCTATTCTAATATGTCTTCTTTAGAGACCTTTCACATACAATCCCCACACCACTGATCACCGCTGTCATTATAAGCCACATACAGTGGCTAAGATGAAAGCACAAGGACACCAACTGTAGTAAAGGTGCTGGTGCGTGTTGCTGTACACGATTAGCAGCTCACTGCACGACAAAACGTATACATTAAGAGTGTTGGCTTATCAGAAAGTCTGCCATCTAAAGCAGATTATTTGGTTACCTCACACGAAAATGTTTTTCTTTTTATACAGTAAACATTCCATCTCTTTTTAAAATGACTGAGCGGCTAATAACCCTGTTGGATGTTGGCAGATATTCCAGTTGTGACCCCATACAATTCTGGTTAGCTTGGTTTTGGTGAGCAATATCAAGTTCTTCCCTCTGTTTGGTAGACATCTTTTGTGATCATGTTCATAACTGACCTGGTACATATTAAAAGCCACAGCGGAGGTAACATTCAGTAGGAGTGGACTAGTTACTGGACCGACCAATAATCAGAGCAAATATTCAGTATTTTTGCAATCATAAGACTCGGCAGTTGAACTTAACTTCCATGGCTGTAAAAATGTTTTTGTTGTATGTAAAATAAACATACTTCTGTAGTCTGGCCCTATGACTCTTGCACAATGTTACTGGATTGGTAGAAATGTGAATGACACATCAAGTAGACCGAACCAGCGGTCCTGTTGTCTATCTTTATGTCCTGCCCACACTGCTATTTTAATAGGTAGCCATGCATACCATGTGTAAAGTAAATCCAATCAAAAGTGCTTTTTCGGTTTTGTGAGGGTCTGCTTCATTACCACAGGTCATTCCCACAGGAAAGATAAGAATATGTCGGTCGAACGACACAGCTTGCAAAGAGCACAATGCACTTGGTCTTATGATTTGGCTTAATAAAATACTTCAAATAGGATACATTCTGAGAGTATGCATAATCAAATTACAGTTCCTTTTTTTTAAGAACTGCTGTTTTTACTGTTTTGATTAGGCAATGACAGTAAGTAAAAAGCATTAAACAGTGTTACTGATGACGTATTTAGTCATGTAGCATTTCCATTGTTCTAAATATACTGCACACTTATCTACATGTCCCTGTGCAGTACATCCAGCAACTTGGTCATCTGAGCCGATTTGTGCTTTGCCCCTTCACTTGTCTAGTAGATCAGATGACTCTGATACTCTAAGTTAAAAAAAAAAAGAGGTCACATTGCAGACAATTTACTATTTGATTACTCAAACTCACAATGTATCTCTTTCTTCAAGTTTTCTTCAAGTACTTAATGTTTAATTCTTCCAAAAAGAAAACCATGGAAAAACTTGCACCAGCTCCTGTTGCTTTTTTTCTTTCTTTTTGCAGTTTAAGCATCATAAAACTTTTGATGTCACAATTACCAGCATAGGACACTTTCTCCCACAGTATCAAGAGATTTTGAAATGTTCATTTCTTGTTTTTTGTGCAACGAAGTGAAAGCAACACTGATGCAAAAGGCATATCTGTTTTGGGACTTATTTTATTTATTTATTTTTTTGTGTGTAAAAGTGTAAATGCTCTCTTTCTTCTCATTTTCTAGGCTGTTATCCAGAACCCTTTCAGTAATGGAGGCAGTCCAGCAGGAGAGACAGTGGGTGGAGAGACGCGCTTTGCTTATTTTCCCGCAGCTACTGTCAGTGATGGCACTGCCACTGCTGTTTCAGTTCAGGCAGCAACCGATACCACTCTTACGCCAGCTGGAGGTCAGTTCTTGGACATTTACTTATACACTGGAACTTTTTTTTGAATCATTAAAATAAAGAATATTTTCACCTGCTGACATGGTCATCTGTGCCAGTTACAATATAGAGCAAGTAGAAAGAAATGTGTTCCGTCCACTCTGTATTCTTAATTCCTATAACGGCTTGTTTTTCAAGACTCATAATTGCCTCCGTGCCACCAGTAATTTTGATTTGTATTTTTGTTTGTTTTGACTGAATTATTTGATATCCACATCGCTCTCTTACTAATCAAATAGCAAATCAAACTTAATAGTGAGAAGAAACTGGGAGTATCATCATGCCTCAAGTAACATGCATTAAGTTAGTGTACTTGCTTTTTTGTACTTGCTTAAGTCAGTGTTCTTTATTTATTCATCTAAAAGATACATAGATGAACACAGTGCCATGTTGTTTTTCCAAAAGCCACTCAAAAACTCAATGTGGCTTTGTGGAAATTTCATGCCATGGTGAGTGATCGCTTTTGAGAAGATGCTTTGTATGTCTTTTCAATGTTTCAGTAATAATAGCTGTTCTTGGGGAGAAACACAGAAATATTGATAAGTCAAGAATTGATGTATTGATAACATTAGATGAATTTATACTGCAAATGCATGTACTAGCTGCAGCAGGATGATCTTCAAATATTTCTCTTTTTGTTGGCAACCAGGTCAGTTTTACGTGATGATGAGTCCTCCAGATGTTTTACAAACCGGCACGCCACGGACTATTGCCCCCCGCACGCACACTTATTCCACGTGAGTACGGACTATATATTAAAATGCAATCCCTCTCCCACAGACTGGATGACTCGGCCCACCCTTTGCATCTCCCAGCTGGGATAAATAAATAGTTTGATCAATTTTGCTCATCACCAAAGTGATTGGATTTCTTAGAACTGCAGAAAAATGTGTAAGTGTGTGCTTTTAAAAATGGATTGTGAACATTTAAAGTAATGAAAATGAAATTCATTTAGATAAATAGCATCATTTGTTTTGCTTAGTTGAACTGAGTGCTAGAAAACAACAAAAAAACCCAAAAAACAAAAAAAATGTATCCCACTTACCTACCGTCCCCAGAGACTTTGGCGAAAACGAGATGCTTCAACATGGCAGTTCAAACTGGTGAGGAACACCTTCTGCACCCCCCCTCCTACTCCCACTCTCAACCCCACCCCCAACATCCTTTCCCCTCCCTCCCCCTTAAACAAAATAGCTGCTACCCCTTCCTGCTAGCCTCCAGTCAGATGCTAGCAGCTAGAGGCCCTTCAACTGTAGCCTGTGGTTTATGTTGATGTTGGGGTGTGTGTGTGTGTGTGTGTGTGTGTGTGTGTTTGGGGTTTTTTTTGGTGACTTTTTTTTTTTTTTTTTTTTTTTTTTTTTTGATGGATTTATCTGAACATAAGTGTAAAATGTGAAAGTTAATTTGGACTTGACCTCAGCCCTGATTGATGAAGTGGGAATTGCACATTCCCTGTATATTTTTGCAGAAAGAGTGTGATATTGTACTAAAAGAATCTTTTTTTCTTTAGTAAATGTCTTTTTGTGTTTTGTGTCTTTAGTATTGTAGAGGTATAGCTAAACAGCACCTGCTTTTCATTTTCCCATCTGTTTGCTAAAACAGGAAGGTGGATGGCCCAAGAGCACCACGTGATGAGAGGAGGAGAGCGCAACACAACGAAGGTAAAATGGAATATCGTAGTGTAAAAGTGTCCTGGCTAACCTTGTGCACATTTATACTGTTAGTGAAAATCATGCTAATGAGCATTTTCAGGTGAGTAGTCTGTAAAATCTGACAGAAAAAGTATGACGCTATTCTGAACAGGACAGTTATGTCTATAATTCTTGCAGCTCAATAATATACACTGTTGCACCTCGAAGGCAGTATTATGTGTGTGAAATGACTCTCCTACATCTTCACTTTGATATGACAAAGTTGAGAGCAGAACTTTGTTGACACTTTTTCTTTTAATTCAGTGGAAAGAAGGAGAAGAGACAAGATCAATAACTGGATAGTCACACTGTCCAAGATCATCCCAGACTGCAACATGGACAATACCAAAACTGGAGCGGTATGTGCACACAAATGCCTGCTCTGCAGTTCTCTGTGTTACTTATGTAAGAGTGGGAAACGGCAAACTCTACCGTTTTACAAATGCCTTCTGTCAGAACTCCCTGTACCCCACGGTCAAATTCAGATAAACTACACTTACAGGCTGCCTTGTTGCTGAGAAGAACTGCAGTTGTGGTGCTCAGCAGGAAGGCAGAGTTGAATACATATGATACTTTATCTGAATACTTTATCAGCCTATGAGTTGCTTGATTCCCTGACCATTTTTCTATTTTATTATGTGTATTGTAGATCAGAAATCTTGGTTGTCTGTCGTCTAAAGTCTGTAATTTTCAATGTGTTTCTGTATCAGAGTAAAGGGGGCATCCTGTCTAAAGCATGTGACTACATTAGAGAACTCAGGCAGAATAACCAGAGGCTGCAGGAAAGTTTAAAGGAGGTGGAGAGAATACAGGTGGACAATGACCTCCTAAGACAACAGGTACTTCTCTATTATTTTTTTATTTTTTTATTTATTTTTTTAAATGGAGACAACAGTAGGGGCAGACTTAGCTGAATTAACCATAGCATCAGGCAGAGATCTACTGCCCTGAAGAGTTTCAATACCCTGCTATAATATTCAAATATTTCTGAATTCTCCAAGACAGGAGCTTACCAGGATTGGACTAGGGCACTCCAACCTAAACTCAGTTATAGCATCTAAAATTAGGTATTTTACAGTTGTATGTGCCCTGGCTCAAATTGCATGTTTTGTTGGTTTTCTAAATGAAAATGTATTAACACATCATTCATAAATGTCACATACTGTAGGGACAAAATAAATCATAAAATGTCATTTGTGCAAAAGCTATGGCACACTTTTAGATTTTATGTTTGCTTTTTCCCAATGTGTTAAACCCAGTGTATTGTTAAGATTAATAAATTGTTCTGTATATAGGATGTGTTTTTACTTACTACTACTTTAAAATCAACAAAACATGTAATTTGACTGGGAGTTTTTAAACTTTTGTACACTACTGTGCAGTATTATTAAGGCCAAACAAAAAAAACATTACAGGTGCGTAGCTAGCTATATGTAACAACACGTGTATGCATAACTATCCATACGTAAAGCCTTCTTTTTAAACAAACAGTTCTGTAAAATGGTATTTGAAAAAGGTAAAGCAAGCCATCAGGTCATCAGTTTTAGTGTAATTATTTAATTGTGTGTGAGGTAATTGTGTAAAACATAGTGTTCATTATAGTATAAAGTATAATTTGCCTATAATTTGCTGCATAAAGGCATAGCATTAGCAGGAACTCTGATATGATTTGTGTGTCACTGTTATAGATCGAAGACCTGAAGAATGATAATGCACTGCTCAGAGCCCAACTCCAACAGCATGGCCTTGAAATCAGTGGAGAAGCAACTTCGCAGTGACGAATGGACACACACACACACACACAGTGGAACAGTGTGATGAAAGAACCCCTCAGTGAAACACATCCTCACGCCCCATCACAGACTTGAGATGTTTATTTACCTGGTAGAATAGGAGTGCTTGTTTGATATTAACATGCGTTACAGATGAAAGACTATTGGACAATAGTTTAAAAATAATCACTGTTTAAAGAAAGAAAGAGCACCTCTTTTCTTGTCGCATCTTCTACAACAAGACCTTGACCTACCTGGACTCAGCAACGCACGAAGTCGCTCCCCTCAACCTAAAGTAAACATGCTTGCATAGGACTTGTAATTTGGGGTTTGAAGTTATAAACCATTTACATGCTCAGTAATGATCTTTTTTTTTTTTTTGTTAGAAGCTTTTTATGTTTGTTTGGGTTCCTTTTTTTTTTCTTTTCTTTTTTTTCTTTTCTTTTTTTTTTTTTTAATGCCATTTCCTTGTAATTGTTACTACTGTTTCCAGCATGATGAGGATTTGTTTTGGTCTGCATTATTTATTAGCTTACAGAGAAATGAACGTACATGCCAGGGATGTAAAACATTAGTTGTGAAGCTTGAATTTCATCATAACATGCTTTAAAATGAATTAGAGCAAACTTTTCTCTATTCCTAAGCCCATTTCAGAAATACTAGCAGTTTGTGAGATTGTACATGAGATAGACCGTGCTTATGGTGCTAGTGCAGTGCTACATAAGGACAATTCCATTTGCAGTATGACTGGTTCTAATGTCACTGAAGTGCATGTTTTGTACTCAGTGGGTAGGATATAGATGGCAAAAAAGTACCTAGAAAGCTGCAGTTCTAAGGATAAGGACCTACCTACTATAAGGTCACCATATAATGAAGGAACAATATAAATACATAGCTCAGGGTTGAGAGAGGCAGGGAGGTAATGTGTTCCTCCATGTTTTTGATACATTCGACTTGACTTACTGCAGTTTAAATATGGCAAATCTCAATAATGTATATTTCATTAAATCATCATTTGCCTGTCTTTTTTGGATGAATCCCCTGCAAGGCATGCCCCCCCCCCCCCTTTAGAAAATTGTTCTAGTTTATGTTTGGATGTGGTGAAGCTGATGCCTGTCAGCTCCTGACCTGTTCATTCTCCCTAACAGTTCTCACAGGTTCTTAGCAAGTTCTGAGTGTTTTTTTTTTTCTTTAGGTACGAGTGTGTTCTGTTGTCTGCTGCCACTTTTTATAAACAAGTCTTCCTTCATTTGTCTATACACTAAGTCATGTGGAGTACGGCTTTTGGAGTGGAAAGGGCAGTGATGTGGAAAGACTTCAGACTGGGCCAGTGAAAGATTTTGCATCACATCCACACCACCTGACTGGTTGTGTTACTTAATAGAAGAACATGAACGATGGCCACAAGTTGGCAGATATCCTAGACTGCATTGAAATGCTTCCTAAAAACCTCCTCTCCTGCCTGTACCTGCCTTAAAAATGACTGCGAAATGACTTTGGCATGGTAATATAGAAATTAATAAATTTAGTGGAAACCTTAGGTTATTCTGCAATGTAACTCAATAATCATTCATTTTCCTGAAATCACCCAAGGTCGTGTTGATTCTTGTGTTTAGATATTTTTGGTTCTGTTCTATCTCTGTTGTAAGAGTAAGTTCATTGATTTATTGTGTCACTATGTAGCTTGTCCTTTAATTCACTTCTGGCAGCTGTGTATGTAGAATGTCTAAAGAAGGAAAGTCCCCCAAACCGGCCTACGACATTAAATTTAGAGTTGTGGAATACTCCGCCCGGTCAGAGGAAGGAACACGCCTCAGAGGGAGTTCTGTCACTTACTAAGTGTAAACCACTTCTAAGATAAAATTAACAATGCAACACAAACAAAATGATTAGTGTTTAAGATAAACAATATATAAATAAGCCATGTTTGTGCTTATTGTGCACAACTGTGCAGTGTTAAGTTGTGCTTGCTGAAGAAAACACGTGGCCAGCAATCTTAACTGTTGCTTATTTATTCAATTGCCTGTTGTGTTTGTAAATGTTGTTCTATAAGCTGTTGATGGAGCAGATCATTGCTAGGCACTTTTAAAAATTATTCTTCACTATTATTTTTGAATTTCACTCTGAATTGACTTCTTCTCTAATGAAATATGATGAAAGTGATTCCACTTGGAAGTCAAAAAACAATGGCTTGAAGCTTTGTGATTAGTGAATTTTAAACGTTTTCCGTAATATGCCTTAACTACAGATGGTTTTATAATTACTGATGAATTAAACCAGTACTTACATCTAAGCATCCACATAACTGTCCAACAGGTGTCCGGTCTGATAGTTGGGAAGGATTTAACAGCCAAAAAAATAAACTTGATCTGGGAATTGAGGGTCAGGACAACCTATGAAACACCTAATAAACTTGATTGAACTTTTGGTTCTCCTGGTGGTTTAAGTTGAAACTTAAACGACCAGGCAAAAAAAAGTTCTCTACGAGGTACGTTGACCTCTGAGGAGCTTCAGAGTTGCATAGAGAAGATGAGAAGTGGATGCGTACCATAATACTAGTACTTCAATGTTCAGATAAGGAGATGTCAGCATGGCATTCTATGCACTGGCATGGTTACTACCAGTTGTACAATAAAACTACTATATTTATACAGTTTAAGGTTGAGTCAGTGTTTTTTCCTGTCAGTGGTTTGCAGTGCTACTGCGAAGAAAGATAAAGGTTACCAGGAACAATAAATGATGATAAATTTAGACTGATATGGGCAATATTTATTGACCTACACATACAGAAGTAGTGCCTCTCTGTATGGCATTGGGGTGCCATGTTTGCTAAAGCTTTGCTAGTGAGTTGTGGAGGTTCCTAATGGTGTCCTGTGATAATCCATTCCATTCAGCTTGAATATTGTCACACAGTTCCTGCAGATTTTGCGGTAGGGGTGGAGGTGGAGTGACACTGGGCTTTGTGGACATGTGATGCCTGCCATTCTGGATCACTCAGTGACAGTCTGGTACGACACCGTTGCAGTCTCTGCCAACATAAGGGCAGTCGTAATGGTCAGTGTGCATGGCGTCCTGCTTCATGCTAACAGGATGACTTATGAGGGGCATCACTGCTTGCTAAATGTCTGCAAGCGTGGCTGTTGGGCATGTCAGACAATTCGCCAGTTCTCTCTCTTCATGGTTAGTGTAGGTCTCCCAGATCTCTCATGTCACCGGTGCATGCCTTCTTCTATTCACTGCTGCCAACAGTGTGCTATGGTAGTATCAGCACGACCGGTATGGCATGCAATACGTCATTAAGACCATCCTGCCTTCCCAGAGTCCTATGATGTGACCCCTCTCCAACTCTTCCAACTGCTCAAATTGCTTTTGAACTCTTCTCTGAGGCGTACTTCACTTGCAAAGGATGCTACCAACACAACAGCATAGAAAGCATGTGCAACCAGACGACCTTACATAGTCAGAGAGGTACAGCGATAAGGCCCATCCTTGCTTACGTCACATGCACGACTGATTGTGAAACTGAATCCTTTGCATGTCTCATGATGTCAAACCTACCCACCAGTTTTCATTCCTGTTGGTTTCATTCTAGGTGCAAAGTTTTTTTGATGATGAGTGTATGATCAAGACATTTCTAATAAATGCATCAAAATAGTATTTATTGAGTGGAATGCACTTTCATTAGTTTTGTTCATTATATATACTAGATATATGAAGGTTGTGAGACATTTATTACACAGATAGGCGTCTCATACTAAAGCTCTAAAGGTCTATCATACTAAATCAAAGCATAATGTACTACTACCAAAAAACATTTCTGAAATAAACGCAGAATATTCCAGAAACAATGTTGTCTTTAACTGGTTTCACTTTTGTTTCCTCATTACTTGCTTTGTAGTAAAAGAGACTGAGGCACTAAACTAACCTGCCTGCAGTCCAGATCACACCCACTGAAAACATTTGGCGCATTATGAAGGAAAAAAGGAGACTCTGAACTGCTGAGCAGCCTAAATCCTATAGCAAGCAAGAATGGGTTACTTTTCGCTTTTAAACTACAGCAAGTGGTCTCCCCAGTTCTCTAACACTTACAGAGTGTTTCTGGGTTTTTTCGTCTCTAATAATTACAAAAAACAGGCAATACAAAACACAAATAAGCAAGGTGAAAAGCAGGACAAGCAAGACAAAATTAATGCCAACAGACGGGCAGTACGCAAAACAAACCAATAAAGTGGAAAGCAGGACCAGCCAGACAAGAGTCTCGACAATGCAGTACACAAGGCAAACTAATATGATAAAAAATAAGACAGGCCAAATGTAACAATGACAAACATGCAGCACAGAGAGTTAAAAGAAGAGGTGATGAACAGAGTGGTACACATAAACCTGTCTCAACTTTTCAAATTCAAAACAGGCACAACATTTTTCAGTTTCAACATTGTCGCCTTTGTACTATTTTGACTTAAGTATAGGGTGTAAATTATTTGCACATCATTGCATTCTTTACAAGTTTTTATTTACATTTTGTGCAGTAGTCCAGCCTTTTTTTGGAAACAAGCTTGTATGTCTTTAACTAGTTTCACTTGTGTTTCTTTACTGATTACTGATATTCATTTATGCAGAAAGAGGAAGTTAAGCCATCTCATTGTTCCACAGAGCTTTGGCAAGGTTTTGTCTGGTGTAAATGTTTACAAGCAAGATAGTGTCACTGTGGTTTTAGTGTCATTATGTTTTTTTATACACACACATGCTCACACATACGATATTTGGTACTGATGACATTTGTGTAAGACATCACATTTGCAAAATATTACAGCTGTGCAAGTCAAGACACATCTTCACTGAATCACATGACTCAGAGCTATATAAGATGACACACACAGGAACTTCCTGATTCCGAGGAAGAGTACGGTGAGTACCTGCAAGCAAATGCTTTCTAATCAAATGTAATGTTTTCTATTTAGTTATATTATTAATAACTAAAAAGTACATTATCTGTGATAGAGGTATATGTTATTTATGCCATTTGAGAATGTAATTCTGAGATGAATGCCACTTTGTGGGGTAGAAGAGAATTCTTATATTGGCAAGCATTGATGAATATCGGAAGTAATGAGTAATAGGGAGTATTATACTGAATATATGTTGTTCTAAGGAAACTTTTCCAAGGAAACTGAACTTTGACATGTTTAGAAACAAAGGAAACTTTGAAATACTGTGAGAGATACTGTTCTTGTTTATTATTATTATTGTTGTTATTTATATTAGTAGTAGTAATAGCAGTAGCAGTAATAGCACTATTATTATTAAAAAGACCTTAATGTTTACTAAAGTTTACTGTTTAGATTATCTAAGCATGTTTGAAAGCTTTCTCAGACTCTCACAGCATTTTTAGACAACTGCACAACACAAGCTGTAGTATGTGTGATTCAAGAAAGGCATGCATTCTTTGAGGCAAACTAAAGTAACTGTTATATATTTTGATACCCCTGTGATGTTTTTTTATAGTATTAAATTTGGTTGTACTCATACAATGTTGTATTGTACAAAACCGGTCAAAACCAGCCAGTACATGCTAAATCTGTTCAGGCTCCACCCTAGTAGTTCTAGAAACTTCTAGCTCAAATGTAGCGCCCTTATCAGTATCAGCATAAAAATAGTCCCTATTAAAATCACAGTCTAATATGAGTTGGACTTTGTAAAAAACCATACCCTTGTTTTTTTTATTGCTGCACTCAAAAAATAACCCACCAGTTTTGTTCTGCCATACATTTCCATTCTATTAAAAAGAGTAGAGTGAGTATACACAGACTTTATTACCTCTACACAGAATTCAGCAGTTGATGGAAGAAAATTGAATGATTTTTGTACAATTTATTTGGGACTTAATGGAATGGAATTCTTTATGGATCAAAATAGTATTTATTGAGTGGAATGCACTTCATTAGTTTTGTCCATTATATATATATACTAGATATATAAAGGTTTGTGAAGCATTTATTACACAGATACTAAAGGTCTAAAGATATATCATACTAAATCAAAGCATAATGTACTACTAACAAAAACATTTCTGAAATAAACGCAGGATATTCCAGAAACAGTGTTGTCTTTAACTAGTTTCACTTTTGTTTCCTCATTACTGAACATCCATTCTGCATAAAGAGAAACTTAAGCCTGGCATTCATCCATAGAGCTTTGTCAAGGTTTTCTCTGGTGTAAATGTTACAATCAAGGTGGTCAAGTTGGTACCCAGAAGATCTGGTTCTTCAGTGTATTAAGTATTAAGAACAGATCTGTCATGGCTTAAATAATACGTCTGTTTACCTAAACAGATATTAAAGTAATGCTGTCTCCTCTCTCTTTAAAGAAGCTGCTTTTAATTTAGTTTTTTAGTTTAAGTGACCCACTCATGGTAACATATAACAGCACAAACATTCTCTCAATTATTTTTACATAATAATTCCCTCGATTATTAGTATATAATGTCTCTAGAAATTCATTTTAATTCAGGGATATATAATTGCATCACAACCAAATTAAACAGAGTAAAAACAATATAGAACTTATGCTGTTGTGTGATTGTTCCAAAATACTCAATAAAAATATGAAAACAAAGAATCTGTCTTTTTAAATATCTTAAAATACAGTAGTTGGATCCTGAGCTAATGTTATCTATCATTCGTGCTGTATGGCTGAATTCTCATTTCTTTCCTCACAAGCAACTGGTTAAAAGCTGTGCTGACCATAATTTGGATAAATCCATATTGTAGGTAGATATCTTCACTTTGTAACAGGCCAGAATTTGGTCTGATTTGATTGGCTTATAACTGATGACATCTGATATGATTGGCAAGGTCTGATATGAACAGCTTGCAAGGTCTGATATGACTGGCTGAGCTAGCATTAGACTTCTCCCAGTTGTAAACAGCAGAGGCACAATTCCTGTTGTTATGTTAAAGAATCTAACATCATTTTTTGTGTATACAACAAATTGGTACTTGAAATAATGATGACTATAAGAATGTTGATGATTATACCTAAAAGTAATTGTAAACTGATTTAATTTAATCTATTGATCATAATAAACAAGCATTTATCTTTTAATTGACATTGTCTTTTTACAGCAACTACAACCGGAGACGATCAAAACAAGACAGTTACAGCTAGAGCATCGCAAGAAAAAGCTGCTGACCTTCTGGTATTATTAGCACTCATTCATTTGAATGTACAAAATATATTATTCAAATACACGGTTTATGGATCAGTTCAGCATCACTTGGTGCAGTCAGAAAGAGGTCTCATCTGCTACTACAGTATACTGTGAAATTGAAGACACAATGGCAGAGTTGAATAAATGAAGAATAAATGAGAATAAAGTACAGACATTTTGAACTAGTAATGTTCATTTATTTCAGACGGGGGGATTAAATGGCCTAGCTGTGTCCATGTTAAGTCCACCTTCTTGTTTCTACACTCATTGTATATTTTAACAGCTCCACTTACCATATAGGTGCAGTTTGTAGTTCTACAGTTACAGACTGTAGTCCATCTGTTTCTCTGCATACTTTATTTGCTCCCTTTTTACTCCATTCTTTAATGGTCAGGACCCCCACAGAGCAGGTATTATATGATGGGTGGATCTTTCTCAGCTCTGTCGTAATGATGGAACGCTAGTGTGTGTTGTAGAGGTATATGTGGATCAGACCCAGCAGCACTGCTGGTGCCTGAATTTTCTCTGACCATGATATTGTCTGTATGACTTTGAGATGTCCACAGCTCATCTATTCATCTGAAGTCCATATTCTTTAATAGTAGAGAATGTTAAAAACATACTTTTAAATATATTTCTGTGTTGAACTGCGTTGAATAAATGTCCATTTTACAGTTTTAAACCCTTTTTAAACAAATGCAATAAATATGATGTAACAGTACAAGAAAGTCTATGAAGAATGAATTCCGCTTCAAAAATCAAATGTATGAAAGTCTACAGTTCTGTTCTTTATGATATGTATGTGTTCATTTGTGACTTAGTACTTGATGGAGAAACCCTTGTTGGCAAGCACAGAGGTCAGACGTTTCTTGTAGCTGGTCACCAGGTTTGCACACGTCTCAGGGGGGATTTTGGCCCACTCTCTTTATAGACACTCTCCAAATCCTGAAGGTTTCGAGGCTGTCGCTTGGCAACTCAAAGTTTGAGCTACCTCCACAGATTTTCTATGGGATAAAGGTCTGGAGACTGACTAGGCCATTACATGATCTTAATGTGCTTCTTCTTAAGCTACTCCTTTGTTGCCTTGGCCGTATGTTTCCACCTCTATGTTTGACAGTGGGGATAGTGTTCTTGGGGTCATATCCAGCATTTCTCTGCCTCCAAACACAGCGAGTCGAGTTGATGCCAAAGAGCTCAATTTTGGTCTCATCTGACCACATTAACACACTGAATCATTCAGGTGTTCACTGGCAAACTTTAGACGGGCATGTACATGAGCCTTCTTGAGCAGAGGGACTCTGCAGGCACTGCAAGATCTCAATCCATTATGGCGAAGTGTGTTACTAATGGTTTTCTTTTCAAGTCTTTGAATTTTTGTTTTAGGAATTTTAGAAACATTCTGTGAAACCTGTTCTTCCATGTACCTGAACAAGACCTGAAGTGGCAGAGAATTCATTATCCTCAGAAATGCTCATCAGCTGACAATTGATAAAGACACTCAGAGGGATAATAAGCAGGCAATAACAGTAATATTATGGTTTATAGTAATATTATAAGTTATATTACCTAAAAGTGACATACAAATATTATTTGTTTAACTAAATAATCCATTCATAATTGTAGTGCAAACAAGCTAGTGATAAAATGATGCAAAATGATTGTATCTAGATGTATTAAGCTAAATATGACATGCTTTTCTAGTTGTTACCAATAATTAATAACAAGTTCATATAATTTAAATTACAGAAAGAAAACATATATCTATAAAAATTTGTGGTGTGATATTTTCCTCTCATCCAAGCAATTTATTTTGCCAGATCTGTGCTTTATAATAGAAGAACAGAATTTGGTTTAGAAACGTGTGATGTGTTTTCCACTCCACTCTCTGTAGTTGGGCCTACATGTAAAAGATCTGGACTGCAGACAGGCAGGTCAAGCATCTGCACTCTTGTCTTGTTGAAATAAACATGGACTTCCTAAAAAAAAGATGTTGTCTTAAAGGCAGCAAAGTCTTTCTAAAATCCCAATATACACCTCCATGTTAATGGTACATTCAGACATATGCTGGTCACCCATGCCATGGGCACTGATACCCCCATGACAGATATTCACTTTCATTGATAAAACTAACAGTCCCTTTTGTCTTTGGTACAGAGAACTCAACATCCGATTATTCCACAAACAAGCTGAAATGTGGATTCATCTGACCACAGTAGACATTTCTGGTCTCTTTCAGACCATTTGAGATCCAAAAATTGTTGCTTCTGTCATAATGTTTGGGTGTGTTCCAGGCATCAAATTGCAATTTTTTATATATAATATGTATTCAGTGAAAACATCTGTTCTTTTTGCAGTTAAATAAAGGTTCAGGAGAATTATCAAATTATAAATTCACATTTTGATTGCATTTTCCACAATGATCCACCTCTCTCTGGAAATGGGGTTTGCATTTTGTTTCTTACAAATTATGTCTGTAAATGGTCAAGCATGGCATAATTTGCAAGTCACACGCTATAATTACAGTGAAATTAAATAGAGCTCAAAAATAAAAACTTAATTCTTTCTGTTACTGCAGCTCACATCAGGTGAAAACATCACCACAAAACATCAGTTCTTCAAAATAATGTGGTTATAAGTGCAATATCTATATCTACAGGGCTGGACAATACATTATGTGTTTCTTTTGTGATACCTGTTATTATTTTATTAAATAACTTTGATATTGCCAATTGCTAATGTAACTATTTGGTAACAACTTGAATATTAGTATGTTATTGCTGCCTCTAGCGGGTAAAGAATTGTCTTTAAGAATTGTCAGCCGATAAGCATTCCAGAGCATAATAAATTCTCAGATCTTGTACTACAATTCAACAACCATACTGTGCAGCGCTGCTTGCACAAACATTATCTGCATGTAAGATTCTTCAGAAGAAAACCTCACCTACAACCTCATCATGAAAGTCAATGTTGGAAGTATGCAAAACAACATCTAGATCTAGAGGTGTTTTGAAAATAAGTGCTGTGGAGGGATTAAATTAAAATGGAAATGAACACAATCATGAAACGTATGTCTGGAGATAAAAGGAATATTGTTTGATAAAAAGAACATCTAGTGAACTGTTAAGTAGATGGCTCTGTTATGCAGATGTGGATCTGGTTGTACAGTAGCCAGTGGCTCAGGAAACATTGGATGTGTACATGGGAGAATAGATTCCACAGAATATTGCTAAAAGTCCTAAACAAGAAATTAAAGTGTTTTAGCTGGCTACAAAATGTTTGCAAGCTGTGAGAAAAAGGGTTACCAAAAGGAATGTTATTAAATACTGACTTAGAAGGGTGTCCAACCCTATATTAATATATTTTTATAATAAAAAGATAAAATGTTGTGCCCATACTTTTGCATGCAACCTTTGCCTTTCCTATTTTTATTACTAATGAGTATCCTATATAGTCAATATATACAATGTGAATCCAATACTTATAGCAAGAAACAAATATATATTAGTTAATATTATCATTTATGGGGTGTGCTTTCAGCAGTGTTTTATGGGACATGCTTCTGTAGTGTTTTATAGGACATGCTTCAGTAATGTTTTATGAGATGTGCTTCAGTAATGTTTTATGAGATGTGCTTCAGTAGAGTTTATGGGACGTGGTTCAGTAGTGTTTTATTGGACATGCTTCAGTAGTGTTTTATTGGACATGCTTTACAAGTGTTTTATGGCATGTGCTTTAGTAGGGTGCTCTGGATGTGCTTTAATGCAATTATAATTAATTAGATTGTGTTTAGCATATTAGCTCAGGGTTAATATATTGGCATTTGGCTGGTGCATTAGCTCATAGCAAGCATGTTAGGTTGACACTAGTGCATTTGTTCAGGTACATGTAGTACATGTATTACACAAACAGCATGACCAACAGTATGCCAACAGTAAACTGATGATGCTGGTACTTATATTGGTATTGTACTGTATATATAAAGAAGGCCTTGTGTCACCCCACCACTACTTCTACCGCAAAATCTGCAGGAAATATACAGACTGCATGGGATGGATTATTACAGGACACCATTAGGAATATCTACAGCTCCATGCAGAGTCTGGCATGTTGCATTCGCAAACATGGCGGCCCAAAACCATACTGAGAGACACTACTTCTGTATATGTAGCTCAATAAATATTGCCAATATCAGTGTAAATTCATCATATTTTTGTTCCTGGTAACCTTTATTTTCCTTCCCAATATCATTGCAATACGAAACCTGCCTGGGTGCAACTATTCTTTTGATGATGAGTGTATATTTAAAATAGATGCAGGTTTAACCATTTTGAGGCACGCCTCACATTTATGTTTATGTTTCAATAAATCTGTTTCTCAGTCATCAGAAATGTTGCTCAAGTCATTTTTATTTCATGTAGCATCCTCAAGGAGAATTCTTCCCGACACTTCCCAATACACCAAATGTAGTTTAGACTTTCTTGATGTTGAAAGGTCTCAAAAGCATCACTTTCTATAATAGTAATCCAGACATCTACTGAATATTCTCTTCTGTATTTTTATAATGCAGTAACACCAGATCCAGGGGCCAAAATAGGACCACTGGTTAAGAACCACTGAGTTAATATTAGATTGGCTAACTACTTTTTCTAAAACTGAATAATCTTTCCTCTGTCTCACACCGAGTAATCTGCTATAAGGAAATAATCCAAGATGGCCAGCTATAGATAAAAGGAAACCTGGAGAAGTACTATAAATATGTAACATAATCAAGGCTGTTAACATGTCAAAACACTATCCAGTCTGAGACAAATGCCAACAATTAAAGAGTGTGAAGTTTCTTATACCAAACAGTAACAATTCATTTTTCCCAGCTTTTATATTTATCCTCTAAAAAACAACAGGCTGGTGTTGCTGCTGTGTCTTAAAGACTGATATATGGAAATGAGTTCTGGTCTGATTGGCTACCCTCATTTATAAAGGATTGAAACACTTCTTATACCTTTAGTCTGAATGGAGGAAGCTAAACTGCTGTAAGCTGAATAGGCAGATAAAGTAGTGTGAAAAAGTGTTTGCCCCCTCATGATTTGTCACATGTTTGTCACTCTTAAATGTTTCAGATCATCAAACAAATTTAAATATTAGTCAAAGACAACACAAGCAAACACATAATGCAGTTTTTAAATGAAGGTTTTTATTATTAAGGGAGCATAAAAATCCAAACCTACATGGCCCTGTGTGAAAAAGTGTTTGCCCCTAAATAACTGGTTGGGACACCCTTAGCAGCAACAACTGCAATCAAGCGTTAGCGGTAAATTGCAATGTGTTTTTCACAGCGCTGTGGAGGAATTTTGGTCCACTCATCTTTGCAGAATTGTTGTAATTCAGCCACATTGGAGGGTTTTTGAGCATGAACCGCCTTTATAAGGTCATGCCACAGCATCTCAATAGGATTCAGGTCAGGACTTTGACTAGGCTACTCCAAAGTCTTCACTTTGTTTTTCTTCAGCCATTCAGAGGTGGACTTGCTGGTGTGTTTTGGATCATTGTCCTGCTGCAGAACCCAAGTTCATTTCAGCTTGAGGTCACGAACAGATGGGTTCTCCTTCAGGATCTTTTGGTAGACAGTGGAATGGTTCCATTTATCACAGCGAATCTTCCAGGTCCTGAAGCAGCAAAACAGCCCAGACCATCACACTACCACCACCATATTTTACTGTAGGTATGATGTTCTTTTTCTGAAATGCGGTGTTACTTTTACGCCAGATATAATGGGACACACACCTTCCAAAAGTTCAACTTTCGTCTCGTCAGTCCACAGAGTATTTTCCCAAAATTCTTGGGGATCATCAAGATGTCTTCGGGCAAAATTGAGACGAGCCTTAATGTTCTTTTTGCTCAGCAGTGGTTTTTCCTTGGCACTCTGCCATGCAGGCCATTTTTGCCCAGTCTCTTTCTTATGGTGGATGCTGACCTTAACTGAGGCAAGTGAGGCCTGCAGTTCTTTGGATGTTGTTGTGGGGTCTTTTGTGAGTGGCCTCTTGGATGAGTCGTTGCTGTGCTCTTGGGGTAATTTTGTTTGGCCGGCCACTGCTGGGAAGGTTCACCACTGTTCCATGTTTTCGCCATTTGTGGATAATGGCTCTCACTGTGGTTCGCTGGAGTCCCAAAACTTTAGAAATGGCTTTATAACCTTTTCCAGACTGATAGATCTCAATTACTTTTTTTCTCATTTGTTCCTGAATTTCTTTGGATCTTGGCATGATGTCTAGCTTTTGAGTAGCTTTTGGTCTACTTCACTTTGTCAGGCAGGTCCTGTTTAAGTGATTTCTTGATTGAGAACAGGTGTGGCAGTAATCAGGCCTGGGTGTGGCTAGAGAAATTGAACTCAGGTGTGATAAACCACAGTTAAGTTTTAACTGGGGGGCAAACACTTTTTCACACAGGGCCATGTAGGTTTGGATTTTTTCTCCCTTAATAATAAAAACCGTCATCTAAAAATTGCATTTTATGTTTACTTGTGTTGTCTTTGACTAATATTTAAATTTGTTTGATTATCTGAAACATTTAAGAGTGACAAACATGCAAAAAAAGAAATCATGAAGGGGGCAAACACTTTTTCACACCACTGTATATGCAAATCTGATGACTTGTGTGATCTAAAAAAACAGTGAATTAAATTTTTGCAATAATTAAGAAATTATGAAACTATAACAAACTTCATGTAAATTAATTATTTTCTAATGTTTTCTGTCTTGAAATTTGATCATCACTTTTGAGACATTCTGGATATTAATTTATTATAAAACAATCAAGGGCTTTTCAGTTTACAGTTCTGTTTACCATTCTAGGCAAATCAATTGCTTTCAGCTTCCTACCTATTTTAAACATAAAAGGCAAATATTACCAGTATATCAGTATCCTCATATATAGTTATCTGCTATCAGATATAGTTATCTGCAGTCACATGTGTTTTATTTGATTTCAGTGGGAGTTTATCTATTTTCTAATAATCCTCTTATATAAGACTGAAAACGTTAACACTGTCTGGTCTGCTGCTTCAAAAAGCAACTACAGCTGCCAAATTACACACAAAACATATAAAACATGTTAATGTTAACTTACCAACTTGCCAAAAAGTATGTTTAATGTAAATTTCTAGAATTTTATTTTAGAATTCTATTATATTAAGTTCATGACATTTTCTGTATTGCTTTTAGAATGGTCACATCTGTGACTTTGGACCTTTGTCATTGTATTTTAGGCCAAAATAACCAGAACAACAGAAGAATAGAACTGTGAATAGAAGTGCTGATAAATGAAGAATTTACAAAGAACTTCCACTGCAGTTCTGTATCGTTCTATTTACTATATAACATAGTAGTTTTTTGTTTTGATACTTTACTATTTTTACTCAAGCTGTTTTTAGGAAGGAACTTTTACATTTAGCTGAGTCATTCTTTTAGCATAAAGCATCATCACTTCCATTACATTACTGCTATCTGTTATCGGTTTGTCATCTATTATCATTATAGCACATTGTAACATGTTCTGATATAAATGATACAATAAAATATCAAGGCATAGAATTTTGCATGATATCAAGGAATGCATTTACCTGTGCTTAATGATCTGATAACTGTAGAAAGTTGGATTTTGCCAGTAATCCTTCCACCAGATTTACATGCGTTTGAGCAAATGAGGAAACTCCAGGTCTACATCAGTCAGGCAACAACCTAATTTCTGCTTTGAAACCAGCCAATAAATTCACAGAAAAAAGACTTACCCTATTGAAAACTAAAAGTTCATACCACAGCTTTTTGAAAAAATTAGCGACTTTTGCTGAAAATATGAACATAGATTATGTAGAACAATATTTAAATCCTTCGGTATCACTCCATAAGGTTTTGTTGCCATATCACAGTTGCAGTATTAAACGCTACCTGTTTATTTCCAGCACTGCAATCTGTTTTCGCACATGCATAGATTGAGAAATTGGAAAGAAATCAGAGTAAGAGTTCACACACACTGAGAAACCTGATTACAGAGCTAAAATCCAGCTCTCATTATCAGATTTCATAACTAGATCTCTAAACCTTAATCAAGTTTGAAAAACCAGAGTATGCTGTTTACATGGCCACTTGAATAATCAGATAACTGCAGGAATCAGAATTATTATTAAATGATTAGACTGTTAAAAGTATGTACTAAGTATGTGCTAGTAACATACTGCTTATTATTTTGGACACAGTCAGTAGGTGAACAGTATGTAGAAGGCTAATACAAACAGAGCCAGACTCTCCACAAAACACATGCATTTTGTGTAAACTAGCATCAGATACATGCCAAGTTTGAGAGGGTAATCTCCATTGCTTAGATTTAACACACCAACACACCACCACTACATCAGTGTTATTGTAGTGCTGAGAATGATCCACCACCAAAATAATACCTGCTCTATGGTGGTCCTGTAGGGGTCCTGGCCGTTGAGGAACAAGGTGAAAGGGCGCTAAAATATATGCAGAGAAAGAGATGGACAATTTAAAATGTATTTAAGAAGTTGCAGCAAGCATAAAAACACTAAAAATACAATACATAACTAATAAATAAATAAATGACTATTATTTTGAAAGCAGACAAACCCTATTACCCACTTTGGCACTGAACGGCCACTGTATTTATTTATATTGTTTGTTTACTCTTTGTATTCTTCTTGATATCAATACAAATTCTACAGAGAATTGTGCCAAATAATCTTTAATTCATAGCAATTTTATAATAATACCTTCCTTCTCCCTGTCTATATACTGTACATACAACCCAAAGCATTTTTAGCCACTTTACATCGAAAAGCATCCTTCACTTAACAGAGACTTGACTGTTTGATAGGATCCCCAACTTGAAGGATGGCCAGAAACCGAGGATTGAGGAACATAATTGTGGATCATGACACACCAAAAGGTGGTAGAAAAAAGCAGCAATGATTAGCAGCATTTCTGTAATATATTGTCACTGATAATTTGAATATTTTTCACACAACACTGATCGCCCTTTTAATACAATGTAATTGCACAAAATCTTTATCACAGGGGTTATTATATGTAACCTCAAATTCAATCTCTGTCAGAATAATAATAGTACATCTCACTAAATGCAAGCAACGCCCAGGTATTACATTTTCAGACTACATATACTGATGAGAGGTTCTTGCTTGAAAGCATCAACTATTTGGTTTCACTGGTAAAATATCATACCCTGAAATAACAAGCCTTGAATATTTTTTTTAGTAGGTCAGAAACAATCAAGAATGGAAAAGACATGCCATCATGCAGCACATCAAGACCAACATCAAATTATCTCAACTACACAAGAAAAAAAGGATGCCCAAAAATCCAGAATGAAGGGTTTGTTCTCACAGTTTTAATAACCTTTCTCCATTTACAGCTATGTGTTGTTTTCATTGCCAAGGAATGTCAGAAGAGCCTTTCTATTTATCTTCTCAGTGTTTTCAACTTGCTTCAGTGTATCTTCCTCGTCCATCATGAAACATTTCAACCTATTTTGAGCGACATGCCAAATCAAGAAGAAAACTCGATTTTTTATTCCCATGGACGTGCTTGTTCGCTTTGTGTTGATACCTGTTGCTAAATCAGGACAAGCATATGAGCTTTGAAGACTTATTAATGATCCAGGATCTCTAAATCACAAGTGAACTAATGCAAGAGCTTTACAAGACTTCCACATATGCTGCTACACAACATGGCCAAATGTATGTGAGCACCCCTCTTCCAAATCTACATATATATTCACATTGACTGTAATGTTGGTCATAAAGGCAGAGCACAGGAAACGTCAGTTCCAGAGTGGCTCTAGAAGGACCATGAGCACAAATAATGTTGGAGGTTCATGCACTGACATTCCATGCCAAGCATCAGCTGGAATGGTGTATACAACTGGAATGGTCAGCTGGAATGGTGTATACAAGGCCACTGAATATTGGCGTATTTAGCGCAGTGGGAACACCGGGGCTGAACATCACAAATGCTTCTGTTGCTGAATGTGAAATCTAGTGTAAAGACATCCCAGAAGAGTGGAGGCTATTATAGCAACAAAGGGAAACCAACTCCATATTAATCTCAATGGTTTTGGAATGAGATCAGCAAACATGTATGGATATTATGCTTGTGTGTCTGCCTACTTTTGGCTCTGTAGTGCACTTGTCCTGATCAAACCTTTGGAAGGCTGAGAACTATTAACTGTTGGGCCTAACTCATTGAATAGCAGCTACGAAAACAATAAAAGGTTTCCTGGATGTTATCATTTCACAAACAAACTCCCCTGTGCATTTGCAGTTGGATCGAGAAATCAAAAGAGATGCGCCACAAAGTCATCTTGCCATGGGAAAAAGAATGCATCAGAGTAAGTCCCTCGCCTGTTTCTCAAAGTGAAGAAATATCTAGTAATCTGTTCTTCTAAAACTTCAGCACTCTCCAAAATTCTCTTCTGGATGGTCTTCTGTTACTCTGCTAGTCTCGGTTCCACATGTCAAGTTAAAGCTTGCTGAAGTTAAAGAAGAAGAAGGTCACCATGGCACCTAAGCTGTTTCCTTGATCTTTCCATAAGAACACCATTTTGGGCATTAGGGATGAAGTGTGGTTTTCAATGGATGAAGCACTTCAGCAGTAAAGATTGTGGCTAGTGACAATAGGCTCTCCTATGTCGATCAGGAAGGATCAGGCCATAAATTCCAGTGATGGTATAGAAAGACTGGGACAAGTAAGCAAGAAGCTGATCAGAAGAAGAGCCCAGCAATGAAACCGCCTTTGTAGATCTGAAACCTGTTGGCAGAGAAGAGATATCTTTATGTTTGCGGATGAAGAGTGATGTGGCTATCCTTTCCAGAATCAGGGACTAGGAAGATTTCTACTCAGTTACTGAACTGTGGCATCAGGATCAGGCATTCTGGTTGAATCACCCCAAGAGTCTTTGTAGAAGAAATTGTGCAGTTCTTAAAGAAACGGATCTCATTTGACATATTTCAACCAAAAGGTACAAATAGAGCCTGTATAAAAACTTGTCCCAGGCTTTGTGAAGGATTGGTATAAATCAATTGATGTAAGTATTTCCGTTTCACAGGTATGAAAGAGGTAGGTATTCAAGGTGCTAATGTCCCAACTTGTAAAACAGGAAAGGAAGACATTTTAAGTAACACCTCAATTCCAGTGGTTTGCTGTGGCTGCAAAGGCTTTTCTACCCAAGTTGATGTAAACTTAACTTTTTGGACTGTAGAAAGATGGGATCAAGGACAGATGAACAGTGAAGATGGATAGATGTTATGTGATTTTTATTTTATGATCACGGCCTGAACACATTGACGTCAAGGTACGAACCAGGTCATATCTTTTGAAGAAGGATGAAGAGCCGGGAGTTTCCTATCCAAAACATACAAAAATTCATGATTTCAAAACATGGATGGTTACCAGCCCTTACCCAGTGAGTTCCAAGACATTTCTCATAGCAAGATGAATTAACTTTGGAGATAGTATCAGCATAACCCACTCAGAGAATATAAGAGTACTAAAAGATTTTGGGACTGCTTCATTTGTACCAGATTAAGGATGGTTTAGTCATGGATTATTAAAGGCCTTTGAAGACCTTTGAATTACATTAGCTTGGGGCCTTACCTCCGGAAATGGACTTTCAAACCAAGTATCTGGAGAGAGAATCTTAAAACATCGTATAATTCATGGAGACTACCACAGGAAACCTAAGAAATGGGATGTGTCTAAGTGCAGGCCATCTCTATAGTGACACATCCCTCAAGATAAAGAGATAAAGAAGGATCAAGACCAAGGTAGTCCATCAACTGGGGGACAGTTCTGGAAGCTGGCACAGATTGGGGAGCTGCACAGGGAGGCATCACTGTATGACCAGCAGCTAGGGAAGCCTTTACTGCATAGGAAACCAGCATTGGGAAGTTGGCACCGGAGTGGGCCACTGAGCAGAAGCTGGCACTGGAGCAGAACCAGAACTGGAACTGGAGCAGCCTCTGGAGCAGGAACCATAATTGGAGCGACGCATGGAGCAGAGACAGGAACAGGAGTGACCCAGGGAGTAGGGACAGGACCAGATGTGACCCAGAGAGCAGGGACAGGAACAGGAGTGACCTGGCGAGTAGGAACAGGATCAGCTCCAGTTGTGGTTGCCACCTCTAGCATCATAGTTCAGGATGGCAGGATGAGGACAGGCATGGACGTGTCCTCTCTGTTGCAGTGAGCAGAGCCTTGAGGGCAGGCATTGACAGGCTAGTCTCTGTAGTCCTTGGCGGAGTCACAACGGCAGGCATCGAAGAACCAGTGCTCTCCAGTTGATCCTGAGCTGTCTCAATGGCATTCTCCAGAGCTCTGGGCATCACTGTGAAACCCAGCACTGGATTGCAGGTGCTCTCCAAAGCCCTCCTCTGCCTTTGGGAACTCTGTGGGAACTTCACAGGAACTGGGTTGATAATGGTTTTGGAAAATTGCTTGGGAAGCCTCCTACTCTGTCAACTCTTGGCAGAGAGACAGAGCAAACGGAAGGATATATGTGCAAGTCCTAATGAGCCTTAAATCTACTGCAGGTGTGTAAGAGAGGAGGAGAGTGGGTTTAGCCTGGGTGGCTTCACCATGTGCAGTACCGTGCAGGCCCAGGATGTGACATAAAGGATAAAACTGTCTTCTTTGTAGCTAAAGTGAAGACACATCCTACTTCCAAAGATATGTCTGTCTCATTGTTTCTTCAAGCAAATTAATTTGCATTGAAAAATAGTCTGAACTTGGTTTCTTGTTCATGCTCATCATGTGGAATTTGGACTGGCTTCATTTTCTTCACATATTCTTGACCTGCTTCCTTTCTGACTTCTGAATATGCTTGGATGATTATACATTTTCATCCAAGTCTATTTCAAAATGGACATTTCTTACCTTGTGGAATTTTGTGGAACCAATTTCCTTGACCTGCTTCATTCGTCTGATGTTTGGATCAGCAATTCGTGGAATCTGAAGTGTCATTTTAATATTTAGCTTTTGAATGAACACACTGGACTGATATCTTCTTAAACATTCACCAGTATCAGCGATGAAAAGGCGCTCTTGGCACTTGCGGAAGACACTGACATCTCTGCAATATTCTCTGATGATGTGAGCTTGAAAGTAAGTTTTACTCGTTACTTCACTTTCAGTTATCTGCTTTGTTAAGATTCTGTACAGGAACTGCACAGAAGTATTTGTTAATAGAATAAGGTAATGTTTTTTCACTTCTTTTATGAACAGAATAATGTGTAATAAAATCTTATATACAATAGTTTTTTGACATAAAAGATTTTAAATGTTGTAGAATTATTAGTAATTATATTAGCAGTACATAAAATAGGAGTACTACAATTAACTGCAGTTAAAGCAAAGTTTCATTACAAGGTTGAAAGGTTTGATACAGTTGTTAAGGTAAATTAAGAAGGGAATTATTTATAGCATAAACATTAAACACTGTTTTTTATTTTAAGTTTTTTGTAAAATGTTTTGTAAGTTTGTAATCATTACCCTCAAATGGGACACATATTTATAGGAAGAGCAGTTTCCTGTACAGAATGTGCATCCAGAAAACGACACTCTTTGTGGAGCTTGCCTTGAGACTGGACCCTCCGATGAGGACACCCAAAAGCGAAGTCATACACAAGGTTGGTATGCTTACATGTATTATTAGACATAATAAAATTATTTCTCTAGTCTCAGGGGCCACACATGATCTCGATAAAAGAATACTCACTTGGGGTCAATCTGTTATACTTTTGGTGCTGGATTATGATGAAATCCACTGCAAACAAGGGTACACTCCCTCTAAAAAGCAACCCCCAAATGTTTGGGTAGATGCGTTAGTTGATAGCACTAGCAAGACTAGCTAGTCTAGCTAGTGAAACACTATTACTGGATAATGTTTAACTATTACTGAACTGTTTTTTGCAAGAAGAAATGTTTAAAAAATTTTTTTTTTTGCAAATGTAGCGATTATTTTCAGTCATTTCAATGCAGCCTCACACCTGGTCATGGTTGTAATATTCCATGTTGTTAGGTGATGACACAACTGCATAAAGACAGACTGCAATAAACAAGACAATAAAGCAATAATCTACATTTTGAAAAGTCAGTTCTTCTCTATGATATTTTAGAAGAAATAGGGAATTTGTTTAAATAGGGAATTTTGTTTTACACTCAGACCACTAAATAATTTCGGAAAAAAATTAAAAGTTAAACAGTCTTGTAATATTCTTGCAACTATTTTAAAATGGAAAAAATAGATACATTGGTTAGATTTAAAATGGTTTTACTTGGCAAGATATCTTTTTTTTGTATTGCAGTTTCACAACTTAATGTGTCGCTTCTTAGTTTTGTGATTTACCTGCACAAGCACACCTAAACTCATCAATTTATAGCCAGATTAAGTTGAAACTTAAACTGATCCTTGGTTTCCGACGCCTGGGCTTGCACAGTTTCAAACCTTAATCTCTTGTAGTTCAGTGTCTATGTGACCATTTTCTGAAAGATTTTGTTTCTCTGGTGGAATGAATAGTTCAATTTTTTTCTACTGTAGCCCCAGGACAGAATGGCCACAAGAAGTTCAAGTCTTCAGCTGCCCAGCCATTTTCAGAGTGAGTTTACTTTTTTGTACACCTACAGACAGATTTATTGACTTAAATGACATTATGCCACATGATTTCAGAAGGTACACTAATTACATATTAATTTCAAATGGCACAAACAAATAGTAAATTTGTATTTTGATCACTTTCATTCAGGAAATGCAAAGAGAAGAGACCATTATTTCCACCTGATTGCATGCATGAAACACATAAACGGAGGAGAACCAGGTAAATATAAAAACCTTAATTCCACAAAGAAAAAAAAATGGGACAGTATGTGAAATTTAATAAAAAATGTAGTGATTGATAAAATCAGTTTGATCTGTATTCATTTGAAAACATTGCAAAAACATTATATTTCATATTTGAACAACATGCTGTTGCTGTCAGGACATGTGCAGAATGTTGCTTGTGGCTGCCATAGTAAAATAACCTTGAATGTCCCTGAACAAGACATCATTTAGAAGGCAGTATATGTTATTAGAAAAACTCCTGCCATGGCCACTAATCGCCTACTTATACATTGAAAGACCATGACTTTGGAACTTTTCAACAGTTTTCAACAGTCAGCAGTTTATTGTCATATGCACAGAGAAACAGTTACACTGCACAATGAAAGTCATTCTTGCAGTGATGCAGTGATGTCATAGTATTCCTAGTCTTAAAAAGCTCATTCTAACTTTTCTGGAACATGTTACAGCCGTCAACTTCACAATTAGCAAGTAAAAAGTACAGTAAAATATTACATATATAAAAACAAATTGTTGCATTGTTCTGTTTTCATTTAAATACAGGAATAAAGGTCAAAGTGGATTTATATTATGTTTTTCTTTTTTTATTTGCATTTCATTTTGTCAAACTGAGGTGCTATTCATGTATTTCATATATCATGTATAGCATATTTTTAATTATGCTATTATATAATAATATATTACTAATATAAATACATATTATACTTCTAATATATATTTTTTATATGATCTGTATGATAACAGCATCTTCTGGCTAGAATAAATCTTATTTAAACTAATCAAATCTTTCAATCAAATCTTTCAATTTTGCTAATTCTGTGAACAGGGTTGATGAAGCTGAAGGTCCTGGTTCATCAGACAAGGTTAGAAAAAATCCGGCACTATACGCATAAGGTGACACTAAGGTTAATCGAGGTTAGAGTGATAGAAGAACCACCTTTGGTTCCCTAAAGAACCATTCATACATTTCATTCACAGATTATCAAAAGAATTGAACAAATTCTCTAAAGAATTGAAAGCTTAAAAGGAACTAGCAGTAGTTCTTCTATGACATTGCACAAGGATCCCTTGGCATCCTTAAAGACTAACTAATTTGATAAAGTTTTCCCTGATATAGTTCATGTTATAGAAACATGTAGTATCCATTTTAATAAATAAGACAATTCTCTGTCATATACAGCAATACCAAAAACACTTACAGGTTTATATTGCTCTAATATTATTTTTAAATTATTGCCACTTACACAGACCAGCCAAGAGAAGAATGAAGACAAGCAGCCAGTGTGTTTGTCACTCAATGCCCCTGAGATGATGAAGAGGAAATTTTGGCCCCCTAAGCTGGAAGATACATTCACTTTTTCAGCAAAATCAAATGGACTTCATGCCTCAAGCCCTAAAGAAATCAGCAATACATCAAACATGTACACATTGCCAGATGGAAATGAAATGTGTAAATCATGAGAAATCATGAGACTGGCCAACTTTGGACATGAGAGCCTGCAAGAATTATATCGAAAAGTTACTACAACTGTAACTGTCACACCTTCTGGTTCAAGTGTGACCATCTTTGAAAATGGTGGCTTTCAACAGTACGCCCAAACTATCTGTTACCTCATACATAGAAAACGAGAACAAATTAATGCAACAACACCACACAACAAGAAAAAAACAACACAAAAACAAGACAACAGTTATTTACAGATAGGCAAGTATGTGCTGAAATTGCAGAGTGACGACTTGTATGTTGTTCCACAGTATACGCTGCACAGTGACGGGCATCTTCAGACCATTGAGTTTAATGAGAGGAATCTGTCTTATGTAAAACTGAGGCCAACAAACACCTTTAACAAGAAGTACAGTGAAACATTGTACAATTACATGATTGGGAACCGCAGCAAAGTCTACTGCTCTGTAAAGAGCCCAGAGGACGCCATAGCCATTGGCGCAGTTCTATTCTCAGAGGTCATCAGGAACCCTGAGATGTTTTTCCACAACATTGTGTTGATTTACCCACTGAAATCATGGGACGACTTCTGTCTTCATCATCCCATGGTTACAGGCGGATCCTGGAAATTGCAAGCCGACAGTAAAAACCTGCCCAAAAAAGTCAGAGAGAAAACGCAGGAAAATCTTAAAGCATTCATGCAGCAGTTCCTCAGTGAGAATATCTTGAGTGTGATTGCTGGCTGAGCGATGCCTGTCTGTGTTTAACAGTGTTTGTGCCTGCTTGAGGATGAGTTCCTCTTAGCGCTTCTTCCTGCTGGTCTGGAAGTTTTACCTTGCAACTGATACTGTAGGCTTGTTCTCTGCGGGTCAAAGTCCAGGAACCTGCAAAAGATCCACTTCAGTTGTGTCTTTTCACGTGTAAATACATGTATATATATTTATATAAGTATATTTTTGTCAATTATTTATTTTATACTTTTATTGAAAATAAACTGTGTGTTATTTATATATGTACTGACTATTTATACCACTTCATTCATTTCTTAGTAAAATAAAAGTGTTTGAAGCAATTCCTGTGTGATTCGTTTTCGTTGCTTTTGTCTAGTTAAATCATGCCTTTATTTGTATTACATTGATCTTATGTTGAATTCTTCCCCTACAGCTATTTTTATCCCTTTTGGAAGATTAATATGGGGCTTATATAATGAAGGAACCAACTTATTGACAATTTTTTTTTGTTCTGTTCTTTTAACAGTGATGAATATTTTTAGCAGTGGTGAGTGAAATGACAGCTGGCCCATGTTTTAACATCACTGTGCACTAAATTCTTATAGCTAACCACAAACATGTGTGGTATTAAATAAAAAAACCAGGTCTAATTTGTTTTCACAAGATAATTTTCCACCCTTATTTATCGCTTAAAGATAAGCAGAAACCATATTTAACGGTTTTATTATATTTAATATCTTCACCCTTGAAGAAACCTGCACACCTTAACAGGTTAGTCCTAGAAGATGGTTGGAATTCCTGCTTCTCATGATTCCCAAACATATTGAGTGATAGGGAGGCATTTTTCTGAGAACACCAGTAACATCACCTTTTGTCACTGATCTTTCCATGATCAAAAGGATATTATCAGATGTGGAATTGCACAGATTTGTCTTATTCTGATCTTGCCGAAATGTAAGTCATAGAGACATGAAACTTGGCTAATAGGTACTAATCCCTCCCACTCATGCAAGACATGAGCATAATCGGCCATAAGGAGGCACTATAGCACAGCAGTATACATTTAACTCACTCACCCAACATTCACGTCGCTTATCCTCCTGGGTAACAGGGGGTGCTGTCCCAGCCCATCACAGGGCAGACACACAGACATACAAGTTCACTCTTAGGGTCAATTTAGTATCTCCAACTCGCCTAACTGCATGTCTTTGGACTGTGGGAGGAAAGACAGGAGAGACAAGAGAACATGCGCAGAACTCTACGCTCTACGCAAAAAGGATCCTGGTCCTCCAGCCAGAGAATTGAGCCCAGGCCCTTTTTGCTGTGAGGTGACAGTGCTACCCACTACACCACCTAATCAAAATTTTCAGACACAAAAATAATTTTTTATATTCTTCTTTGCCTCATGATGAAGACATTTGCATTTGGAATGATCAAAACCATGTTGACTTTTGCAATAAATAAGGCCGCAATATGCTAATTAACCCTTCTTAAATAATTCATCATTATCAAAAAAATCTATAACCGGAGAACGTTCTATCCAAAAATATTACATTTCATAACTCATTAGCGCATTTTTAGTTAGTCTATCAGTTTGGAACATGCACAGGGTAGGGGGTGCTGTAATAACAGCTGTACCTCCAATCAAGCTGAAATTGTTCATGGTGCATCTTTCATCATTTTCATTTTATCGACAGATAAGCAACTTCCTAGGGACGACTTTGTCAAATGTATGAAGTGTCTATGGATGCACTTTCTAAGAACCAGTCAAGTTTTAATAGATTTGGCCACAGGGGGCACACTATTCAGAGTATTTCATCAAGTATAGCTGATACTTGTTTTTATTTATGGTCAGATAATGTAGTACACCTTTCAAAACAACTACCACTAAAAGGTGTAGTAAAATGCACAATTATTTTGCAGTTGTTTGTTGTTTGAAAACCAGACTTTTCTAACCAGTGCTGGCTTTTGATCCAATGAAATTGGTCTTGAAATGATAATAAAAGGTAATAGGTTAATCATTTTTACATGGTCTTATTTTATCAAACAAACGTTGTATTGCCTTTGTATTTGTAAATTAAATTACTAAACTTCAAAATTCCGAATGAAAATCAGCTTGTCATTTCATATCAAAACACTTATATTAATTGTGCCTTTGATGAGGTATATATAGTAAATGAGTAAGTTTTAGAGAAAAAAGGACAACCTTACATTTACTTATATATTTTTAATGTTGCAAAATATTTTATAAAATATATTATGTTATATTGATATATATCATATGTAATAAATTATAATTCATTTACAATGAACTACAAATGAAATGTAGTTACTTTTTTATATGCAGAAAAAATCTTAATCTGGTCTCAGGGTATTGACCCACCAACAAGTTGGAAATGGTGGCATGGGGTCTCATTGGAAGTACTGCACTTGTCTGGCTACTCCATCATTAATATTGTTACTGTTAGTAATATTATTCTAATTTATGACAGAACAAATATAGTTGCTAGTAATGAAATATCATTTAAATGCATATTAGAATAACATAGGCATTAAAACGTACATATATGATCTACAGCTAATCTTCAAGCTCATAAAAAAAAGAAAAATCAAAGAAAGATAATACATTCCGAATTAAGATTTTCAGTACTAGATAGAAAAAGACTCAGGCCATTTCCCATTGAATGACTGGAAATTTTCTTTTTCATTTACAGACTGAATCTCAAATGGCTCCCTACTCTCTATTAAGTGTACTGGATTGGTTGAGAAGGTCATGAAAAGGTCATGAAATTCTACACCCAAATAGTGCACTAAATGTTAGCTGGAGAGTCAAACAATGCATGGTATAAATAAATTCTACACCAAAATACTGGAAATGTTGAACAGAAAGCCTTATGTTCAACATTTCCAGTATTTTGGTATAGAATCCATCATTTCATTACTTACTTCACAGGGAGTTAGGGAGCATTTTGGAATCCTCACTCATTTTTGTAGATATTTATTTAATAAATAATTATTATAGGAACCATTTTATCTGTGTCAAAAGTCATTAACTAATAAGATGTTAGTTCATAAGTCATGTGAGGAAGGAAAATGTGAAATAAGTTACCATATAAAAGCTGTTGGAAGGTCATTTATACTGTTTGTAATACACTGTATAGCAAAAAGATAAATACACCAAAGTCCAAGTAAACATTATAAGCTTGGTTTCTGTGATAGCTCATGTATTGACACTTGATCACTTGGATAGTGGTCATCATTATGTTTGTGCAACTCAAGGTTATGTAATGACTCCATATTTGCTGTGCAAGGACCCAGTCTTGTCATGAGGAATAAATGTCACATGTAATATCCAGGGGTTTCTGTGCAAAGGGCAAAACACATAACAAAATGGGTTTTTTTTCAGTTAAAAAGCTAAAAAGGGCTACAAATGTTTCAGCTATTCATACATACAGAACATAAAATGTTTCCAGTGGTACTAGGTACCTCTCAGGTCATCAGGTTGAGGTGTTTCTCTGTATTTCTCAGCCTTGGGGACCAGCAGGGGGCAGCACTTAAGCTTCCTACATTTTAAGACATGAACCTTCTCCCTGAGTCCTTTACTGAAGGTGCTGAGTGCACGCCGTACTGCTGATGATGAAAAGTAGAAGATAATGGGGTCCAGGCATGCATTGAGGGTGCTGGAGATCAAAGCCAACTGCCGCCAGTTTTCACTCTCATCACGGATGAAACCTACCACGTGCGAGGTATTATAGGGCCCAAAACACACGGCAAAGACCACCAGAGTAACCAGGGCCAGTCCGATAGCCCGCAGTCTGCGACGCCGGCCAATGTGTGGCAAGCCTGACAGGATCCGTATGAAGTTGATGTAGCAGAAGCAGCAGATGAGGAAGGGGACACAGAAGAGCACCAGGAAGAGCTCCAGACGAACAGGGAGCAGAATATTTAACTGCTCTTTTGTAAAGTTGTCATAACACTGTTTTGCAGAGGACTCTATTGCACTGCTGTTTATAGCAAGGTCATAATCATTTTCATCACTGGTAAGTGGCAAAAGTGGTATAATGTAGACGATGCTGAGATTCAGAGTTCCAATGATCCAGAAGAAGATGCTTGCAATCACGGCATATCGTGGTCGACGGTACAAGGCATATCGGATTGGAAACGCAACACCCAGGTAGCGCTCTAAGCTAACTGCTGTCAGGAAAAACGTGCTGGTGTAAAGGGTAGAGAAGAACATGAAGCTGGTCAATGGACACAGGACGTCAGCCATTGTCCAAATCATGTCATCAATGGCCTCTTTCATCTTGAAGGGTAGAAAGGCGAGGAAGATGAGGTCAGAGATGGTGAGGTTGAGTAGAAGGATATCGATGGGGGCAGGCTTGCGATGAACCTTGCGGCAGAAGGTACAGAATGCAAGGATGTTGGCAGGAAGTCCGATTAAGAATGTAAAGATGTAGATAGGCAAGAGCAGCTGACTGACCAACATGTTGATGAACTCGTCTTTTACAAAACATCTGCAGATGACAGCAAAACTACACAAAACAGCAAGAGGACTGATTATTGTCAATGTCAATGTCAATGTCAATTTTATTTATAAAGCACATTTTAAAACAACAAATGTTGACCAAAGTGCTGTCCAATAATGAGTAGACAAAACATACATAAAAACAAACAAACAAAAACCACAACATTAACTCTCAACTACATTAAAAGCCAAAGAATAAAAATGAGATTTCAGACGAGATTTAAAAACTAGCAGTGTAGGGGCTAGTCTAACATGTAGTGGCAACTCATTCCATAGTTTAGGGGCTATAACTGAAAAGGCACGATCACCCCTGTGCTTCAGCCTGGATTTAGGGACCACCAGAAAAAGCTGATCAGCAGATCTGAGTGACCTTGATGGAATGTATGGCTGCAAAAGCTCAGAGAGATAGGTTGGCGCTAAGCCATTCAATGACTTATAGACAAAGAGCAAGATCTTAAAATCAATCCTAAAACGGACAGGAAGCCAATGAAGGGAAGCCAATATGGGCGATATGTGTTCTCGTTTACGTGTTCTTGTTAAAAGACGAGCAGCAGCATTTTGAACCAACTGTAGCCGTGCGATGGAGGCCTGACCAACACCAGCATAAAGCCCATTACAATTGTGGAGACAATTTACTGGCTACACCAATACATGCATTCTGTTCTCATAAGATTGTAAAAGCTTTACAGAAAACTAAGAAGAATCTCTTTGAGCCTATTGAGAAATTGGAGAACACCTCCACAACACCTTTTCTTAAATACCTCCATTTACAGAGCATTATTCATTTCAAATTACACAAATGTTGTGCTATTCTGACTATTATACAGTTGGATATAATTTGGTGTGTTGTTGAGATAATCTCAGCATGTTGACAAATTCTTCATTGTTGTTTCAAACTTGTTAGTCTAGCACTTATTCGTCTAATGTGCCAAGACATGATCTCATACTGTAAAAATTTGGGGACAAGCATGAGAAATTTCTAAACCACTCCAAAGCAGGAGTTGATGGTGTACTCATCAATGATTTCCACCAGTAAATATGTGGAAAACATTACAAATAAAATATTCCTACAAGATTCCTACAAGTTTCATTGGCTAACGACAGCATTTTGCTAGCTTGCTAGCTTGTGTTATGTTTATGTTTATACATAAACATAACACAACATACATGTCCACACACTTAGGGAACTTAAGTAACTATATCATTAACACACAAAACAACATTTAAAATCCCCATAAGCAGGTGGGGTGGAGAGTGTGGCATAGTTTTGCATCCTATACCTTTAAAGCTCTTTCTGCAAACGAGAGCAAATGGCAGTCAACACATAACACCCTCCCGCCCCCATACAAAGGCCAGCCATCCCAGAAACCTACACAGTCCAAACAAAGTTCCTGGGGTGTGTGGAATCCAAGCTTGTACAAATGCTGGGAACTGTTGTCCACTTTTGAGTGAGTGCAACGGCTCCAGTTGCTTCCTCTATTTGTCATCTCTGAGTGGTATCCACTTATTGACACCTGGGGTTCTATCCTACTTCTGACACCACTGTGGCATCAGTACAGAAGGAGACACATGAGAGGCCAAATTTCTGCAAAGCCGCCACCAGCCAAAATATGTTTTACAGTACATTCATCACCCACCTAACTAAACCTACTGACCAAAACACAAAATATTACATTACATACCTACTCACAATTTTACCTATTGAACTACAACATTAACACACAAAACAGCAACATTTAAAGTGCCCTCAAGGATAATGCAGATGATATAAACGTTGCTTCTGCTATCCTTTATTATCAGACTGAATGAGATTTTGCCATTGTTCTGTAAAGCTCCTACAACTTTGCAACAGTTGCTTAAAAAGGATGAATTTGCAAATGAGCCATGGAAAGATCAACTCATGAAAATTTGTGACCAAAATATAAATCAATCCATGTTAGTAGAACACTATTTAAATAATAAGTGACATTTTAAATTGCATGTATGACAAATCTAAATCTAAACCAACTTCAAGATATTTTTACAGAGATTATCAATGTTTGGTAACAGGACAAATGACACTAACAACTTTGCAACTAGGCTCTAAGCAAGCTATAAAAAATGCATTTAATAAGTAGCAAGGTAATGATAAACTCAATAGCATTTTTGATTCATGATCAAAACGAGATAATTTAGTGAAATGTTGTGAAACTCACCCTTAAAAGTCAGCATTATGATCATGTTATAGCTTCCCCACAAACAAGAATACGAGAGCACAGTAACCTCGGCTTTGTCTCAGGCGGTCTGATCACCTTTTTTTATCTGGAGGTGGATTTAATAAACCCCTGACACAATCTAGACGTCCGAAGCTCATCAAACAGTGTTGCTCAGCAACTCCCTAGAACGATCAATTTGAGGAACAACGGAAGATGTCATAACTGCTGTTAATGTATGGAGTCACCCCTGGTGTAATATAAGCTACATCCGCTAACAGAGGACATATCTCTGAGATTAGGGGTTTGTGTTTGTTCTTTCGTGTCAGTGTGTTAATTAAAAGGCTTTGCGATCATATTAGTAAATGTTAACGATTTGGGGTAAATATAAACTTATATTAACAGAGTCTATTAAAGTCAGATATAAAGGAGTATACTGAAAAGTCAAAAGAAGAAAGATAATCATTTAGTAAACATTGTAGTAACTAAATGTGTAAATTTGATTTTTTATTAAGCTATTAATCAATTTATTATATCAAACAGAACATGTCATACAGTTCTAAAATGAGGCAAAAGATGACTATATATACATCTAATTAACACATCAAACTGCTGACACACATCACCTCTCTGCTTTCTCTTCTGTGCAAATTAACTAACCAATCAGATTGTTGATCTATAGAGTGATTGTGTCCCATTGAGTAGGACAAGATATAACAGTATATTGCATATATTACAAGATATATTAAGATATTACAGTAGAAGATTACTTTCAAGTTTATTACACTGCTTTGGAATACCAAATATTGTATTATTTTGTGTTTTGGTTGGTGGGCTTGGTTGGTGGGTGGAGCATGTTTTATAGCAAGAAAACAGTTTAAAAAGTTTAAAAAACAATATTAGGTTGCTTTGGGACTCAAAAAGACTAGCAGCATTAAAATTAGATTAGCTAACAGCTTCTGTACAAATCTGGACATTACCTTTGCTTTCTATTTATGTTTTTGTTAGCTAGAATGAGATAACCAAACGGTACAGCTAGTAATACAATGACAAATGGGGAATGCTTTTATCTTATTTGTGACATAATCACGACAACAAGCTAATGCTGGCTAATTAAGCTCCTTTTCACTGCCCACCTCCTTGGATATATCCAACATATCTGAGTTTATTATTCCTACTTTGCATGCTACCTTGTGCTTTTTTGCCTTTTTGCCACCTTTGTCCATATTCGTAGTGTAAAAAAAGCATTGCAATCTGTAAAAACACTGGCTGTTGTGTCAACTAGCACTAGATTCATTCAGCCATGCTGAATTAGAACAGGTTAATCTCTAAACTGACAATAACAGTGAGCAAAATGTGGCTGTACCATTTAAAGGGGGTACTGATTTAAAATATCTACACATGTTCTTGTGTTTGCATTAGAAATTTCAATGGCTATAAGTATCATAAGTATAAGTAACCCCAGTTCAACATGAACAAAAAAAGATTTGTTTGAATACTGGAGGGACACAGAAATAAAAATAGTTAAATACTGGAATAAATCTTGCCTGAAATAGCACAAACTTCATATTTGCTATATTTGCTTAACTTAATGATGCTATATCGATGAAGTTAAGTTAAGGTCAAGTAAGGTTAATTGGGGTTTTCACCATGTTACCTTAGGGACTCCTTAGTCTTCTAACAGATACCAGCCATGATACATACTAGGTAATCCAGAGGGTCAGAAATTTCCAGGGGACTGAAAGTTTTGGGCAGGTTACTGTGAGCCTATTTAAACCTAAGCATATAGACTAGAGAGGTATGATACTAATTTTGTTCTTCCATCACTGATATCATAGCCTTGGATATTGGCCAGAAACCAATACTAATAACAATGTAGTATTGTTCCTTTAAGGACTATCAAGCTTTAAAATGAGCTAGTCTTAACTGAAGGACTTCAGATGTGCAATATATATGGAACCGCAGTGTATGCGTGTGTGTTCCGGTGTAAGTACACTGGCACGAAATTGCCTGTCGCTTTACATCACTTTTTTGTTTGTTTTGTATTGCATATGAATATGTTTTGATGACTCCATGCTGGCTGAGGAGTTCACCATCATATTGACTGAGATAGCTGCCTGTGTGACGTACTGTAGTCGAGGAGTGAGATCCTCCCTGCATTAAAGACTCGCTCTGGACTCGCTAAGTAACTCTATATCATGGTCTGAAGAATCCCCCAGCTAACTGCAGGAACTTGGTAGTGTTTGATTTTCAAGTGTCCTTGAACATAGGAGAGGTGCTATATAACATAAGAAATGTGCTATATAAATAAAACATTCATTTATATTGATATATTAATTTGTGGCCATGTCTAATTAAGCAGTAATCACCATTGTGGACTGTTACTTGTGTAGGTCAAAAACCATTAGCCAATTTATATGGAGTGATTTTCTTTATAGGCTTTTTTTTTAGGGAAATGAAAAGGAAAATGACAATTTATTCACAAATTAAACCTATGGAACATTTGAAAATGCCTTCAAAAAGAGGTTTATTGAATGCTGTAGCTAATATATTTTGACTGTTGTAATGTTTCAAATAAGTAAATAAAGGATTTTATATGGTAAAATGTGTTAGGATTTGCAGTCTGGCTTTTGTACAGAGTAAGTTCCCAAATCATATGGCACCATGTAGGTATCAAACCCCCAGCGCTAGCCTGTGGAACCAAGAGACTGCATATTCTGGTATAATGGAGCTGCATCCAGCGGCTTCTGAGCTTCTGGTCCAGATCTGAACATACAACATCAGTAACTGACCTCACCAATGCTCTTGTGACTTAATGCAATCAAATCCTCAAAACAATGTTCCAATATCTACTGTAAAGCCTTCCCAGAACAGTAGGGACTGTTACTGCAAACTAGGTCGCTAAAATATGTAGTAGCAGATTGTGTTTCACCTGCCTGCTGAAATAGACCATTAGAACCAAATATGATTCATATGTAATGGTTTTGCTTTCCATTGGGAATTGGCTTAATGGTTACCATTAGAGACCCCTTAATTTCTCATAAAGTCCCTTAGTGCCCATTAGAAAGCTATCAAATGCATCTGGAATCAGTTTCAGATCACCTGTTAAAACATTAGACTCTTTACACTGTGATATCAACCCAACAGTAAAACACTAAACACTGTCACTACCTACTGAAGAACCATCAGAAACCAAAAGGAACTTTTGATAGTTTCTATAGCTTTCAGTAGGGTTGGAAACTTTCACCCATACTTTCTGTAGTGTCCTGAAGGTGAGCGAGAACAGCGCAATCTATTAAAATAGGCGGCAGCTGTAAGCTGCTACAATGCCTCTTTCTGCTATTTTGCTTGGTACACATTCAAATTTAGCAAACCAGAGAAATAAACTCAACTACTCTGGTGTTACTGCAGAATAATCAGAAGTTGAGGCTTTGAGAGATGTGGTTCTTCTTGACAGCATGTTCAACAAAGAGAATAGCCACTATGGTTTGATTTGGCACACACTCAGACTTCGCTCATTTAAACATGGAAAGTCAACAGTGAGAGAGACCGACGCTTGCTCTTTAACCCATCACCAAATACAGTTTGGTGATCTTAAAGCAGTGTGAACTGGCATGTAAAATCTCAAGACTTCATTGTCTATTAAAAATAATACAAATAAAACTTATATGTTTAAAATGTTTAAAATGCTTCTTTATAAAAAATAAAATTCATTTTCCCAACAAACCTTTAATGATAGCTACACATATCATGTTGACTGTTCAACATTCACAAAAAAGGAATTTTGAGATCTTAATCCGAAAAGCGGCATTTGATTTGGGTGAAGGATCTTGAAGTAAGAGCAGGAATCATAGTTGATCTTATTGTAAAATCACTGTAAAATCACACTAACCCTAACCCTTCACTGTGATAAAATAGATAATGTGACCACTTTATAAATATAAATTATAAATATAAATATAAATTATATATTATGAGCAGATCATGCATCCTAAGGAAATGGCACGTGATCTGCTCACAATATGAATTGTTTTAATCATTATTATACGAAAATGATATTAAAAAAAACAAATAACTCAATCAGAGCCTCCCAGTGCTGCAGTGTTTACAGCACAGATGTCGCAAAATACATTCCATGCGGCAACAATGAAACAAGCCGTAAGAATAAATACAAATGAAACGGCAATCAAACAAAACATTTAAAAACATTTCTGACTGTTATCAAATGAAATACCACTTTTGAGGTGCACACAGATCTCCCGGTTATTCAGGTGTAAACCTTCTCATCAGAAGTCAGAATGCTGTTGAGGGTAAAAAGATGTACCTGCTCTTTGATTCATCTTGATTAGATGTTCTCTTTGGTTAAAGTATATCTGTAGATCTTTCTCACCTGTTGATCTTCAAACTGTAGTCACATAGCCGGATTGCTTGCAGCCTACAGAGTGAAACAGAACTGACAGCTGAAAGTTAAAAACCCCACACCAAGCTGAAAGCAAAAAATGTAAGCATATGAACGTATTGGTTTAAAAGGTTTACTTTAATTAGCCTAACGCAATCTGCTGAAATCGTAAGTTTAAAAAAAGCCAATCTTACACTCTGTTATGTCAACTTATTATCTGATCTTCAGTGAAAGAATTTCATCCTAGTCATGATACGTACTTTTTAAACACCACAGTGTGTTAACCATTTTTAGACACTGTTTAAAGATATATATGAATTTAAGCTTCACTTGTAGGTGCTGTTTTAGGCACTGCAATCCTGTGCTGTCTGTATTAATATTTAAATGGCCCATATGGTACACCTTTCTCATTTGCAATAAACAGGCATTTTTGTTGCTGTTCCTATATAAGACTCATATATGTAATTGACCTCTGTTTTGATTGGATTCTTCGTATTGTGCTTCGTCTGGGTTTTTTCATGTTTGTTTTGCATTGTTGGTATCGCAGTGGAGGAATTTGGAGTTTATCTAGGCTGCCAGCTGGTGGGCTGGGATCTTTGCACTGCAGCAGAAGAGTTTGGCCGTAGTCCAAGACAACTGGCACCATGGAATTTTACTGGAGCGTGGGGCAAGAACCTCTGTACAGCAGTGGTGGAGGCTGACTGAGCCACAGAGTGAAAAACTCTCTCTCCAAAAATGAAAAAGAAAATACAGAATCCATTTTTCAAAGGTGATTACATTATTGTAATCAGAGAGCTACAGTATATAATTTATTATGGAAAGGGGCCATCGAATGGAAAACTGTTTTTACATCATCATACTTAAATAAGGAGAGTTCAGTACATAGAACTGACATAGACATTTGCAAAAACACCCAAAAGGACTCCCCCGAGTTTTACATATATTCTACATATATTCCAGCACAGCAAAGGCAACAACAATGGAACAAAAGTTTCGTAGCAAGTAACAACTTTCTGTGTGTCCACCCAGGTCCGCCTATAGATATAGCTTATTCCCCTGTGGGCAACTACAAATGATTTTAAAAAGTATATTTCTGCAAACATCCATACATTTATATGTCACTGTATAAATATTGTGGTGCACATGAGAAAAAATTTGTTGGATCTTTGTGTGTACTCCTTTAGCATTTCTCAGTAATTACATAAATAAAGAAAACTAAATAACTAAATAAAGGAAAACACAAACGATGCAGTGGTGTTGTAATGCACTTATCAAATGTGAGCTTGTAGTTATACCACCCAACCACTAGAGGGTATAAGGTGTCTGACTATGACAATTCAGTTTTAAAGACAGAGTTTAATCTTACTATTCCTCAGCATCAATATCAGCATCATTACTTCTAATAAAATATTAATTTAATCATACAATTAATATACTACTGACTTATGGGCCTAATATAAAACAGATCTCAAGTCGTGGTCAATTCAGAGGAGGCCGAATAACAAAAGCTACATAGTCATTGTTTGTACATAGTTACATTTTTTACATAGAAGAATGCGTTCATTTTTTGAATACTAGACAGCATAAAACATTTGACTCCGCTGTTATATTTCTGAGCACTCTTTTGTAGGACTTTATGTCAGCGCATCATGTACATTCACAACATAAACTGCTTCCCACAGCCAATCAGCTGCTCTGCTTGCCAGTCACTCAGCACACAGTAGTAGTATTGCCCAAAACCTGTTGGTTGTAGAAAAATGGAAAGTTTTCTTTGCTTTTTTCAGTTGCATACATCATTTTACTTTGCAAAAATGGGCCAGGACAAGTGGCCAGAAACTATTTTAGCTTTTCGTATTTAGCTGTTTAACTTTATTTGCCCCTATTTATTTGCGGACTCGCTTGTTGCATGTTTTGCAGCCATGTTTTTGATATAACAGGAGAAACAGGCTTTGTTCAAAATAAACTACTACAGTGGTCTCCAGCCCTGGTCCTGGAGATCTGCCTTATTGAAGAGCCTAGTTCCAGCCACAGTGTGCCACACCTGGCTAATCCACCTTTTTCCAAGTCCCTTATTGGCCAAATCATTGTGTTCGGCCCCTTCCATGGCCAGTTCACAATTAATAAAGGCAAAATAAAAGAAATTCCTTCAGGAATGCTGAGGTGGGTTTGCTTACGTCATATATTTAATAAAGTAAACTAATAAACTGCATAGACAAAGTGGCTAAAACAGTTACTTAGGGCAATAAAGTTGGTCTCAACCAAATAATTTGCTCAGCATCAGCTTTTCAGGCTCCCATGTGGAGACACACTGCTTCGTATTCAGTCAAACTAGCTTATATTACCAAGTATGAATGTAAAGAAAATTAAATGACTCAAATGTACCACACAGGTCAGCCACATGGATCAATCCATAGACCAAACAAAACAGCCAACAATGTCCTGTAGGCAACTTCCTGAGACCACTGATTAAGGACTAAAGGATGACCCAACCAACTGTGCAGCTCCAAATGAGCTATCGTGTCTGACCATCTACAAGGTGGGCTAGCAAAGTAGGAGTGTCTAATAGAGTGGACAACGAGTGGACACAGTGTTTACAAACTCCAGCAGCACTGCTGTGTCTGATCCACTCACACCAGCACAACACACACTAACACCCCACCTCCACGTCTGTGCCACTGCAGTTGTGAAAATGACCCACCACCCACATAATACCTGCTGTGTGGTGGTCCTGTGGTGGTCCTGAACATTGAAGAACAGGGTGAAGGGGGTTTAACAAAGCATGCAGAGAAACAGATGGACTGCACTACAAAATGGAATTATAGAATAACTTAAGTTTGGAGAAAGGCCACACCTGAAACTCCTCCTACTCCAGTTCCTATATTCTATCAGTTCCTTTCTCTTACTCCTCCTTCTACCACCACCACCTCCCTGCTAAGTAAATTCTGAATTTCTACACTTAATAAAAAGGCCTTCTGGACGTGTGACACATGACAACAAACCGTTCATTTTGCCGCTGACAATGGTGCCTCCACACAGATTTATTGGTCGTCTCCACCAAGACAAAAGCATGAATCGTCACTGATGATGACCCGCTGCCATTCTGGGTTAGTTCATGACAGTCTGGCACAACACCATTGCAGTCTCTGATGGAGTTGCAGGATGACTAATGGAGGACAATACTGCTTGCTGAAAGTCAGGTACAGCAATGTATATATATAGCGCTGATATGGTAAATACATACAATTGTATGCGTGTACAGTCTTGCATATTTCTTTTGTGTGTTTATAATAACGATTACATAAAGCTGTATGCCAATGTTTGAATACTCTCAGTCAAATTACATATTGGCACTTTTCCACAAAGTTTCTTGGCAAAAACTATATATCCATCACATCAACACCAGGGATGCACAAATATTTGCATAGAATAGATACACTCCTGTGCAAAAATTGGGTCAAGCCCAAAATAGTAATGGAACAAAGATTTAATACCATATAGAGAATATTTTGTCTCACATTAAACACAAACTAACTTTGCACTGTTTTACAACTGTTTAAAGCCATCAGTGGTCCATGGAGCAATAGTGACTCTTCTATCTGTAAAAGATTGTCTGCAAGTTTACCAGCAAAACTTCACTATTTACAGAAATTAAAAGAAAAAGGCTCCCCATAAAAACAATTCCAAAATGTTAGACTGCTCTGCACATTTCACTTCAGACAGTTTTTCAAACCCTGATGTCTCACTGTAAACCAGTTAATCAGAGCAAAGCATCAGATTATCTTGGGTCTACATTTTCAAGAAGTGATGTTCATTTATGATCTTGTAAATTTAAAAAGATCTTTTGCAAAAGGCTGTGATCTTAGGTGTGATATCTTACTTTACTCTTAATGAATGTGCAAGTTAGCCTGTAAAGAATAAAAGAGTTTTCTGGCTTATGCCAGTTTGGGGTAATTCATCTAGAAGGCAATTGTCTAGTACTGGATCATGGCAAAGGAAACAAATAATAAATGGTAAACTTCTATTTAATTCATTCATTTTTTAAAAGCTTTCCCGTCTGTTTTTATTTTAAGGATAAAATATTTGATCTATTTTTTATTGAATTAAAATATACATATATATCTTTCAGTCAGCTTCCTTTTTTACAACATTTTCACACAGATCAGGAACTCCAAAAGCAGTTTACAAATATAACTATAAAAAGTTTGCCAAAAAAATAATCTGTGTTGCATTAATTGAGTAGAAGATTTGAACATTTTTATATGAAGATCTATGACGTGACCTGCCAAGACCTAGGTGAATTAGAGTGGAAGTAACTCTGTGTGGCAACCTCACAGTGGTTTAATGGAAAAGCTCTCTTTCCTTGCTCTTTCCTGTGAGTTCTGTCTTTTGCGTATGTTTATGAGTCATTCCTGCCACCTGCCGTGACTTCTGCCAGTATTTCTCAAAGTTTACATAGGACATTAAATCTCTCCCACTGCTTTACACACAGCAAGAAGGCAGGTTTTTGGCAGGTTTGGTGTGATAACAGAAATGCACTTGTAAGAAATAGTGCATATGTATGTAGCTTGTATATATAGCTTGTGTATATATATATATATATATATATATATATATATATATATATATATATATATGTACACCAGCTTTCAAGGATTCATTTTCCTCATTGAACCAAAAAATGTGGACTAAATGACATTTAGAAAACAGAAAATCATCTTTCTTTTACATATAGTCATATACAAATACAAACACAATATGTTAAATTGATTTTGAATTGATAAATTTAAACTGATACATTTTCTAAGTGTAAATAACACATCCTCTACAGGGAACAAACTTAAATAAAGCACTTTATGCAGATTTAAATACACTGCTTCTGTTTATTTTAAGTTTCAGATTTTAGAAACTGCCATTGAGTACATTTACATTTTTATCCCAATATGTTAAATTAAGCAAATACACAATAACTGTGTATGAAAATGTGCAGAAGTGTGTTTACTTTAGAGGTGGTTTATAAACTTATTTTTTGGTGGTATAGACTGCAACTGTCATGTAGGTTGGCCTGAAGATCACTCATTACTTTGAGGTTGGTCACGTGACCAGATATAGCAGCAAGCACGAAGAAGCTGTAAGAATCACTTTAAGCTGCATATTACAAAAAAAATATATTTATTTCTATCATGACTGTCCAACCATGAGTACATGCATGTTGTTTGGTTTTCTCTTTGCTCCTGTGGTCCCAAACTTTCATGTATAATACAATACAATCCTAGGTTTATGTTCAGGCCTGTCCATCATCTCTTTTGCCTGTCAGTTTGGCACTCCGCAGGACTAACCTGTGCACCACTGAAAAGCAATACTCCTATTTGTTTTTCCACAACAGTGTCTTTCAGAGATGAGGCTCATTTATTTTTGCCACCTTTGTTGGATTGAGAGCTCATCTGCTTTTCGTTCTGTGAGGCCACCCTTCGCTTAGTTCCAGTGGGATCCTTCAAAGATACAATGCGCTTGTGGTGCTGTTGTGGCGTTCGCCTCTGGCAAAGTCTCCCCATTAACTCCTTGGGCATGGATGGTGACAGCATCAGCATGACCACGGGTTCCAGGAAGACATTGCAGGAGCTAGAGATCATAGCCTCATTTCTCCAAGACATGTTCTTGTTCTCCACAAACCCCACCACATGTGACACATTGTAGGGTGCGTAGCACACCACAAAGACAAAGAGCGCAGAGAGTTCCATGGCCAACACCCGTCGCTTGCTTCCGGCTGGAAGGCAGGAGCGCCTGACCAGTGCCAAGCAACGCAGCGTGCAGAAGGCCGAGATCAGCAGTGGCAACAGGAAAAGCACCACTGCCATCTCTAGACGCAAGGGCACCAGTACTTTTAGCTGCTTCTCCGTGAAGTTCTCATAGCATTTGGTTCTGTTGTGCTGATACGAGGACACAAAGTAGGCCCCTTCCTCTGCCACGAAGGCCATACCCAGATGCAAAAGCACTATGGCCCACAGGGAGGCACTAACAAGGCACGAAGAACGGGCTCGGCGGTAAAGCTTGTAGGTGATGGGGAAGGCGATGCTGAGGTAGCGTCCCACCGCCACGGCCGTGAGCAGGAGGCCACTGCCGTAGAGTGAGGCAAAGAGGAAGAAGTTGTATATGGGGCAGAGAATCTCCGGCAGTGCCCAGATATCTAGGATAGTCTCGACTACTTTCACAGGCATCCAGGCTACTAGAACCAGATTGGACACGCACAGGTTGATGGCGTAGACCACATTTGGTGTGGCACCATGTTTGCAAGCCTTGCGGACATAGGCGAAGAAGACCAGCAGGTTGGCAGGGAGTCCAAGCAGGAAGGTGAAGGAATACACAGTCAAGGAGATCCAGCCCAAAACAGAAAGGCATGCCATCCTTGTTAATACTGGCAATCATGAGTTTGGCTGTTCTTCATTTCACCAGTCATCCTTTTGAAACCCAAAAGTATACAGATCTCTTTCGCACCGTCCAGACAACTGAAACACCTCAAGCAAGTCCTTCACTGAAATAATATAATCCAAGATAATGTTGAGAGCTCTGCAAAATAAAAATGCAATCTGTTAATCTGAGAGCCAGACAAAAGTCTACACAGTGGAGGCGAAAACAACAATGCAACATCAAGCCAATGGAGAGAGGGGTGTGTCTACCAGGGTTTGAAGGTGACTGGCTAGTTCTTCGAGGGGCTTGGCTTGTTTTTGTCGTCGAGGTGGTCAGATAGACCACTCAGGCAGCAGTAATGAAGCAGGATGGCATTTGTGCAGCCTGGTGCTGCCTTAATTGCCTTCAGTGCACACGACAACAGTCAGGCCACATCAGCCCCTTTTAGTGAAATGATTCAGAATAATTGAGCTTTTCAGGAAGCCATGCCCTTCCAGCTCTAGATCTCTCTCTCTAAATGAAATCAAGGGCTAAATCATAAAACCATAAAACCAGGCTTGGTGATGGCAGTGCCAGGCAGGCGAAGCCGAGATTCAAAAAGTGGGTGATAGATGATGGCGGTTATTGCATGATAGGGATTAATTTATGCCTTTATAGGAGGGGAAGAAAAGCACATTGTTAGGTAGGTTTACGTCTGTTTATACCTATGTGTGTGTGCGTGTGTGCTCTGTGCTGTGTGTAGTTGTGTGTACACACAAGAAAAAATCTATACTCATCATTGATGTTTGTACTGGTTTACACATCTGTGTTGTGTTTGTGCAGATGAGAGCCAGGGTTAGACATGGCTTAGTATTTAAGATTTTCCCACTGGTTTGAATTCAGCATAGGGGAAAAGAGTAACTGCATTTTGTTTTTGATAGTAAGCACCATTACCTCATTTTTGTTCAGTGGCACATCGTCAAAGAGTACATATTCCAGGGTCAGGCTTATTTGTATATACAGTGTAATTATGTTCCAAAATATTGTTTGATCACATATTTTCCTATTTCACACATTTTCCTTCCATGAAAAACACTTTTGAAGTATGCTGGAAAGCACATTTTACAAGTGGAAACCTGAAACGGAATGATGTCATGTTTGCACAATATCGTACACACATGATGCTTAAGCTAGATTGCATGATGTTCAGCATTGAGGGGGCAGTTATCTTTATGGCATCAAATGCTCAGTAAATAGCTTGCATTAAGCAATAGTAACCTACACTGTCAGAAAAAAAGGTATGGCACAGGTACATTTTTTGTTCATCAAGGTACCAACATAGCTAATGTACCTTTAAGTTTTTCCTAGGGGAAAGTTACATATTTAGAGCCTACCTTTTCATAGCCCTATGTTTAAAAACGTAATAATAAAATACAATTTAATATTTCATATTTTTAAATTTAATTGCAATCAATTGCAATTATGGTACTACTTTTCCAGTGACAAAGGGCGTACTGACAAGAGATGTTTGAAGTTTTGAAAGATCTGTTTTTAGTAATATAAATCCAGTTTTTTGCAGGTAGATGTAAAAACATGATTGTATTGTGGTGTTAGTTAATGATGTTCGTTAATCTCTAACCAGTAGAAATGTTTGATTCATCCAGAAAGATGTACAGTGCCATAGATGATTCCAAGGCTGGGAAAGCTGTAGAACTTTAATAAAGAAGTTTATAATTTGGATTTGGAAGCTGGTGGCCTTACTGTTTACAGTAAGACGGCTAACTTACTGTAAACAGAATAAATGAATGAAATATTTTAAAAGTACCATATGGTCTGGGTATAATTTATTACTGAATCAAATAACTGCTACTGAATATGACAAGGGTTGTGAAATTCTTAAATGGTGGTGCTACGTTAACATAAATCTACCATTGTTGTCTGAACAAAAACATTTTTTGTTGTTTTTCTTCTTTCTTTTTATTTTTCATGAAATTTCATGATCAGTCGACAAAGTGTGGAGGAAATGTTGCCTCTGGTAAAGTTACCATTTTGGAGATTTTGTTCCGACAGCGGTGAGGTTATGTCAGATGTCATTTGTTAACATTGTAACATCATTTGTTAGTTAAAAACTACCGTCAGAACAGTCCAGAGCCTCAGTTTAGCACTATTTATTTTTTAATTAAGCTGATTGTCAAGGCTCAGATCTACAGACATCACAGCACCAACAACAACAACATGCACAGCACCTTTAAAAACAACTTCACAAGTCCTACAAAATATGCAACTGCAATGATCAGCAATGAACCTGTAGTACAAATATCCATTTAAATACATACCAAGTATATGCTCTCCGGTGAATTGGGCACAACATGATAATATTTGCAAAGCATTAAAAGTTTACGGTGTAATATCCTCTTCCTCTTTTCTTTACCCCCAGAGATAGTGTGACACAAACAGACTCATTTAGAGACATAAAGATCACAAGTGGAACAGGAACACTGCAAACTGCAGGATCAATCTGACTCCCTGTGTGAGCGTGCCAGAGAGTAAGCTTTTCTTATATGTGTGTGTGTGTGTGTGTGTGTGTGTGTGTGTGTGTGTGTGTGTGTGTGTGTGTTTTCCACAATTTTATTCACACATAAAACCGTCCATCTTTACTTACCCATCCATGTACTGGAGACTTGCACTGTCATTAACTTTACTTATACAGTTTTTACAAATTGCTGCATTTCATATATGAACTTCTATTATCAGCATAATTAATGTATTAGCTTGAGTGACATTAATTATTATATTCTTCTACATAACACAAATAAAGTAGTGAATAATTCACTGTGGCAAAAAGTACTGTGGGAAAACACTCTCTCTACCAGTTAAGATGATCTAAGCTATTGGAACCTGGGCCAGTGGGCAGTAAGCATTTGCTCAGGAGAGTGATTTTATTTATGTACACGGCACAGCAGTACAGTATTGTATTACTTCATTAAATTAAATTAGGTGTGTTGGTGATGGGTTTGTTGCAAAGAGTGGAGGCATTCGGGAACCAATCCTGCGTTCTTCTAACAAGCTTGCATGATATCAACTATTTTACTTGACAGCAAAAATATTTTTTGTGCTTTGTTTTATTTTGTTTTGCTTTGGTTTTTACTGCCTTGGTGCTTGTTTATTTATTAATTATTTTTTTATTTATTTCAATCTTTTTTATCGACAGAAGCACTTTTATTGACCAGATACCTAAACAAGACAATGAGTGCATTTAAATGCACATAATAATCTGATATCTGGAAAACTCCAGGTCTACACAAGCCAAACAGATTTCTGCTTTGCAACCGGCCAATAAACTCACAGAATAAGACATAAAAACACTTTTTTTTTTGAAGATTTAGGAATATATTTTGTCAATCATATAGTTTTAGTTAATTAGAGAATGCTGCTTACATGACCACTTGAATAGTCACATAACTGCAGAAATATGAATGTGATTGGATTATTACATGCAAGTACACACTCAAAGAACAACAACAGTGCACTTGTAAAATGCTTTTGGACTTTTGACTTTGTGTTGAATTTTTTTCATGCACATAATTGTAAGCCACAGGTTTAATGAAGATTTAAGTTTAAGGAAAAGTAGGTGCTACAAAGTGAATTTTTGAGATTTGATAAGCCAGCGAAAGGCTGGCTAACAGTCTGAGTGATTAACTTAAGATAGCTGTAGCCTGCCCTTGGAGTTAGTGAGGGGCACCACAGCCATGGACAGAGGTTCAATTTGAACAGATGGAGTCAAACGGCGGCGGGTCCGTGTGCTGTGCTGCTCCAGAGCCAGGGCCTCCTGTTTACGAGACAGATCCTCCAGCATCTGGGCTTCGTGATGCTGCAAAGACTGCAGGGAATCCCTGGAAATCAGAGAAAAGACATTTCAGAGTCCAGGCTTGCAAACCTAAGATCAAAGTTAAAAGGTAGCCTTTTATTTCATATACCTAAAGACAAGAACTCTGTTCCCTTAGTTCATATCTTTAGCCTGTATATAAACTTACCAGGCATTTTATTAAAACAGCTACCTTAAGTCCATGTTGCTGGCAAACAGTTACAGACTGTAACCAGTTTAACTCGTAGGAGCTTAGGAATTAGCTCAAGAAATACCTCCTTGAGTTGAATTCAGTGTGATGAAGGAGAGAGCTAATTTCTGCAGAGTTGTGAAATTTCAGAATCAGAATTTAGCTCTTCATCATTGTCTTCATCATTGGTCAGTTTTTGACCACAGAACCACTGTGGGCCGGATATTGTTTGAATTCTCTCAACCTCGTAAGGTGGGGCCCGGCATGATATTGACGTTTCAAGCATGCTAACTTGCTTTATATATTGTGATAATAATGTGATAATGACTTGGTACCTAACAGATGAATGCACTCCCCCACCCCAACTTGGGGTCCACCTTAACAAGGTGTCGGATAGATTTTTTAAATTTCACACTCAGTTTGTTCCAACCCACAATTAGCCCCAAATTTCTCAAGGTTGTCCACAGGTGCTCTCATTGTGAGTTCCTATCTGAGCCCTTCAGATTACTCTCAACCTAGCCAGGGCTGTTTCTGCACATTTGGCAGCTTTAAGCAACACCCTTTGAGCCACCCCATCCCATAATCATTTTCTTTTGAAGTAGAAAAGAATGAATATTTTTTTTTTTAATCAGGAAATAAGAAGAATATTTGATACAACTGATACAACTGTAAATGATACAACTGTACACCTATATACCATAAAATACGCAATGTAAATGAAAGAGTCACCAAATAATATATGAGTACAAGATAGGTGTGCACAGCAAGGGCACATGTAAAACAGATAAATTATGTAACAAAACGCCAATGCCAAAATGGGTATTTGGGAGCATCTGGAGAATTCCTGGTGAGCCAGTAATGTTTGAGCTACTGAATAAGTTCATGCACAAAAGCACAAGAACACTCAGACAAATTATAATGTTAAATGTTACATCCAAGAGTCAACCAGCAGCCCCCATCCTGTACACCCCAGGTTTGCTGATTGTAACTCGTACAGTGGATAGAGATTTGATGAAGCCGAAGTTATCTTCTAATTTTTATTTCCCATCCTTCAGGTTAAAGAGGAGAGTGACCACCTGGCTTGTTATCAGCGCACAGTTCAAAATCCAGTATCAGTGATGGTATGGGGTGGCATTAATGCACATGACATGGGTGACTTTTAACAATATTTACAGATTTTGGAGCAATGTATGCTATCATCCAGACTATGTCTTTTTCAGGAAAGGTCTTGCTTATTTCATCACGACAATGGCAAGCAGCATTCTCTGTAGTAAAAGAGTCTGAGTCAGACCAAATCAGCTACCCACTAAAAACAGCATCTGGAGCAAATGAAATCCTATATCGAGCAAGAATGGAGGACATTTCACTTTTGGAACTACAGCTGTTGCTGTCCCCAGTTCTCAAACGCTTAAAGAATGTTGTTAAAAGTACTGGTGATGAACACAGTGGTAAACATGAACCTGTCCCAATTTGAGAAACTATTTTATGTCTTACTGGCATCAAAATGGGCATAGAAATAATATCTCAGAGATTCAAGGAGATTCATGGACAGACCTTTCCAGTAGACCCAGAAATCTGTCTTCTGGGAAATAATACTAATGCAGATCTTAGAAATAAGTATGCTATACAGCTTATGGAGTTTTGTTTACTATTTTTCACTAAAATGAAAGTCAGACATCCTCATCCTTACTGGGATGTGGTTATTAGAAATTGCAGGCTGTATGCCCTTAGAAAAAGTAACTTGTCAGTTATAAAATAACTTGTCAGACATAAGAACAAAAGCATTTTACCAAACCTGGCAACCATTTACTGACTGTATTAAAATTATGCCATTAAACCAGATCGAATATATAAATAAATGAAAACAAATGATGCTATCTTTCTCTCCCTCCCTCATCCCCCCATGTCCCTGTTAATTTAGTTGGTCATTTAATGCATGTGTTGTGTGTATAAACTTAAAACTTAAACTAATAAAATATATCTTTTTAAATGGGCATGTAAGTTTATATGCTTTAAAAAACAATACAATACAAACATATGAATGTTGGCTTTGTACTATTTACAAATCAAATGGGGCTTAAATGTTTTTTTTCTTAACTGGGTTGCATAGGGCTTTAATTAAGTATTTGTTAAATTATTTATACATGTATAAATAACTTACTGAGCCTGAGCCAATTTTTGCTTCAAAGACAGAATGGTAGAATCCAGCTGTTTGGCCTCTTCCACCAACCCATACTGCACCTGAATAGACAGCATTAGCACCAATAAGATTGGACGAACATGTTAAAAAAGGTCAGCGCATTCTAGCAGAAATGTTGTGATGCCCTGAGGTTTACCTCATCTCGGCACAGGTCCACACCAGGCCTCTTGGTTCTGTTCTCCAAACGAGTGTGGACAAGCTTCAGTGGAGCCATCTTAGCCTGCATGTCCCTTTCCAGTCCACGAACATCCCCCTCCAGTTCAGTAATCTCATTTTGAGTCTGACAGGCAGACAGGAGGACACAAAGGCCAACAAACAAACAAAGTAAATCAAACAATACAATCTCCTTTTAGGCCAAGAAACACAAGATGAAGGAGGAAAGAAGAAAATGTACCGTTTTTAGCTGCCACTGAAGCTCATGGAGGGCCTGTTCCAAGTGATGAGTGCGTTTACGGAGGGCAAACTCTGTAGCTATGCGCTGAGCCTCCAACTCGTTCTGCACCTGAGGGAGGAGACATATAGAATAGAATTATAATTTTAATTTTAGGTCTGTGAAAATAAATTAATACAGATTATGTCATTTCTAATGTTTATAGATTAAAACAGGTGGTAAAAACGGTATATATATACCACACTATATAATATAAAAATATATATATAATATATACCTCACAATCCAAGTAATCCCAAACATATTTAGTGATGTTAAGGTCAGGACTCTGGGCTGATCAGTCCATTGTTCTGAGAACACCAGCAGCTTCTTTTTGCACATTATCTGTGTTTGTTTCTTTATCTCAGTAGGTAGCTACACATCCCTTCAGACCCATAGCATCGAGTTGTTTTTTCACAGTGAAAGGATGGACATAAACACCTGGGGATTTTTTTCAGATCTAATGCAGGAGTGGAGTACTCTACTTTCTTATCTGTCAAAAAGATAAAGGCTTTAAGCATTGTTCATCTGATTGGGACAGTTTGGTCTACCAGGTCTTGAAATGTTGTTAGAAGTCTTATTTTCTCTATATTGTAGCATCCCAGCACTGGCTCAGCACTGCAACCATCGATGTGGGGAGACTCCAGACTCGCAATGTGAAAGACTCTATAAATTGTGAAAATGTTGTTATTGCAAGCTTGAGGATGCGTACATTTGTTGCATGGGCTATTTTGTACTGGACTGAGGGTAGTTGGTGTAGTGTTGGTGTCTACTGTCTTAGAAATGACCTGGCTGCTGTCCCGTCGGTGCTGAGCGGCAGATTTCTCCAGTGCTGCTGTATTCAGTAAAAAAGCATCAGCATTGTAGCTACCACAAACTCAAAGGTCACATGGCATGGAGGAACAAGCCTGGCCAAGAACTGAGAGGAAGAAGCAGCATGGCAAGATGGGCAGCAAGTACTGTAGAGGAAGCAACGTGATGAGGCTCAGCAGTGCCCCGCTTGAGGCAGTAGTTGTTTTTGCTAGGTGGAGGATGTGTATATGTATTGCATGGGCTATTCTGTGCTGGGCTGTGGGGGAGTTTGTACAGTATTGGTGTCTACCATCATGTAGACACTCTAAGCCTATACCACTACACGTATTAATCATTTATCAAACTCCAAATTTGAAAACTCCTGCATTTTCACCAATTTTCTTTTGGCTTTCTCCTTCTGTTTGCATTTTATATCCAGTCTTCTCAGAAGGTCAATGTAACTTTTACTTAATGGCTGTGCAAATGACAATACTCTTGCATCTCTTTTGAATTGAAATTAAGTAAATGATCTCAGAGTTTTGCACAATACTGTATATTAGGTTTTTTCATTGAAATAAGCAACAGTTTTGGATCTGACAAGAAGAGAGCTAAACAGTCTCAAGAAATACACAGTACCAACCACAAGCACACACCATACCTGAGCTCTGGTGATACTCATGTTCTCTCTAAGCTGCAGGGAAGCTTGCATCTCCTCTTTGGCTCGGGTTACATTGAAGTGACTGAACTGCTCCCACTGTTGGGGGGTTGTAGAACTGCAACACCAATTTTAGAGAGCTGCGATAACAAGAGCTGCTATATAGGAACATGTTTTTATCTTAACTGTCCTTAAATTAATTAGTATAAATTGATATATCTATATATATATATATATATATATATATATATATATATATATATATATATATATATATATATATATANGCATTTAGCAGATGCTCTTATCTAGAGCGACTTACAACCATGTTTAGCGTTCTGTCTTACAAACATCATCCATCATTTGTCATAGTATTTCTTGCAGTGGTCCTTTAAGTCCAGATTGGACTTTACCAGTGATGAATCCATTACTATCTGCAAGTAGTATTTTAAGCAAATATCTAACTTTCTTTAATATAATCTCTGATATTCAATACACTATGGAACTGCTTTGGGGAATGTATATATCTCAAGACCTCCCTCAGAACAGTTTTTACTGTATTGTATTGGTTATGCCACCATAGATGAGTTATGACTCTATATATATATATACAGTATATATATATATATATATATATATATATATATATATATATATATATATATATATATACTGTATATATATATATAGAGTCATAACTCATCTATGGTGGCATAACCAATACAATACAGTAAAAACTGTTCTGAGGGAGGTCTTGAGATATATACATTCCCCAAAGCAGTTCCATAGTGTATTGAATATCAGAGATTATATTAAAGAAAGTTAGATATTTGCTTAAAATACTACTTGCAGATAGTAATGGATTCATCACTGGTAAAGTCCAATCTGGACTTAAAGGACCACTGCAAGAAATACTATGACAAATGATGGATGATGTTTGTAAGACAGAACGCTAAACATGGTTGTAAGTCGCTCTAGATAAGAGCATCTGCTAAATGCCATAAATGTAAATGTAAATGTAAATAAATTATACAGATATGAATTAGTCTTTTAGTAAATTGTATATTCTATGCATTAATTCTGATAACTTATTATTATTTATTAGTATTTTTATTGTATTTTACTTAATTTTGTTCTTCCCCGCTTCTTTGGGTTATTAACTAAAAAATGAAAAGAAAAGAAAAAAGTCTCCTTACAGCCTTACCTAACAGTTCTACAGTCATGGTATGAAGAGCTAGTAACCTAACTTCTTAGCTTACCCAGGAGGAACTCTGGTGGGATTGGGCTTCAGTGAGATATCAGGTGATGTCACAGTGAGTGACAGGCAGGACATGTCCACATCCAAAGCTTCCACCTTGTGCTGGAGGTCAAGAGTCAATTGATGACGGGCTTCCTGCAGCAAACTAAGCACATTTTCCAAACCTAGTTTGAAATAGCCAAATACACATTGCTTGTGTGGTGCCTTCAAAAGTAGTAAGCAGTATGCAGTAAATGACCGACACATATTTCTCCAGTATGCCAAAAATACTGTTACTGATATTGTTCTACTCCAGCCAATAATTCTGGCATGTGAACACAACCATAAATGTATCAAACCAGGGGTCGTGTTACCCTGTGGTAGGATACATTGTATGCATCTGTATGTAATTAGTAATTGTGATGATACTGTACTGTATAAGAAGTAGTAGGCAGTTCAGAGCATATACTTGGGAAAAAAAAGTGTGCAGTGTGTGTTAGTACAGTATGCAATATACAATACAGCAGTCCAGGTACAGCATGCAGTATACTGAATATACTGGTACAGAATGCACTATGCAGCACATGCTGTTACAGTGTGCAGCATACACTATATACTAATACACCATGCAATACACAGTACATTCTAATACAGATTGCTGGTACTGTGGTATACTGGTACTGTGTGCAGGATGGAGTATGGAGTATATGCTGATACAGCATGCATTATACAGTATATACTGGTGCAGTGTGCAGTATATGCTGGTACAGCATGCATTATACAGTAAATACTTGTGCAGTGTGCAGTATATGCTGGTTCAGTATGCAGTATACAGTATATACTGGTGCAGTGTGCAGTATGCAGTATATGCTGGTACAGTATGCATTATACAGTATATACTGGTGCAGTGTGCAGTACGCAGTATATGCTGGTACAGTATGCTGGTACTGTATGAAGTATACAGTTTATACTGGTGCAGTGTGCAGTATGCAGTATATGCTGGTACAGTATGCAGTATACAGTATATATAGGTACAGTGTGCAGTATGCAGTATACAGCCCATACCGATACAGCATGCAATATTCAGAAACAGTGTGTATATATATATATATATATATATATGCTTGTTACTGTTACAACACACACACACACACACACACACATACACACACACATATATTATATATATGTTTTACATATACATATATTAGTGCTTCCAAAAGATAATTAAAACTTCTCATTTATTCTTTTTATCATTACACATTCCCTCCTGCTCTGCCTCACACATTTGTACTTTCTCTTGTCCTCACCACAGCTGTTCGAAGGCTTGGTCAATACGCTGCTGCAGGACCCGCTGTGCCCCATCAATCACGTCCACTTCCTTTTTCAGCTCTGCTTCCACAGGGTCACTAACCAGCTCGTTACCCCGGCGACCCTCTCTCAAGGTCAGGCACTCAGCAGTGACCTCTAGGGGCAGCACCGTGGCTGCAAGGGCTCGCTCTGTCTCTTCCTTTGCCTGAAAACAGGTATTTTTCTTAACAGTTAGAAGTTATTATGAAAAACTAAACCATGGAATTATTTCTCACCCACAAACCCTTGAAACAAACTGGGCAATTCTGCCGTATGTACAGATCCAACATTTTCAGGCATTTATACCTTCGCGTTCATAAGCAGTAGAGGAGATTTTCTCATTATTCGAATTTGGTGAATAATTATTGTTGTGTGTCCTTTACAATTTTGTCATGATTTTGTCAATAAGGAATGCAAATATAATTTGTTACATAAACATGTATTTAATTCTGTATTTAAATTTAATGCTCATCCAAAATGTATTACGTAATGTACAGCAAAACCACAGTAATAAGTCTAGACATTTAAGATTTAAAACAACTGTGGACATGCCTCAGAGGTTTGCTGTCAATCATATGGCTGGTAGGCTCATCTTTATCTAGCCTTTTTGTCTGGTGCACAGCACTGGGTTAAGATCTTAGGCTTATAAAGCTATTTAGCTGTGGACTAAGCTCTTACACATTCAAAAATACTACGAATCAATGCAAATAAATGAGTAAGCAATACACTATGCTTTTGTGTGTGTGTAACCTTTTCCAAAGCTCAAGAAAGCTCAGTATTTATAATTGTTATCCACAATCTGCTTCATATGTCCTTCATTAGAAACCAGATAAAGAGAGCTGGATTTTAGCTCAGTAATCGTGTTTCTAAGTGCATGTATACCGTAACCCTTATTTCTTCCGGATTTCTCAGTCTACGCATGTGCAAAAGCAGGCTGGGGGTACCAGGAATAAGCAAACAGCATTTAACACTGTGATATGGCAACAAAACTTACTGAATTTGATGACGTGATTAATGAAATGAAGGATTGAAATATTGTTTATCTTTTAGATGATGTATGTTGTGTAGAGTGACTTGTTGTAACATGAAGTTTGGGTTTATGTATACATCACGTCTTATTCTGTGTGTTTATTGGGCGGTGGCACAGCAGAAATCCTATTACTGTCAGACTTATGTAAAGCCAATGTTTTCCCATTATCTAATTACTCAGGTGCTTGTAAACACACTGATTGGATTACTGACAAAATCTAATTTTCTACAGTCAAAAGATTATTTCGTGTTTATGTGAACAATCTCAATCCTTTGGGCACCCCCAGAGAACTCGTTTTTTGGTAACTGCTCCTTTGGTGTACAGTAACTCGGACAGTGTACTAACTACTGTGAGAGCGTCTATTTCTGCATCCACTTCCTGTGCACAAGCTTGCAGGCTCTTCTGCCAACGCGTGATGTCACTGATCCTGTCACTCAGCCGACGACTGTTGTCATATTCATCCCAACTCGTCTGAGAGGAAAAAAGAAGAAACTTAGGAAACTACATAGAGGGCAATCCTGTGTTGTACAACATATATAAAGCACCTCTCTGACGTGTTTGAAAAGCCAGGTGCATTCTCTTTCACACCAATTTAGTGAATGTGCTGGTAATGCCAAAGCACATACACATAACCTCATTAATAAAACTCGAGTGGTCTGAACATCAATGAAAACTATTTTGTTAGAGGCTTGCTAATAGAGGCTGGTTCTAGCTGCAGATGCTGTGGTTTGAGGTGTGAGATGTGCACTGCAAAAGAGTTTTTGTTGTATTTCAGTTAAGTTTCAGCCTTCGATACTCTGATCACTGAAGTACACAGACTGTCTGATGTAAACTGCAAGCTAGAATCATTCATTGCACCTCTCATCTCACTAAACAGTCTGTCACTGGATGTTTTGCATGTCAGTTAAGGCCCTTCCCTTTCTCATGAGCCTGTATTTCATACTTACAGTGTTACACAGCTTGCACTGGAACTAATTAGTGGATTTATTAGTTGACTGGCAGTCTATGCAAATACAATTGCTGTTGATGTTTAGCCACTTAAGAAATTAAGTCTCTTTGATAAAACCCCTATCCTGATTGGTATTGCAATCCCAAAGGCCCACCCCCACTATTACTGAATTACCTTATTGCCTGTCTCATTTCGCAGGGCCCTCCCTTCTTGCCGTATCTCGTGTGATATGTGTCGCCTGTGAAGTGCGGTTTCTGAGATATGCTTGTTGCTGTTCTCCCAGTCGGACACTCTGCAGCGGAGGCCCGGCTTCATGCTCAGGGTGGCCATGACTACAGGACAGCTGTATCAAACTGAAAATAAAGCAGAATAAAGTGATTTCTCAAATCCAGTCAGCTCTAGCCATAGCGGATAGTGGCCTGTAAATTGGCACTGCCCAAACAAAAAACATGTATCCATTTTTATATTTACATTACTACATCATTTAAACACAACAGCCGTCCTTTACATTGTGTGACCATACAAGATTACTGGACCAATAGAAATGCTCCAAAATTGCTTGGTATAAAATATCTTTACACTGACTTGAATGAAAGCAAAGAATATTTCTGGCCTCCTCTGTAAAGCTACCATTTTGTTTTTATCTTTGAGCAGTGACGATATACGGTATAGCTGGCCATTTGCATACACTCACTGGACACTTTATTAGATACTTTGGGAGGTATAGAGTCAGATTCTGTCTGTTGCCATGCAAAATTAGTGTTATTTAATTATTTACATGGCAAAAATACACATATACACATAAAATACACATATCATTGCTGACGGACGTCAATCCTAAACAATAAAGACAAGGAAAACATTCTTAACTTTTGGACCATTTCTATTAATACAGTTCACACAATGGAAAGAGTGGAAAGTTTGGTGTCTTCAAATTTCATCAAAAAAAAAAGAGAAACAAACTTTTTTTTTAACCTGACAACAACGACACGGTTCACCACTCATATAACATCTAGTTAAGAGTGGTGATGTGGTTAGAAACTGATCAGTCATGCAGGACAACAGATGGACTGCAGTCTGTAACTGCATACCTGAACAGTGCACCTATATGATAATATAAGGCAAAATATAAGCTTATTTATAATTATATAATGCCATTTTTATCAGAAAATGAGAAACGACAATAATATAGGCATTCTCAGTCAGAAATCACATGCAGGCATGCAGTCAGTTTAGTGGGTAAAATACTCCCTCTCGTTTTTATCAAATGCTGCCTGGAAGCTGTTTTATGTTAGCTCTTACAAAGAACTCACATTCCTACTCAAACACTAAACATTCCTTCTAAACACACAACCAGAACTAATCTGAACAGTAATATTAAATTAATTCTTTTACATTAGGGTTTAGCAAAAGCAACAGCAACCAAACAAACTGCAGCAGGTTTGTTAGAAGAACTGTAAGCACCTGTTGGCAGCTCACTTACCCGAAGCGCTGGAATTCACAGACGCTCTTTTTGTGCATGTGTAATACAGAATGCTGTTGAACAAAGCGCCTGGTCTCCCAGCAACATGGACGCGACTGCTACTCAATAATTAAAGTGCCATAGCAACGGTTTGTCATTGGATGACGCCATCGTTTGGGGCTGTTCTGACACAGGAGATGTAGCACGAGCCAATACATGTACGTATATATATACACACACACATACAGTATAAACAAACATGTGTGTACAGGTATGTGGGTGAATGACCAAAGGGGAAATGATGTGTTATCATGAATATCATGATGTTTATGAACATGCATATCCTCAGCACCTGTAGTTCATTCTCCAACTACATGTTTCATTTGAAAGAGTGTAAAATTAGTCCAAATATTAAATAAATGTTATTGAATTCACCATCGTTGATTGTGTTTATTTTTATATATTACATCTGGTTCTGTTTTCTGTGATAAAATTGATAAGGTGTCTGAAACAATAAATATCATGACATATCACGTATCCTGAAAATTTCTTTAAATATTGCAATATTGTATCTTTGTCATATCACCCACCTGTAATATGAAACTGTGTTAACTGTAGGTTAAGAGTGTAATTCTATTAGAAGAGAGCATTAGTTTTAAAACATGTTCGTTCTCTTATGGAACTCAGGTGGTGCAAGGTGGTGAAATAAGTCAGGTGGTGAACGAAGCAGAGCAGGCAGCTTTCAAAACAAGTCTGAGATGAAGCACAGATCAGAAGAAAGGTTTATATAAAGGCCAGAGCTTCAAACAACCAAGCAAATGTCTGATGCTTTTGTACATTCAAATGCACACTTAGTTCTTCTCAGTTCATTTTTGGCTAATAGAAAGTAACAACTCAGCTACAGTTACAGTCATTAATATTTTAGTATTAATTCCTTTTCGACGTGTCCAATTTTGTCCTTATACTTCAGTACTACACTGAAACTGATCACACCACTGACCTTATAGGTTTAACTTATTTAACCTAGAGCCAAGTTCGAACTGTGCAACCATCATAATAAAGTTTTGTTATTTATTTATTTATTTTTAATGACACCATGTTCTTGCATCGTACGTCCACAAAAGTTTTTTTTTATATAATCCGAATAGTCTGACGTGGAATTTCCAGAATTCATTTCCAGAATGTCACATTACACACGACTGCTGTAATTGCACAGTGTCAAGCAGGCTTAAAGGTGCCATAGAATGGAAAAGTGTATTTACACTGGTATAGTTGAATAAGGAGAGTTCAGTACATAGAACAGTTGTCCTTCAAATACCAATCCTGCCTTTACAAATAATCGTGGTAAATGAGTTGATTCCAACATCCTAAACTGTTACATAACGGCCTTGACTCATTAATATTTACACCACCAACATTTACATACAAAGACAACAGAACAAGAGCAACAGAAATGGCACACTATGCTAAGAAGTCTACCCTAGCAGGCTGTGAAGGGCCTGTCAGCACTTTGTATTCCCTTTTCGGATGTGGATAATGTTCATCCTTAAACAAGACAGCTTCATATTCACCAGCTTCTTAATCAAATATTCTATTCCACCTTAAATACGACGGCTTGTACAGGCATCAGAGTTTAACTGTGACACCATCTGGATAACTTTAAAGTTTGTATTTTTTGCTCTGGACTTTTCACTTTGGACAGTTTCTCAAACCTTGGACAATAACAGACCTCATTCAGTGTTCAACACTGAAGAGACTGAAGAGAGGAGCAGTTCTACCTTCATTAGTATCACATGCCCAACAGCAACCTGTAAGTAGCAGCCTTGCTGCGTGATTTAATCACTATTTGCAGGATGAAGCAGATCATATTAAACTGACAGTTTCATAGTGAGTAACAACTTTAATTTACTTTGTGTTTACTAATACAGCCTGTACAAGCATTTAAGGTAGGAGGGAACATTTGATTATGGCCAACAGGAAGCCAACTTCAGCCTTAACCCATGTTTTAAACCATGTCCGCTGAACATTTGAGGATGAGGAAGCTGGCCACTGTCAATAAGTTTTACAGGAACTCAGACATCTATGTTTAAGATAGGACAAAAATAAAAGTTAGATGCAGTCACCATTGCTGAAACATTCCCATCTTAAATCCTGACCAGAGTTGGCAATAAAGCACCTGAATGGTCTAACAAGAGGGGCTGAGGTGGGACACGGAACATCTCTCACTCAACAGCACTGCCAACTATTGCCAAATATAACAAGAAATCCTGTTTCAGTCTGTGGAAGAGCTAAAAGTTTCACATAACAACAAGCCAAGGTAAATGAAAAATTAATTTAGCATTTTTCTGCTTTTCAGCATTTCATTCAAAACCTGCTATAAATCTTTATGGGACTCTGTGGCACATACTAAACTGAACTTGTCAAGAACCTTAAATATCTTTGTCACAATGAAAAATTCAGTGCTCTAAAATGCATTTATTAATTACTTATTTATTTTATTCTTACAACTCCTCAGTTTCAGCATCAGCTTGAGATATTAAACTTATTTTAGATAAGTGTTAAACTTACATTAAAAGTTACGTAGGAATCATAGTTTCTAATACTTTTTAACATTATTCATCCTTTATTTAAGACGTACATGTGCATGAGACAGGCTAGTGTTTTGGGCTAATAATTAGCCAATGTGTAGTGTTTGACTGGACGCTCTGTACACAAAAGACGGAGGAGGTTCAGTTTAGCTGCACCATTTTTTCCATTTCAGAGAGGTGATGTTAGTGAACTGGTACTGGCTAAGTGAACATTAATGGAGCAGGTACAGAATATTTTTTACACACATCCAAGAATTACCTATCTACATACTCACCTGATCTATTAACAAAACCCGCTAAAATGATCTCAGATCTGCACAGAAGCTGAAAGTGGAAAACACCAGCTGTGAATCCATAATAATGTTCCAAAGTTACTTGAAATAAAATCTCTTTACATTATAGTACATTAAAAACGGGAGAGTATCGGGAGAGTACTCCTTCTTCTTCAAAGTGATCATATTAGAGATACAGGGATTTGTTATGTCAATTTTATACTTTGTACCAGTATTTGATTTTAAGGAATTATTATAAACAAATGATGGCAAAAGCAGCATATTACTTGATTCTGATTTGGTCTGGACAGTAGAAATGCTCTGGTTACTGAAGAAAATTCTGAAAAAAATATTAAGGAAAAACAAATCTAGTATTTAGTAGAACATGTAGTATTTAGTATAACAAACCAAAGCATTTCTCAGTAAGACATGGAACTCAGCGCGTCAGTTTGAACGCTTGTCCTCTAAACCACAATAGAACAATGTCTCTGTTCCACCAGGAGTTCTGCTTCCACATCTGCAATTTGACTGGCTTCCATGAAAGGCCCATCCAAATGTGCTCTACAAGTAGTCCATCTCAGCTGTCTCTAAATGTTTTGAGATGTGGTCCAATATGAGTTTCTCATTTGCTGGGTCTTTCAGGTAGAAGTGTGATCCAGGGAGCATCTGCACAGTGAAATCACCACTAGTCATAGCTTTCCATGCTGTTAAGAAAGACATAAGAACATGTTATGGACACAGTGATGCTAACATATGGTCAGATTACAGGTAAAATGCATTTAATCTGAAATCATTCATTCAGCTTTAAATTCTGACTTATTATATTATATATTATATTATATTATATTATATTATATTATATTATATTATATTATATGTGTGCTATAAGTGTGCTTGACGTGTCATCTAACATGATTCTTCATGACAGACATCCCACCCAAACATGCAAGAAACCCATTTCAGGGAGGTAGCATTAGGAGATGACAAGGAGCCCCACCCACAGAGAAACCTCATAGGTCTGTTAGACATAAAGAGAGACCAATCAAGATGCTCTTTTTGTTACTTTCTCACTATGGGCATGTCTTTTTCTCTCGCTCATTCTCTCTCTCTCACTCCCTCGCTCTGAAATTGATTAACAGGATATTGTCTACAATTTGCGGGCGTTAGAGAGCCCCAGTCAAAATGGGAGACTCCTGGAACTTCCGGAGTGGTGCCTTGTACGTTTCAGTGCTTTGGTTTCCTCTCAACCATTTTAGCACAGTAAGCAGCTGTTAATGAGCTAATCAGGTTTGGCCCCAATATCGGTGTGCATGTGCATGTGCATGTGTCCAATGCAACATGTGAATGTCCTTATATGGTATACCTTTAAAATAATGAAAAGACTTAGTTTATTCATATTAATGTTGCAAAAATAAGATTGTTTGTTTTTTTTCTTTACATAATGCCCTATGTCCTGATGCCGTTCACCATGTTTGTTATGATCTAAAGTCATGTTTATTTACAAGACATTCTGCAAGGTCTCAGGTTGGACAGGGTTTGTGAGCATGATCTAAAAGTGGCTAGTGTTTTGCTCTGACTGAAGGACAACTAAAGACAAAAAACCCTGCAAACTCTAGGAACTCAAGGCTCTCTAGGATTTTTTAAATCCTGTAGCATGGGACTGGTATTAGTTGGAAGAGGTCTGTTGGGAGCAGCTTTGGGGAAACACAGATTGAAGGCAATAACAGAACTTAAAGCTGAATTTCTCAGGTTTACTTTGCTAATTATTTCGAAAGAGTGTTTATAACAGGACAAGACAGAACCTGACAAATATGTCTACAGGTTAAAGCTACATTGTGGTCCTAAGATACAAGCAATGCCTCTATGGTTCTATGAAGTCATAAGGATAACCACATCTCTGACCTTGTAAGTCATGAGGCATATCGTCCTTGCCATCGAAGCACGAGACTGGGCAAGAGAGGAAAGGAGTTGTGGGCCTGCTACACCTGCAGCACACAAACAGGTAAACTGGTTATTGTGGTTCCCAGAGTCAGTCCTGGAGACCTCATGCTCTGCACTTTTTATTTTACTCTATTCCAACACACCAGACCCATTGTAATTAACTACAATAGAGTATTGTGCAAAAGTCAGAGATCACTCTTAAGATTTTCACACTTTAAGTCAAATTAGCATTCAGTAGAAGTTCAGTTTCAGGAAAAAAGAAAGCTTTGGTTTACCCTACTGTCACAATAATTCTTCTATGCTTCCAAACTTCAAACCAACCAGTTAAAGTGGCATCCTCCACATTATGTTCTTCTTCAAAGAGATACCAACATTCATACATGTGATACACATCTAAGCTGCCTCAAAAATTCTTCCTTATCTGCATTTAAAGAAGATATTTCAGATAAAATATAAGAAAATCTAGCTGCATAAGGAAGGTGATAGACCTTGCAGACCACCAAAACAGATAATTCAGATAAACAATACTTTCATTTATGACAGACAGGAGAAAATCAAGCTCCAATCATGCTTTAGGTTAAACATGGTCGTTTTGACTAGAAGTAATTAAATAAAAGGGTATGACTTTTGCACCACTTTTTCAGTGTCAAAATGGTGAAATGGACAAAAACATACATACTCTTGGGTTCCCAGGACTGACTTTAGTGTTGTAAGTCTGGTCTTGGTCTCAATGCCATTCATAGTTCAAACATTCATTCACCAATATTTCTCCTAAATTTATTTGTGATAAAGGTCCTAAGAAAAAGTCCACGGCAGATTCATGACGTGCTGTTAAACCACAGAATTGTGCACACCTTTGTGCTCAAGTGTGTGTAGATTTTATTCTTTCCCAAGAACAAATCCTAAATAAGAAAACTTTGATGCATGACAGAAACTTTGTCTCTTGAGTGTACAGTATTACTGCAATTACACCACAGCTTCGTTACTGCTGTTTATTGTTAGATTTTACGACAAAGAAAAGAAAAAATGAATTGTTTATTATCATGCCGTGAGGGAAAATAGTTCTATTATATTAGCAGCCCCACTGCTAAACTAGCAGTCTGTGGTCTTCAGTCATAACAGTCAAGCAGCAGTTCATAATTTCCCAATCATCAGGGTAACAAGCAGCAGCCAAAACATTAGGCGATGTTACAGGTTGTAAAAATCCCACAGCTACACACACTGTCACAGTTAGATATTAAGAACTTACTTTTATGTGAAGCTAAACTTTGTATTCATTCTGAATTTGAAATATCCGCCTTACCTTAAATAATACAGCAGATTATGCTCCCTCTGATTGTCTGATCTAATTCTGTGTCTCAAACTATACATTGTACCCTACATACCTAGCGACACTTCTGATGATTATTGCTCTGTTTTAAATTTTGCATTCAACTGTGCAATAATTGGATTGCCACTCTTTTGGTCTAGTCTTATAACATGAAGTACATTTAAACCAAGTTGATAAGTAGAACATGTATTATTTCTTTATTTCTTAAAGTTTCTTTCTTTGCTTCTGTGATCATTTATTCATTTCAAATATTAGCAGTCTAGACTGCATTTTCACAAATGCATTCATTAAAAGGTTCTTTTAAAGACTTTTTTTTTTTTTTTTTTACATTTTACTATCTTGCACCAAACAGTCTAAAATTAATACTATTCCCCCACCTGTAGTTCTCCACTACATTGAGGTCCGCCTTCAAGGCTGGCAAAAATAGCTTCAGCACCTCAGGATTGGCCAGTATTTCAGGAGGCGTTCCCCCGATGGAGGTCATCCACTGGAGGAACTCTTCATCTGACAGGTGGCTTCTCTGTGGGGCCTGTAATCTAGTTTCAGACTGAGAGAGGATCATATACTTGATTAGCTGATGCATGTAATACATTCTACATATGCAGAAACATCATCTTAAATTGAAAAATAATAATAATCTTAAACAACCTGACACTAGGTGAAGTCATCATAATAATTCTTTCATGCTCTCCAATCAACCAAGTGTAATGAGTTACCAATACGTAAGTGACACCACTGCATTTAACGGTATAGCTCAAACAAGTGTTGCTAATCTCGCTAGCATTAATCAAAACACTGTTTCCTGAATGAACTTTAAACCATCTTGCATATGGTTTTACATATGGTTAAACTTTGCTCCCGCCATCTTTGAAATCACCACTGTACTACAAAACTTACGTAAGGTGCAGAAGCTCCAGAAAGAAACACATGCACTGGTTCAAGATTGTGAACTTGCTTCACACGCTCAGCAAAGGCATAGCTGGTCATGGCACCAAAACTGGTGACACAAATGAAAAAATTAAGTCATTTTAGCTAGCACAGATTAATTGTATCAACTGATTGCGTCAATTAATTGTGTCAATTTATGACTATGCAAAACACAAAGAATAATAAGAAGTAAACAAAAGAAAATAATCAAATTACACTTAATCGCACCATCAAACATTGCTTTGTTTTAGAAACTACAATTATTTCCAAAATGAAAGCAAGCTCCACTCTGATCTGAAAACATTATGGGTTTCTGTTTATCCTTCCACTGTGAGAAAACAACTCAACACTATGGGTCTAAAAGGATGTTTAGCCATCAAGAAGCCCTCACTGAAAAAAGGAAAAGGACGGAAAAGAAGAAAATATGCAAATCAAGCAAAGAAGCTTCTGGGGTTCTCATAGCAATGGACTGATCACCACAAAGTTCAGACCTCAACATCACTGAATGTGTTTGGGACTGCTTGGATTGTGAGAAGAGGAAAATGCAACCAACTTCTAAGATGGTGTGGAAAAATACCAATGTAGACTTCTATGCTAGTCTCCTGAAAAGAATGGAAGCTGTTTTTACTGGAAATTAAATAAAGGATAGATGGTCTCTGACATTTGCAGAGTACTGTACACATAATACACTTACTACTTTAATTACATTTTAATATAAAAAAGTGTCACAAAGGCTTTGTCAAGAGATGCCATGGAAGAATCACTTTTGGATTTTCAAGTGTGATAAACCTCTCACAGGTTTAAAGAACCATCACATTATGTAAAGGTTCTTTAGCTGTCTCATTATGTGGAGGCTCTGGAACTGAACTGGAAAGGTTCTTTGCACCCAAAACATCTCATTTTCAAAAAGAAATTCTCTTAAAAACATAAACTGAAATGTTTTTAGTCAACCGTAAGTGCTCCTTTTCTAGCATCAGACAGAAAAAATCTTTCTGCGCCAGTGCCAAAAAAAATGAGAATGTGTCGAAGAAAGTAATATCAAACATTCACACTGATTGGTGTGGAGAACGCCCATCATTGTTTCAACAGAAATCTCATGAAGCTTCTTAGTAACACCGACCTGTGTCCGAAGAGGGCAAATGGTTTCTCCCTGAGTCCTGGCAACAGTACACCAATGACCTCATCAAGGACCTGCTGGATGTGCTGGAAGAACGATTCTTTGGCTCGGCCTTCTCTGCCCGGTAGTCTGACTGAATAAACTGCATTCAGATGACGAAGAACAAAAAAATGAGGTCTGAAACAAACTTGACCGGGTTATACAGCCTGCTGTGAACATATGTCACTGTCCATCAGAGCATGAAAGTACAAAACTTTTTAAGGAAGTGATGCCTCAAAACAAACAACATATGAAACATCAATCAACCTTTAAACCATTAAAGAAATAAATGTACTGGTGAGACTGTGTGATAAACAGCACAATACTACAGTCTTACATAAGTGTACTGTTCTATACATCAGTGGTCCTTGAACCTGGAGAACACTCTGCTCATCTACTAATCCACTAGTTAACAAGTCATTCCTAAGTTGAAGTGGGAGTGTTCTGGCACAAAAACACAAAAACGTGCAGAACAGAGGATCCACCAGGACCAGAGTTGGCAATCACTTCTGTACATAATACTCTATGGCTGATCTTGGAAAATACCTTCAACAGAGCTGTTAAGGAGCCTCCCCCAGCGGGCGTAATGGATGGAGCCTCCACCTGCCCACGGGAAGCAAATCAGCCTGGCTACAGCGTCCGGTTGCTTACTGAAGCAGTTAATGACTTTATCCATTCCAACTAGAGAAACAATAAAGCAAAGCACAAAGACATACATTATGTATTTGGCCCTGTCAGTCATTTTCCAGATTTTTTTCTTTTTGATAAATCTCTGGCATGTCTTCTATAACTTATCTGTCTTAAAAAATGAATTACGTTAGCACAACTTAAATACAAAAGAAAACTAGCATGTTGGCAAAGAGTTAAGGTAACTTTATTCAAATGCTTTACATTCATTCTTTTTATTTAACAACAAATAATGGTATGTTTTTACAACTGTTCAAGATTATAACAGGTCACTGACTCTTTTCTCCATTTACTAGTCCTAGTTTTAGAATTACGTACGTTAAGTAGTGGTTTCAAAGCGCATGAAACAGTCTCGATGCCTATAAAGTGTACCATGTCGCCTCAGCACAAGCGGAAAATGTGCTTTTGTTTTTCGTTGTTGTTTTTTTTAGCCAAAAATTTTGATGATTGACTTATACATTTAATTTTACATTTCAGACAGTCGACAATGAACTGTAGATATCTTGAACTGGAGCTTCCATACAACAACTCATCTATAAACATTTTGGTCATTTCCTACACATGTAAATGTAGTCTCGCCCAAAGACTCTTACTGGTACAGCGTAGGGTGCTAGCCCATGTAGGAGAATAAAACCCCCAAAACATAAATTTTTTTTATTAGCATTTTATCCAGTCATAAATGAACTACAGATATCTGTAATGTAAAGCAGGCCCCTCAATTGTAAAAACCATAAATATTTATATTTTACATGTTTGTTCCTAACTCTCTTATTAAGGATTTAACAGAAATATTTCTTAATATACTCGGTTTTGGTAATCGTTTTTTTGTGGTAATGCTAAAATTATTGTAACACAGGATATTTCTTTATTAAACAACATAAGACAATAGAAGAAGTCTGCCTCTCCCCAGTGGAATAACCATTTTTACTCTAACAGCATCCATAAGATTTTTGGTTTTAAAAAAAAATTATGCAAATTCATGCAACTTTTAACTCATCTTTTCACATCCAAATGTCCTTTCCTGTTCAGTACAAAACTACTTATAAGAATATTAATATCAACAGGCAAAGATTCGTTGGGCTGGATATGGTTTTAGCTCATTCACCTGTAGTGTCTTTCCTTAAGCAGAAATAGAAAACCAAGCAAGTAGATGACAACACGAGCTTCAGATCTTCAAGAGCCTCAACGGTTTACCGGATAATATCTGAATCTGTCACAGCCTGTAATCGCCGTCATAGCTGATTTGAGCAGTTATTTGTCTACAGTAGATTATGCAACCAGAACACAGCGAATAAATCCACCTGCCACTTAAACACAACACATTCTTTAGCCTTACTACCCAGCCGCAGTGAACCCTGATCACTCTGCTGACACCGTACAGGAACTACAGTCAGAGCTTCCTCCAGTTCACACGCTTCCCGAGGTGCCTTCAAGACCTTCTAAACCACCTAACATCGCGTTTCATTAGCCGAATTCTTCATTTTGAACATGCTGGAGTGTGCAAACCTATAAAACAAAAACATCTTGAGTTAACTTTCTGTCATCGGAGATAAGACCGTGTCTGTCTCAGCGCTCCGTAAACAGAACAACAACATGAAAATTACGCACAACGTAGTTAAACGTTCTAAATCACAGTGATGTTGAATGAAGCACCGGCTTGGCTTCTTCTCTGGCGAGCACAGCTAGATGCAAAACTCAATGCTGCCCTCTGCAGACCACAGTCCTAAAAAAAAGGACACAACCGTATACATACATACATACCTACATACACACACATTTGTTAATAGCATATTACAAAAAATGGCTTAAAAGTAGTGCTTCAATAGATTCCTTTAACAGAAGAGAGGTCTTTTTGGCTTTTTCTGTTCGGATATAATCGTAATAAAAAATCATAACAGTTTGAGGTCACTACAAAATAAATTAGGCGCCAATGCCATGACTCTGGATTTGTGAATATGATAGTTGCCCAGTAAGGTTAATCATTTTAAAGTCTTATTAAGTTTACTTGAGTCAATCTCATAACTTAAGAATAGGACCATTGTTTCGTTTATAAAAATACATTTTGGTAAGGACATAATTAGGGATCATTAGGGAAATTTCCTTCCAAAATTTCTTAGCAAGGATGCAAGTGTAAAATAAATGAGTCAAGGTTTCCAATTCTGAATGGCAAAAAGAGCAGGGTGGGGAAATATCTATTTTAAACTTATTAAGTAGATAATTACAAGGATAATATTTATGTAAATTCTCTACTTGGAGATTGATTGGCCTCACCTAAATGTAATATTTTAAAGTGAATTTCTTTAACCTCATTGGGGAGCAAAAATTGCCTGATATCCTGCCACAAAGTTTCTGTCGAAAGCGAGGGAAATGTATTTTTCCATTTATATATTGCAATTGGGAAGCAGCTATATTCATTCGTCATACATTTTCTAATATGGTGACTGTTACAACAAATATGTAACAACTGTAGTAGCAGCGAGCTTTTATAAGGAGAAGTAATTTTGGTGAAATCCTTTTAATAATACGATTATATTCTTTCCATGAAATATTAAACTTAAAATGTTCTATAAAATCATTGTAAGAATATCTTTCACCATTACTTTTTAACAAGTCTACAACAAAGATTAAACCTTTATCAAACAATTGTATCTTTACTTTATCTTTAACTTTGTTAAAGCCCAACAAAACATTTTCAAAGTACAAAGAAAAAAATCTGAATTATTATGATCAACTGCAAATCTGTCCGAGTGTTTCCGAAAACGAAAGTGGGGGCGGAACTTGTAGCAGGATGCTACTGGGTGACCAATCAGAACAGAGTGAGTGAGCTGACCAATCATAACACGCTGGGGGTCGTCGGAAGGCGGGGCTTAAAGACACAGGAGCTCTATGAGTGATTCAGAAAGCGTATGAATGTAGATAAACAGTATGAGAGAAAACAACGTGTTTTGGGAAAATTAAAGAACGTAAATCTGTTCCAGTAGACCGCATAAATTAAAGTATAAACTAAAATAAGCATAATAGGCTCAGGCCGCATTGCTTTAGATTACAGCCAGTGAGTAGTACAGAGGAAGAGTTTAAGTGTGCAGTATTTGTTTGGACTTGGTTGGTATTATTATAGTATTATTTACTTAGGGTATAATTAAAAACATGAAGGATGGATATACCATATTTGATGTCTTTAAATTATATGGTGTCTTTATTGTTACATTTTTAGTAACGTGGACCAAAATGAGCGACAGGCTTCCAGGATGTGACGTCGTTTCCTGCCGTTGGTATTTCCTGTAGGTCCTCCTCCTTCAGCCGAGTATAGTGAGATGGTGAACCGGTTACAGGACCGAAAGTCGGAGAGAGAGTAACCGGCAAAGAAGGACGACGGAAAGCGACAGAAAACCCCACTTTCGGTCCAGGGAGTTACGTTTTTATGAGTGGAGGATTTCTTAACCCTTTTAGCCGCACGAGACTGTCGCTTTGTGCAACCTTGACGGGTTTTAAGAAACGCTGTCGAGCCGCAGACTGAGACCAGTCTCGGTTACAAGCAGCCGAAAAGAGAAAAAGCGCTTTACCACTCTGGGGACTCTTTTACGAGGGTTTGGTTAACTCGTCAGCTGGGAGCAATTACGGAGCTCCGGCAGACGGGAAACGGTGGGGGAGCAGAGAGGAGACACGTCGGTTAGTCTGTCTGTAACGTTACCTGTCGAGCAGACCAGCTGCTGCTTTGCTAACCGAATGAAGCTCGGGCCTAGCTGACCCACAGCGACAGCCTATCAGCCGCAGTGGGAGAAAGCGAGAGAGAGAGACGGACCAGAGCGGTCGGGGAGAGGACGGTTAGTCGGCTAGCCGAGCCACCGGCAGCGGCTCCAGAGAGGAGAACCACCCACTACCATCACCCGAAAGCCGGTGCTCCAGCTGTAGGAAACCGGCTGACTAGACTCCGGGCAGAGACCTCATGAATGGAAATCGGTACTACAGGTAAGTGGTTTGGTTGGTGCTCAGGTAGCTGGAGTGTCAGCCTGTGTAAGTGTCATCCGGAGCGGACGGTGTTTCTGCGGTTAGTTCAGCAGCAGCAGCAGCGCTCTGTAAGATGGAAGCTATAAACGCTTCTAATGATCTGTGAGCTGCAGAGTAACGTTAGGCAAGACTAGGACCTCATTTTCTAGTCTCCGGTGTTGGAGTATGTAAGGTTTGGGGCTCGTTGGAGCTTGGCGGTTTATTTGTGAGTCGGTTGGTCATTTCGGTTATATCGGTTGGCAGCGCTGCGCGTGGAGGGTCCTGTCGCGCTCGCGTTTTTCCACGTCACGACGGTGCGGCTCGCCTGTCACGCACAGGTGGTGGTGTGGCGATCAGGTGCTTGTGTGTGTGTGTGTGTGTGTGTGTGTGTGTTTGTTTTTGATGCTTTGAGAGGACACACTGAATGCCACAGTTTAAAGCTATGAGGAGCTGTAGATCACCTCACATCTATGAAGTATAGTGTACAGTACAGGACTGTCACGATTCAATTCAAACCGACTAGTCTGTTAAAATAATGTGTAGTTGTGCAGTTTTACTAGATAGTCTAATGACTGTCTGACTAAGAGTGACATACTGTTTTTAAATACACTTATGCTATTTAGAGTGGTAGTCACAGTAAAATCTTGTTTGGCAGGCTAAAGATTCTGCACATGGGAGGGCAGTTAGTATTCAGATCTCTTTCATGAGCATCACTATCGGAGAGTAAAGCCACACCAATAGGGTCCCATGATTCTTGTAACAGTAGGGACACGTAAGTTTAGTTTGTGAAGACATCTGCTGTAAATGGTACAGGTGGGAATCGCCAACAGCCCAACGATACAGTAGTGTCATGATACAATATTACTACAATTGTAAGAATCTTGTAATATTCTGCATGTTGGGACATATGCTGTTTATTACCAACTGCAACTTTTGCCCCTGAAGGAAAACTTTGTCGAGATCTTTTTTTTTTTTTCTATTAAAAAGTTTTCAGTTATTGTTCACTTTACTTCATTCCTATTTATTGTAGTGAAATGGTATTATCAAGCAGACAAACACTGTCATAAAAAAAACCTTACTTTACATTTCTACAATAAAATATAAATTCTTGCAGTCCATCTATCGATACAATATTGCTGCACAAAATATCACTGTATCATATTGTATCACAGTACTACACTGTATTCATTTTTTTTTTTCCCCCACCCCTAGAAAATGCTGCTATATTATGTATATGCCCTGATGTTCGTTGCATTAAAATAAAGTGCATTAAGTTCAGTTTTAAGTGTTCTTATGGGTTTTTCTTTTAGGGAGAAGCAGTGGCTGGTGATCACTTTTTTCCTGCTAAACCGGAGCTTTATTTATATATGAAGTATTAATAAAGGTGTTTTGTCTTTCCGTAAAGTATTCTGAAATCTTCGAGGGGTTATCGTTCAGTAAAGCCTAGTTTACTGTTTGAGCTATAGTAAAATCATGAAAATAAACTCCCCGTGTACTGTCCAGTGACGGCCCAGTAAAAGTCAGTAGAAATAGCTGACCTCACAGAGGTGGGAATACAAACGTGTGTGTGTGTGTGGTCACACAGGGGAGTGTGGGGGAGGCTTTTGAGTGCTGGTTGTCATGGCGACCGATTTGCCGGTTGCTGTGTCACTGAAGCACCGGCTATACAAATGGAATTTCTGCATTGACAACTTTCCGCAGAAATTATTCAGAACAAAACCGCATACTGATAAAACAGGAAGGTGGTAATAAGAGTTGGCCACAGATGATCAGATTAGTACTCTGCTGTATTGATGTAAGCTTTAGTCTGCAAGTGGTTTACAGTACAGGACCGTGTACTCCGAGCTCTCTAACGGCAGTTAGTTAGAATGAAAATGAGGACGAGGACGAGGACTTTTAAGTGATCACACTCGTTTGCGTGTGTCTTTTATTGCACAGAGAGGTATTTCTAACATGGCCTCTCTTTCATCCTGCAAAGCAGCTTTTCTCAATCTGTCCAAGCCAAGTTTTTTTCCCCTGGCTGGTATTGAGCCTTTGGCAGCAGTAGGTTTTTTTGTATTTGTTGCTAGCACAAGTTAACACATTGTAGACTGTAAACCTCTTCTCCTTACTCTACTCCATACAGGGATCTGCAGGTATTTTTAGTGTAGTCTTTCTGGAATTCCAGTCTAAGTTAGAAAAAATGGATGTGTGTGTAAAGGAATGTAGGTGTGTGAATATAGGCTTATGTGGTAGGAATGCAGGATGGTATTGGAATCTTACCAGAAGTGGCAAATAATTGCTTTACAAAAGTGCATAGATATTAGACATTGGTTAAATGTTTAGACGTGTCTGGTATGTGGTGATGTATTTATTGTATGATGGAAGACCAGAATGTTTAGGTGGAATTGGGTTGCTTCGCTAAAAATGTCATTCTGTTAATTTCACTGCATTCGTAGACCTATAGAAACAATTACACAGCAAAAGTGGCACTCATACCAAAAAAAAACAAAAACAAACATTACACAAGTTTTGCTTAATTTGCCAGACTTGATGAGGTACAATCACTGCAGCAAACATTTCAGTCAACAGGCTTTCAGCAGTGCTTCACAAGAATTCTAGTCATTCCTGGACCCAATGACAGAGGTGTGGCGTGTAGAGATGGGCATTGCTAGGATTTTATCAACACCAATATCAGTACTGATACTGTTTATTGGTCCCAAGACATATTGATGCTCTTATTAAAACCATCTATAATTTGGTGCGAATTATAGCATGGCACGAAAAGATATGAAAAGATTTAAAATTAAAGGGTATAAAAAGACTATGGTCATCTCCCTGCAGATTATTAAATATGAATAATGTTAACAACCATAAACCATACAAAATTACTTACACTGGCTGGCTGTCAGGACAGCTCACACTCAAGTTCACATTTAGACCATCACACTGTCCTTCCTGTAGATTTAATGCGAGGCTGAAGTCATTTTTTCTGCTTGCTGTTCTGATTTTTCTGTTCCACCTTAACTGGTAACGTCTCAGGCGACAGGATGTAACTGCTGCACCACAGTATGTTGGACCGTTAAAATTCTAACTAGAATAGTGTAATAGTGTATAGGAAGATGACTTCATAGTGTTAATGTTGTACAAGCATTAACAAGCGTTGATGTTGTTAAAAGCTTGTTATACAAGCTTTTAAAATATTCTGCATATAGATTATGTAGGGAACTAACAACAGATACACTATATTGGCAAAAATACTCACCCAACCAAGCACCTAGGCATGCAGACTGCTTCTACACACATTAGTGAAAGGATGGGTTGCTCTCAGGAGCTCAGTGAATTCCACCATAGTTCCATGATAGGATGCCACCTGTCCAGTCGTAAAATTTCCTCACTACTAAATATTCCACAGTCAACTGTCAGTGGTATTATAAGAAAGTGGAAGCGATTGTGAACGACAGCAACTGAACCACAAAGTGGTAGACCATGTAAAATGACAGAGTGGGGTCAGCGGATGCTGAAGTGCAAAGTGCACACAGGTCACCAACTTTCTGCAGAGTCAATCGCTACAGATCTCCAAACTTCATGTGGCCTTCAGATTAGCTTTATGGAATGGGTTTCCACGGGTGAGCAGCTGCATCCAAGCCTTACATCACCAGGCGCAATGCAGCGTGTCGAATGCAGTGGTGTAAAGCACACCGTCTCAAACTCTACAGCAGTTCCCTGGATGTTCTCTGGAGTGACGAATCACACTTTTCCATCTGGCAATCCGATGGACGAGTCTGTGTTTGGTGGTTGCCAGGAGAACGGTACTTGTCTGACTGCATTGTGCCAAGTGTAAAGTTTGGTGGAGGGGGGATTATGGTGTTGGGTTGTTTTTCAGGAGTTGGGCTCGGCACCTTAGTTCCAAGTTCATATGCGTGTAAAGACAGACCAGTGAATACTTTTGGCGATATAGTGTATGATGTACACTATAGGACAAATGTAGGACATTTCAACAAGGTAGCAGAGTTTGCCACAACACTAGTGTGCTGCATTTGAAATGGTTATGGTGGTCGGAGGCATGCAACCCCTTTCGTCACACGGAGCAGAGCTCCCCTCCCGCTGTTCCAGTCTAGCACCAACCATTGAAAATGCCTGCTATATAGAGTCAACAATAAATGCCAGTAGCAGCACGATTTGTCCAAGAGCTTAGCAATACTTCAGTAATGACCGATTTAGTACCGGTTCTTGATACCCATCCCTAGTGGCATATTCTACCAACAAATGACTAAAGAAGAACAATGAGAAAAGCAAAGAAGATGGATCCTTAGAATAAACCTACCTAGTAATTTACAAAACAAAGTTTAATACACACAGACACACACACCCACACAAACAATATAACCATACCAGACAGTCAAATTTAAAGCCTACACGAATGTTTAGTTTTTAATGAAACCCTATAAATATAAACGTTATGGTTCTCCATAACGTTTTGGTTCTCCATAAAGTTTTAACTCTCTGTACGTATTGACATGCATACGTTTCAGGTGCCACAATACCTTCGCCTATCGGTTCGTCTCTACTATATATCATATATAATCAGGATGTATAATCGGGGAGTGTATGTGCATGAATCAGTGACTTGTTCTTACAGGTGAACCGGGGACTATATATGGAAGTACCTGTTTTCCTCTTATTGCTTGTTAGCATAATCTAGGTTGCCATAGAGAGAAGGCAGCCACATGGGTGCGGTCGGCATGGCAACGGCACACTGGGAACTCCAGGAATCATTTGGAACAGCAGAGTTCCCTTTGGGTGCCTTCCAGTATCAACCCTCACTCCAAAAACCTCCTGTAAATCTCCCACACTGCACAGTGTGAACACACTCATCCCAGTACCCGTCCAGTCACTGCTCTTCAGGAGTGTGCGGTAGTCCTGAACAGAAATGCTCTTTACCTTACAGTTCTAACTGTCCTTTATTGGCAGAGGTGCCTGTCAGCTGCTTCTCAGAAGAGCTTTTAGCATATTAATTAAGATTTGAATGGATAGGTCGCATTTACTGCACCAGTCTCTATGCATTATGTCAGTACTTGAGTAATTGAGTAATTAACCTATAGCTGAATAACCATAGTTTAAGAAACTTTGTTTTGTAATTGTACACAAAATGCGCATGTAGTTAAAGTGAAGATATTACAAACATAAGATTTGGCTATGAATAAACCCCTAAAATTCCGAATCTCAATGCTTGATGAAGTTGTAGAGGCACTTGGACATTTGTCAGTATTAAGTGAGCAGCTCCTCCATCACAGTATATAGGGGTGGGTAATCTCACAATATTTTATCATTACCACAGTAAATGATGTCACAGCATATTGTGGATATCATCAGTACTAAAACATTTTGATTTAGTTTTAATTTGATTACTGCAGTTTATAAATATTGAATATAAAATAATGAATTATTATTATTATTATTATTATTATTATTATTATTATTATTATTTTGTATCTTGTTTAATCTCCCGACCACTAGATACTGGTGTTGTAATCTCTCTTCAGTAATCTATCTTTAGACTCTCTTTTTGTGTAAACAAGTATACAATTTAGTTTTATACAATTAGTTATTTGAAAATAGATTGCCTTTTTTACAGTATTGCAATATATCTCAGTAAATGGAATCGTAGTCCTTGTATTGTGATGGGTAGTATATTGCCAGATTCTTGCCAGCACACAGCCCTATCCAAGACAAGGATTTGGCACCCTGGAGTTTAGGTTCTTATTTTGTCTGTTCCAAGCCTTTGGAATCATAGCACATCATGAAAATCTCTTGAAGTAGCCTACTGTGATAGAGTATTCACTCTCAATCCTGCATATACATCCCTTTCTTCCATCTTCTAGCTCGCTCTTCTGCTATTGCCTCAATTACTCATTTAGTTACATCACTAACCATCTCGCTCTAATGGGCTTGACTGTTTTCAGTCTTAAAAGTCAAAACATGTTTGAAAATATGCCTCCCATTACTCTGTTGGGAGTTAGAAAGCTGAAGTTTGACTCATTTCCCTTTTCAGACTACCAGGTCATCCATGCTGTCAGTCTTCAGAAGGGCTGAATTGGGTTTAAAATCAGATTAAATGTTGTCCAGTTTATGCCCAACTTTACCCTAGGAGAAACATTAGTAGAATTTAAAATGTCTGGAAAATGTTCAAAAAATGAATCTAATTTATTTATAGATTCACTGTTTTATGAAAAATGTACATTTTAATTGATCATCTTATAAAAACCAAGTGGTCTGAGTTTACACTAAATAGACAATCATGGCTTCATGTTCCCAGTACTTGAAAGAAGCACGTGAAGGGAAAGGATTTTTATGATGATTTGTAACTTTGTAATACGTGTCCAGTACCGTTTGTTGTGTTTTGTACAGCACACATAAGAGCTGTTTGCTAACTCGGAATTTTATTTTAAAGGGTAAGATGAGTCAGAGCAGAAAGAGATGAGATAATTGTCTGATGTCATTGAACGTGTGTTTGATCAGACTTTCGATTGCTCAGTCACAAAGCAGACTTGGCCGGAATAAATATATTTTTTACGTTTTGCGTGTGGTGAGGTGTGATGTAAGGTGTGGGTTGTGAGCATTTGCATTGTCTTTGATGTCAGGTTTGCAGTATTGTTTCCTCTAAGTAGATGTGGAGGAAATTGGTGAGGTTGAGTACCTCACTTTGCAGGCCATGCTGTGTTACAGCTCAGTCACCCATCCTCAACTTGACTGATGCCCTAGCCTTAGCAAATATGCACCATTTTCTCCCCTAAATGAATTCTGCCTTAAAGATAATTAGAGAGAGGAACTTTTTTTACACTTATGATAAATAATACATTGAAACTTGAGTGGTACAGTATGCTATGTGCCCTTCTGAAAGTCTGAAAGAAAGTTTGAGAAGAACCATTAAGTGATAGACAATGTTTTAAATATAAGAAGTAATACTTTTAGCATCATAAAAAAAATACTTGTTTGTGGCTCATTGAAGAGATTCAGTTTTAAATGTAAACTTTGAGTTTCCTGAGGTCCTGATTCTAAGTCATTTTAAATAGCCTTTTAGTGATGTGATATTTTTTTTTATTATTTTTTATTATTATTTTTAATAAGCTTAGAACATTTTTCATGCCTGTTTCTGCCATTACTGGGTTTAGTCCTAGACCTACACTGTTCCCAGTTTTCCTTAATAACAAAAGTCGCACTAATGGTGGTGCACTTTTATGGGTTAATTTGTTCCACCTACTCTCTAATGTACAATCAGCCAAGACCAGATGACTCAAAACCGTTTCTAGTATTGAAAAAGCATCTTCAGACAATGACTTCATCCACATTGCTAATAAAGCTATGTATGAGAGGACTTGAGTGTTCCAGAAAAACCTCAGTCTGTTATGACTCATGACTAAACAATCAGCTCCAACAAGTAGGTCTATGGTCATTCAGTACCCGGCATTTATAAATCATGCCACTGATGTTTAGATGTTTAGTAAAGGTAATTAAAAGTGGTGTCAAAATTAATGCGCTGTTAACATTAATCTTTTTTTTTCTTTCTTTTTTTTAACAAATCTAATCAAATCTTTCTAAGTTTAATCCTTCGATTTCCTTCCCTATTTTTTAAGCCTGTAGCCTGGGTGTTTAAATACAGCTTTTAAATGGCCAGTTCCACTGATGGCAAAAATATCTCAGAACAGGCAGCAAACTAACAAAAACAACAGCAAACTGGAAAGCTTTAGTTGAAAGTTTACTTGAGAGAATTCAATGTAACACGTGTTCACTAGGTGTATGAAAGTTGGAACAAAAGGGTACAATTATTCTTGGTTAAGGAGATTTCATCACAATGCTGTAAGTTTTTCTCTTTACTCTGTACTCATTATATAACTGACCATTTTGGGGAAAAAAGTACATGGAAAGTTTGTATTTAAAATGGATTTGAGGTTGCTGCTTAAACATAACCGTTGACATGCACATTCGTTCATCTTTGTAGTAGCCAGGGAACAGAATAACCTGGAGTCCAGACATTTAAAAAATGTTATATAAAACATATTGTATAATGTAATATGATGTCAGTGCTAAACTTCAGCAGAGTATTATCATTCATCAGTTGCAAGTTCCTAATGAACCCATATGGTTCTATACTAAATAAACTGCACATATCTAATGTTCTCCATCTTTCTTTTGTGGAGCTTTTCTTTGGGTAATTCCACTAATAATGATACGTGTGTATGCAGGAGCCGTTGGGGCTGCGCCCCTGTTCTCCGTGCCACGGAGGCCTGGCTATGGCACCATGGGGAAGCCCATCAAGCTGCTGGCCAACTGCTTCCAGGTGGACATCCCCAAGATGGATGTCTACCTGTACGAGGTGGACATCAAGCCAGAGAGATGTCCTCGCCGTGTCAACAGGTGCGTGATGCATTATTTGTGATGACCTTTCTGACAGGAACAGATTAGATCAGCACTGATCAGCACTGTTCCTCTAAGAAACTTTATGAATACAAGCCCAGGAAGCATACTTTTACTAGCTCTTGACAAAGAGATCAGTGTATACATGCTCTCACTTCTCTTATTCAGTGTATCTCTTAACTGTGAGATCCAAGAGATGCTTTTGTTGAAATCATTTAGCCCAAGTGACTCATTTAAGTGACTCTGAGTCACTTAACACTAGAAAGTGATCTGAGAGTTACTCCCTTTTTTTGAAAGGATCATATCAATACACCAGACCAAACTGACCCTGAACCATTTATCAACTGTCTTCTGTCACTTGTCCATGAACAAATCTTTATTGTTGGTCTATTCGGCACACCCTAGGGAAGTGGTGGACTCCATGGTGCAGCATTTTAAGGTGACCATCTTTGGGGACAGAAAACCAGTCTATGATGGCAAGAGGAGCCTCTACACAGCACAGCCCTTGCCAGTGGCTACAGGAGGGGTAAGATAGGTCACACAAACACACCAGGGCTATATACTTACTTTGTAGTCGGTATGGCTGATTAGGGCTGTTATGAAATGTTGTCGGACAATTAATTAATTGCCATATAGATAATTGAGTTTAATGATTTAATAGTCAATTATAGTAACAATTATCATGGCCAAATTGGCTAATTGGTAGTTAGCTAGTAACACTGTTAGTACTGTCAAATTGATACACCTACAGAGTGCATGCACACACTCTCAAGTCTCAGGTAAACAGAATCATGTGCACTCAAGCAAAGCTTTAATTTTTTTTCTAGAGAGTAAAATATGAATATTTTATGAATATGAATATATGAATTCAACTTCGCATTATCCTTTAAATGGATGCTCTGTCCTCTAAAAAGCTGTCATTTTAGCAACAGTTAGTTATAACCAAGCCTGTGCTTGAGTCTGACCTGCTAACTAAGCTCTCTCCCAAACACCAGAGACCAGTTATGATTTCTGCTTACTGTCAATCTGCTTTTACTTTCTCAAACATTTCATAATTGAAATTAGTGTCAACAGAGCCCATTTTTAGAATCAGATCTGTGCTGAGATGAGTGGCACTGTTGAGTCTCTAGCAGGCTTGCTAAGCTGTTGCCAGAGAGCCAAACACCACAGAACTTGAGGTTTAATTTTGTCCTTTCAGCAGTTGCTCGGCTTCACTATCTCGTGTTTGAATCATTATTTTTAGTCATCTAAACTTGTGTCGGTGCTTTAGTTATCAAACATCCTTGTTAGCAGCACTGTTTAATATTTATCTATTGTTTGATGGATGATTTGGCAATGATGGCTTGACAACTGTTGATAATCATGTAAAGGGAACTCCTTGTTATTTTGATTTTGAAATAAAGCTAGGTGAGATGGAGATGGCAGAAATCGTTTTAAGATTCTTATTGTCTGATTATAGTCAAGAAACTTCAATTTGAAATGTCAGCCCTGTAGTAATTGCATTGAGGCTAGCAAGAAATTGTGTCTTAAATTTCTATATGTATGCAGACTTTCATTCTGGAGGGTATTTTATGTTACCTGTTAAACTGAAATAGCAAAACTAACTAGAAGTTACATGCCTATACACGTTTGGGCTTGAAAACATGACCCTCTGGAAACCTGGCACCGAATGATGGCATATACTAATTTATCTGCTATAGTGCTCACTGGGAAATCATGTTGGAAACAGCAGATGCGGCGGTGACATAATGAAGGCAAAACTCTGTTAGTGTTCGGCTCTAGTAGGCAACAGGAGTCATTACTACTGTCTTGTTCCTGCAGGTAGATCTAGATGTGACCTTGCCAGGCGAGGGTGGCAAGGACCGACCCTTTAAAGTTTCCATCAAGTTTGTGTCACTAGTCAGCTGGCATATGTTGCACGAGGTACTAACAGGACGGAGCATGCCTGAGCCTTTGGCGCTGGACAAGCCAATCAGCACCAACCCTGTCCACGCTGTAGATGTAGTCCTACGCCACCTGCCATCCATGCGGTAAGCTCTATCACTGTTTAAGTCTTTGTGAACATTGTGATCCTTAGAGTGTTGACATTATTGATCCAGATTGGGTTTGAAAAGGTTTTGTCTCTTTCTTCAGGTACACCCCAGTGGGGCGTTCCTTTTTCTCCTCTCCTGAAGGCTACGATCACCCGCTGGGAGGGGGCAGGGAGGTGTGGTTTGGGTTCCACCAGTCAGTGCGACCAGCAATGTGGAAAATGATGCTAAATATAGATGGTTAGTGCTACATTACTTGATTGATCTGTTTATAAATGAGAGTTGAATGGAAAGATTTAGAAATCTGTCTAGGAATGTGTGCAGCAATGCATTGTTTATTATTATATATTTTTTTTATTGTTATAGCTGAGAATGTTCCATGCTGTTTTCTCTCTCCCTCTTTCTCCCCTTCTCTGTCTCCCTCTCCCTCTCCCTCACTGTGTTTCTGATTCTTCTGTTTCTGTAGTGTCTGCTACGGCGTTCTACAAAGCCCAGCAAGTAATCCAGTTCATGTGTGAGGTTCTCGACATTCACAACATCGATGAGCAGCCCCGTCCACTTACAGACTCCCACAGAGTCAAATTCACCAAAGAAATTAAAGGTACTGTTCCCCTGCAAAATCTTGAACGTGCTTTATTGAATCTGTCGGATGTTGCATTGTTGCTTGTACGGTATCATCATAGTGGTTGGTAGTATATAGTGGGCAACACTTTAGAGTGGTGTTCAGTCCCCCACCTGGCCAAGCTATACCAATAAGAGTCTTAGGGCAAGACTCCTAATAATGTCTTTGCCTGCCTGTGTAAATGTAATGTGCTCTGGATAAGAGCATCTATCAAATGCCATAAATCCATATGTAAAGGCTAAGGCTACTAAGGAAAGCCTATTGATGACAAAATATGCTATCTGCTGTCTTGGACTAAAACATTGAGTTGGCTAAATGCCCTTTTTACCGTGATCAAATATTCTTCTTTTACATCATGTCCATACATGAATGTGCAAAAGCTAGGTTGCATACTAGAAATCTAAAAATAAAAAGCCTATAAAAAGTGTCTACAAGCGAGCAATTGTTCTCTTCTTTTCCTTTGGTTACTTATATTGCCCTACAAATGACACATCAAGTTATAAGCTAGTGCATTTCATCTTTAAAAATTGTAATTTGAAATGTCTGATCCTTTCCTCAGGTCTAAAGGTGGAGGTAACACACTGTGGCACAATGAGGAGGAAGTATAGGGTGTGTAATGTCACTCGTCGGCCTGCCAGCCATCAAACGTGAGTTGATGAGTAGCACAAAGTGTCTGCTTTTAGCTGAAGTTATCATTTTAAAGATGGTTATGGTTTTAAGCTAGGGAGACACCAGAAGCACCAGTCTTCTTATAGCTGCAAAAAATTCCACATTCCTCACTTGGTTAGTTGTTTCATGTATCTTAAAGGTTAGTGAGGTGTATTCAATATAACTTGTATTATTACTTCATTGATTTGTAATACATGTATCAATCACACAGAAGGATTTCAAAATGAAATATTTGAGAGCAAATGCTTTTGCTGAGATTGTCACTGTTTAGACTTTTCTGTCCGTTCATTATAGAACATCTCATCACATCTACTGTGTTTTTTCTCAGGTTTCCTCTGCAACTGGAGAACGGACAGACCGTAGAGAGAACAGTGGCACAGTACTTCCGAGAGAAATACAACCTGCAGCTCAAATATCCCCACCTGCCCTGTCTGCAGGTGGGCCAGGAGCAGAAGCACACTTATCTGCCCCTGGAGGTGAGAGCCACTTGCCCTTCACTGTTAATGTTTAATAGTGATGGTAGCTTACTCTGTGTTCAAGTGGGACACAGCTCTACCTAAGGATTGTCCTCTTGAGATGTTCATAGATGTTTGTTTAGGTGGAACATTTACTAGTTTGCCATGTTAGTCCTAGTGGGAAGCGTCACAAAGTGCAGAGACACCTAAAAATCCCCTGCATAGCTCTCTTTTAGTTTACTTCTGTATCTGTGAAAGTACATGCAGGTTCATACATGCTGCAACTATATGAATTGAAATGTCAATTACTTGGGTAGTCTTCAGAGTTATGAAGGTGTTTGAGTTTTTTCAATTATAAAGCTGTTTATATTTAGGCACTTTATATTATTACATTGGAAAATGTATTCATCTGCTCAGAAAAAAACAAATGACAAAAAGAATTAAATCACCACTCCTGCAGTATAAGCCAACACTTGGTTTGGCTAATGAGTGCTTTATGTTAAATCAAGTGAACAGGTCATGAAATGTAACAGATGCGTTGGCAGGGATCTGTAATCAAAACCAGATTATCATGATTAAATTGTTACATTTGGCTTTTCTGAGAATATAGTGCATATATATATATATATAATGAGAGAGAGTTTGGCTAGTTTTTAATTGTTGAATGTTTCTGAGAATGATCTCTCTCTCTCTCTTTCTCTCTCTTTCTCTCTTTCTCTCTCTTTCTCTCTCTCTCTCTCTCTCTCTCTCTCTCTCTCTCTCTCTCT
>CM067475.1:25009593-25106592 GCA_034552555.1 Semaprochilodus insignis
CTCTCTCTCTCTCTCTCTCTCTCACACTCTCTCTCTCTCTCTCTCTCTCTCTCTCTTTTACCTTCTCTATCTCTCTCTCTCTATCTCTCCCTTAGTTTGGTTAGTTTTGGCCTTCATATAACTGTTTTTCAATTTGCCTGTCACCTTCTTACAGGTGTGTAATATTGTAGCGGGACAACGCTGCATAAAGAAACTGACAGACAACCAAACCTCCACCATGATCAAAGCCACAGCTCGTTCAGCACCAGACAGGCAAGAGGAAATCAGCAGACTGGTGAGCATCAGATTACCCCCTAGTGGCCTGGAGAAGTAATGGGGTCCTAAAGTGGTGGTCATTATCCCACCTCCTGGAGATCTGCTTTCCTGCAGAGCTTTGTTTCAGCATGCCCCCCCTTAATTAACACCACTCCATTTGACCTAGCCCGTCAGGGACTTCTGAAGAAGTTAATTAGCTGGAGCAGGTGTATCATTATGGCTGGAATTAGACAATGTAAAACAGTAGATCTACAAGACCAAGGAGTTTCACGAAGAGTGATTTAGTAGAACAAGCATTTCAATAATAAATGTACAATAATAAGGAAGAAGAAATAATAATAATAATAATACTAATAATAGTTTTAAGAGCTGTTGGTCAGATGACACAGAGACAGAAGCGTGAATTTGCCTCGGCCGAAGCTCCGTCTTAAAAATTTCAAGAAGAAAATACTCTCACATTTAGTTGAAGTTCACTTTAGGCTGAAATTGTCCTATGTTAAAATGGCTTATATAAAATGTCTCTCTCTCTCTCTCTCTCTCTCTCTCTCTCTCTCTCAGTCTCTCTCTCTCTTTCTCTTTCTCTCTCTCTCTCTCATATTCTCTCATTTCCCTGCCGGCCACAGGTTCGCAGTGCAAACTACGAGGCAGACCCGTTTGTGCAGGAATTCCAGTTCCGTGTTCGGGACGAGATGGCAGAGGTGACGGGCCGCGTCCTGCCCGCCCCCATGCTGCAGTACGGCGGCAGGGTGAGCTCTGAACACTTTCTGGTACCTTCTCTCCTTTCAATCACGCCACTTACATGTGTGTTTGTTTCTTGGTGTGCTGTGCTTCTGGATATAGTTTACAAGACATTTAAACACCCAGCAAAACCTTTTCTCTGCAGTAAATGTATGTATGTATTATATAACATTTAAACAAATGCAAATAAATATATTTAAAAAAAAAAAAAAAAAAAAAAAAAGAATGATGTCTGTTGCAACAGTGGTTCTCAAACCACTCCTCAGGAACGCTCAGCCTGTCCATATATTTACTAGCTGGAACTGGTTTAAGGACCACTCACTTAGTCACACTGACAGCCATCCAATCACAATGTATCATTCGTGTTTATATTTATTTAGATTTATTTTAATGTTAGTATTATTTTGAAAAATAATAATAAGAAATACATATGTATTTTTTTTCCTCAGATTGTTGCCCAGTACTGTATATGCTCGTTATCACTTTTATTGGTTAGCATTTATTATATTGGTGCATTCTGTGTCTGAGCTTCTATGAACATAATATATATACGTTATAAACATACCTTATAAAAACAGAACTCCCAATTTAATTAGAATTTGTGTAATCTCAGATGCTGTAACTCTGCTTCCTTGCTATGAGGACCACATGCAGTCCTGCAGTCTGTTACTGAATATACTTGCATTACAAAATATCATCTTGATAAAAATGTTGGAAGAATGTTTATCCATGTCAGTGAGAGTCCTCTCAGTAGATGACATTTGCTGTTGTGTATGTGTGTCTGTAGAATCGCACAGTGGCCACCCCAAGCCATGGAGTATGGGACATGAGAGGAAAGCAGTTCCATACTGGTGTAGAAATCAAAATGTGGGCCATCGCCTGCTTTGCCACCCAGAGACAATGCCGGGAAGAGATCCTCAAGTATGTGTGTGTGTGTGCGCGCGTGTGCGCGTGTGCGCATGTGTGCGTGTGTGTGTGTGGTAATAATAATAATAATATATAATAACTTTTACACACAAGTAATCATCAATGGACAATAAGAGAAAGTACATTGTAAGACAATTGTAACTAAGTCAGTGCTGTTTGTAATTTGTCTCTCTGTTGTTCCATGCAGGAGTTTTACAGACCAGCTGCGAAAGATCTCAAAAGATGCGGGCATGCCCATTCAGGGCCAACCCTGCTTCTGCAAGTATGCTCAGGGAGCAGACAGCGTGGAGCCCATGTTCAGACACTTGAAAAACACCTACGCTGGCCTGCAGCTCATCATCGTCATCTTGCCCGGGAAAACACCTGTCTATGGTAGATACCCATTGTTTGAAAACTCTGTGACATGACAGATAACTCGCTTAGTGGGTAAAGTATGATTGTGAATTGTGATTGGTTGGCAGTGTATTTAATTTGTATTTCAATGTTTAATAATATCTACCATTTTTAAAGAGGTACCATGTTTTTAGAAACGGCTAAAGTAGATTTAAAACTGACACAGAACTTAAGTACGGTAAGTAGTTACAGTTTCTGGGGTTTTTCGACAGGTGTAAACACATCCAGTCAATTTGGCTGGAAACCAAAATTCTTCAGAGATGGATTTCGACCCCATTCAACAAATGGAAAGGCTTTTCTGTAGGCATAAACAATTACGTGAGCAAAAATGTGTCTTTTTTAGCATTGACTAGCAGGTACAAGGATAGAAAAGGAAACAAAAAGATGGTGGATATTTCCAAATCCTGTATAAATAATAAAAAAAGTTCCGTCTTGCACTTTGCACATCATATTGTAACGGTGGAAACAGTAAACCAAAGGAAAAAGTAATAATAACGCCTGTGGTTTTTGAAGTGAAAGACATGAAGTGCTTTTAGTGAAAGTGCAATAGTATCTGTAAAGGCAGTGCTTGAATAACATAAATTATAAATAAATGTACAAAAACAAAAGTAGTTTAAAAAGTAAAAAAAAAAAAAAAAGTAAAAGTAGTTAGTGTTGTAAGACACCATTAAACCACTGTTCATTTCCTGTTGTATTTAAATCTGTGTGTGTACAGCGGAGGTGAAGCGAGTTGGAGACACTCTTCTTGGAATGGCCACTCAATGTGTGCAGGTGAAGAACGTGGTTAAGACTTCTCCACAGACCCTCTCCAACCTTTGCCTCAAGATCAACGTCAAACTAGGCGGCATCAACAACATCCTGGTCCCACATCAACGGTACAATCTGTTAGCATGTAGATGTGTACAGTGGCTGTGGCTGAACAGCAGGACTCATTCTTTCTCTTTTTTTCAGTCCATCGGTGTTCCAACAGCCAGTTATCTTCCTTGGTGCTGATGTCACTCACCCACCAGCAGGAGACGGCAAGAAACCCTCAATCGCAGCTGTGAGAAATGACTTATTATGATCAATCATTATTTGTTAAGTTTTCTTATTTGAAAAGCTAAAGGTACACTTTAAAGGTGACATACCACTTTTCCTAGTTCCTCCCAGGTCTTAATGAAATGTTTGTGCTGGCGAGAGTGTGGCCGCTTGTTACCATGCCATACCAAAGCATTCTTTTCGCATACTTTCATTTTATGGTTAAGTCATTCACCTGTTGATAAAAAGTCAACAAACATTAAAATAGCAAACTAATAGCGTTAACAATATTGTGGATCCTGCAGAAAGTAATGTCAAGAACATTCTAGAAAATCTCTGTTAACATATTACATCAGCTGTTAGCATTACTGATGCACCATTTAAGGCTGAACAGGAAAACAAGAAGTACGAATAAGAAGTTGACGTCAGCCACAAAGCAAACACGTACAGGTTTTTGCCAAGTATAGCAAGGTCTTATCAGCAAAAATAAACTTTATCCATTCTGGTGTGCCCAATGACAGATCCACATGCATAGTGCATTTTAAAAGATAAATTGATGCAAATGAAAGCACAGCCAATTAACAGCTTTATACTTTTTTTTTTTTTTGTTCCTCTGTGTTTGTGTTCTCCACATAGGTGGTGGGGAGTATGGATGCCCATCCAAGCCGGTACTGTGCCACAGTGAGGGTTCAGAGGCCCAGGCAGGAAATCATCCAGGACCTGGCATCTATGGTTAGAGAGCTACTCATCCAGTTCTACAAGTCCACCCGCTACAAACCCACCCGACTCATCTTCTACAGGGACGGTGTGTCCGAAGGACAATTTCGTCAGGTTAGATCTTCTAGTTTTAGGTGCTACGATAGGAAAAGCAGTATACTGGACTTTTTTCATAAGTATTCTAGCTGTATAGGGGTTAAGCCACCACACTCCACTGCTCCTACAGAAATGACTCTTTATAATGATTGATCATTTAATATAATTTCATTCAATGTCATACAAGATTTTTGTTTATTTTGTTAAAAGTAGAATATGTTTTCTTCTGCTTTTGATTTATCTGATGTGTATTTGGCAGTGACCGTAGATGATGTTCTATAAATTGTGGGTTAATATTGTTGTACCCATTTTGACGGTACTTTTATATAGTTTATACATTGTTGAACAAACATGTAACTGTACAGTAACCTTTTTTTGACAGTGTAGTGACTGTCATTCTGTTGCCCTTTATGCACGAACAGTTACTTTATGTTTAAAACTCCCCTAGGTGCTGTACTATGAGCTGCTGGCCATTCGTGAGGCCTGTATCAGTCTGGAGAGAGAGTACCAACCTGGCATCACCTACATTGTTGTCCAGAAACGCCACCACACACGGCTTTTCTGTGCTGACCGTAATGAGAGGGTGAGAAAGAGTTTTATCTTAGACATTCTTTTTAACGTTTTGTTACCATCCTTACAATAGATCTTACTGTTTCTCTATTTTCTTTCTTTCTTTCTTTCTGCTATGCTTTCTCAGGTTGGCCGAAGTGGTAACATTCCTGCCGGTACCACGGTGGACACGGATATCACCCATCCATATGAGTTTGACTTTTACCTCTGCAGTCATGCTGGAATACAGGTAAAGTCACTAAGACCGCACTAAAGCTTCACCTTTTTATCTGCCATATAGATGCCTACTTTGCTACCTGTGGGGTGAATGATAGAAGTAGATATTGCTGTAGATATATTTGTTATATAATGTTTAGACTTTATAATTTAAGCCAACAAATTTAAAAAAAAATTAAAATCCCTATTTTCTTGCATATTAAATACCTTTTGTAGATTGCCTCAAAGCTCACATAACACACTGAAAAAGCAGTGTAATTTGTTAGAGCGTGTATTTTTTGTGACGAATATAGCACTGACAAAGCATACTTCTTTATCCACAAGCCCAGTTTTTTTTACCTCTCCTAATCTCCTGTCTCTGACTTGTCACAGGGCACGAGCCGGCCCTCGCACTACCACGTACTTTGGGACGACAACTGCTTCACGGCTGATGAGTTCCAGCTGCTGACCTACCAGCTTTGCCACACTTATGTGCGCTGTACACGCTCTGTTTCCATCCCGGCACCAGCCTACTACGCCCACCTGGTTGCCTTCAGAGCCCGCTACCACCTGGTGGACAAGGAGCATGACAGGTGAGAGAGAGCTTGTGACTAGCGTTGTTGGCTGTAAGAATGCACTAATAGGGCTTACATGTAATCAGAATTGTAATATTTATTTTCATTTGTAAACTCTTTCTCAGTAGGCCTGAGAGATACTGGGGAATAATGCACATTGCAATATTGTTTTGAAAAATTTTGTGATATTTAGAAAAAAAAGAAAGTGATTCCCAACTGTGTTTAATTGCTGGTCTAGGAACAATGTGGTTTGAGACAGTATTAAGGCAGTAGTTCGGTATTTATTAGATTTGTGAATTATGTTCAAAATACCACTTTGCAATTACACTGTGACTGCAAATTGCAGTACACCTACAGAGACACATTAATGAGTCCTGTGTATGATGTGGTTAATAATTGGACTGCATGGTTATTGACCATTATTATTATTTTATTTGCTAAGTCACATGGATATGTTGATTGATCCAAACACCCAAATATATTGTGCGTCTCATGCTATGCTCAACCTCGGTTTTATTAATCTTTATTTCTTTAAAGTTTACAGTGCCAATTTCGTATCTGTCTGTTGGCTCATTTCTGATGAACTAATCCAGTTAACAAAATATCATGAAGTGAAGTTAGCATGATGTCATCGTATTTGTGTTACAGCTACCCATTTTACTGAATTCGAGTGAAGTTGTGGTGCTGTTACAGCTAATAATGTCTGCTGCTCTAAAGTAATTAAACGGTGTAAAGTAGTTCTAAAACGGTGCTGTGGCTGAATATCCAAAGGTTCGGTAGAAGTTTACTTGTACTTATACGTTACTTCTTTTTAAAGTCTGAACATGAGTTGAAGTGTTAATACTACCTTTTCCCTTTTCTTTCTTCCTCATTGTTTGTCATCTCTCTCAGTGCGGAGGGAAGTCATGTGTCCGGGCAGAGTAATGGTCGGGACCCCCAGGCTCTGGCCAAAGCTGTGCAGATTCATCATGACACCCTAAGGACCATGTACTTCGCCTAGCCCTGCCTCCTCCTTGCTAAAACTCACCTGGCTAACAGTCACTTGGCATCATGCACTGAGCTGGAGAAGGCTCCTCCCAGTTGCACCGGCAACCAACCACAGGCTGCCCTGCTGCTAAAACGAGCCAAATGTAACTAAAACCAATGGGAGGGGCGGGATTAACACTGTTATGCAATAGAATAGAGTAAAAAAAACAGCCAGTCTTTTTTAAGAACCCACTCCATATTTCTGCTTCTCGCCATGTTGATCTGTGAGTCCTAAGAATGAGGTGCGGCAGTTATTTATTAGCATTGAATTTGTCTGTGTCTGTGTGTGTGTGTGTGTGTGTGTGTGTGTGTGTGTGTGTGTGTGTGTGTGTGTGTGTGTGTGAACCTCTTGGAGCTCTTCTAATAACACTGAGGTAAATCAGCTCCAAATAGGTGAATTGATGGTTCACAAATAAACGTTATCATGAACCTCAAGCAGTTTCGCTCTAGCCAGCTGAAGATAAGGTCACCAGTAGAGGTCGGTGTGGCACCATGAAACTGTTTGAACTGTTAGATGTAGCCTTTTTGCTTCAGTCTGATTATAGACTAATGCCAACATGGTTTAGATGCATTTGGTTAGGGGAAGAGGAAGAGGATGAGTCATCACCAAAAGATCAGCTTTTAAGATTGAGTTCGTTTAACCCAATTTGTCTGAGGCACTTGTAGTGTCTGGATGCCTTTTTCTACTGTTTTTCTGCCTCTGTGTTTGCATCTTAAACAGAGCTCAGATTTGACTCTGATTCCTTGACTCTGATTTAGCCTACTTACATCATCTGTTGTAAGTAAAACTGATAACGTTCATGCACTGCTTGTAGCGTTGCGTTTATGATTACCCTTTTTTGGGGGGGTAGAACAAACTGACTGAACTACCCCCCCCTTCTGCGCAAGCAGTGAGTGACACATTAGCTAAGAACTGTGCTTTTCCTTAAAGTACAACCTCTGAACATCCATTACATTCAACCCAAGGTTGGTGAAAGATTTCTGTTCAGATGAGTGAGTGTGCAAGCTTTGCTCTTTAAAGGAATAGTTCAGCGGAAAATCAAATTTACACAATTTTCCACGTACCCTAGATGTTACCAATCATGTGAAACGTGTTTAGAGTCCAAATTTAGCTTCTTTGGTTTAAAACTGGAATTGCAAGGCTAACGTTTCTAACAAACACTAAAACTCAGTAGTGGCCTAAATCTTTTCCATAAATACATCCCCAAAAACTTCTCTCAACCCACTAAGACCGCATCCAGCTCTTTACTGAAGTGGTGTAGAATTACTTACATTAGACTATAAAAATGAAGAACATTTCTGATTGCTGCAGACAATCTTTTTAGAAAGAGTAGTGTAATAACAGTAATGTTGATGGTGTGGGAGGTCACTGATAGAAAGAAAGGGAAAAACTAAACATGATGGTGGCTCAGCGAGGAGCTGCACACACCATAGAACACTTTTGATTTTGGCTTTGACTCTAACACCATCCTAACACTCACCACTTGATAACCTTTAAACTGGTATCATTTCACTTGTCAGTTGGCTGGAACCAAGCCTGTGCTGTGTGTCACTTTAGGCTTACTAAGCTGTTGTTAGAATAGCCAAAACACCACAGTGTCAAACACTACAGACAACAGATTTGGTTGCTGTCTCAGAGACCTTTCATCATCTAACCAGTGTCAGCAGAGCACCAGTCAGAATGAAGTCTGTACTGTTGTGTGTTGCACTATTTAGGTCCTTGACCTGCTCACTAAGATAACATTGTTATCCAGTCAGGCTACAGCTATAAGCACCGAGGACCAGATTTTAATTTCACATTTCTGTCCTTTCAGTGCCTGTGCCTCAACTTCACTCCCGTAGATTTGAATCATTATCACCTACACTTGTTGGTGCTTCAGTTTTGTGGATGTATCTTTACGGAAACTCTTTGGGCTATTTGGATGTCTGTTGGGTTCTAGTGAACTAAAGTGTCAAAATTTCTCTTTTTCAACTTTTTAAATGTAGTCACCCGTGGTTGTGGGATCCAAAAGGTACTAAAGGAATTTGTTGGCACACAACCTTGCGGAAGGCTCTTGAATGATCTTGCATACTCACTTTTCAAGAGAACATTGATATTTTACTGCACATCTTAAATCTTTAAACTATTTATGAAAAAGCTTTTATCAAAAACTGTTAATAGTTCATCTGTAAATCATTTAGCTAACCTATCAGTGATGGACTGTTTTTCGTTCTTTTACTGTTGACTGACTAACACTGTCCTCTCAGTGCAATAAGCCACCCGTTGACGGTTCTGGTATATTGTCATTGTCCAATACATACCACAACTTGTGAATGAGATTTCATCGTAAACACTGTTTGCTGGCTAGTATGGCATTTGATAAAGGATTCTGAATGTTTGGAAAGGGAGACAGATTTATTCAAATAGTGGGAAGGAATACTGGTGGGCATGCAGAGTTCAGAGTGTTATTTCCGTGCCCATGTTGCAGAAAGGATTTGTTTTTGGATAGGTCCTGTGGGTTGAATTTAGTTGTGTATTTTGAGACAAAGTGCCTGGAGACACCTTCTAAACACATCCAGGCCCTTCTGGAGAGGTTGAAGTATCTGTGCCATTGAACCTTGTGCTGCAGTTTGGTAAAAAGCAGTGTTTTAGAAGTGACTTTAAAACGTGAACAGTGGAACTGATGGAGTTAAGTTGACCCTTTAAGCATCTTTGAGAGCTCATTTAAAAATTGACTTCAGAATCAAAGGCCATTTTCTTCCTCTCTTTTTTTCCCCATCTTTCTTTTTTTCTGGTTGGGCAAAGCATTTACTGCCATACTGAATATAGTAACTGCACTAATCTTCTTCAAATGTGAGCTTGTTTAAAATGCCCCTTTGGATCTGCTTCTTGATCTGCCTGTCTTTTTGGGATTGTTGGGCCAAAAATACTAACAGTGCTAATCCAAGCTAGCAGCCGCCAATTAGCATTATGCAAATTTTATCATGCCATTGTGTGGACACTAGCTCTTGGGTCATGTTTTTGGTCGGACTCTTCCTTTAATTCCACAATTACTCTTCAGGAAGCAAATCGGCCTTTTGGTCTTGGAGTACGGTGTAAACAAGAAGGTGTGAGGAATACTGACATTTCCTTGATTTTTATGTTATCTATGCTGATTGTATCTGAGCTTTGGAAGACAGTTCAAGCCATGTCCGTGGGGTTTTGTTATCACGTTTTCGGATCAAACCAATGTGCCTCGGTAGATGGAGATAGCCCTAAGAGTTCCCTCTGTGGAAGTTAAAATTCGAGGGCTGTTGTGGTATTTGTTAACTCTGTGACCTCTGCCTGCCTGTCTCATTGGTGCGGCGCTGTGCTTGCTCACTGTTTCCTCTCTCTCCTCAAAGCCACGAACCAGGGTTTTTCTTCAGTAAGATCGGTAGCTTAAGCCCGAAGTAAGAAAAGTCTAGTTAGAAACCTCCTCCTGTCAAACAGGATATCTGGCTAACTACAGACCTGAAATACCCCCTTAGTGTAGCTGCTAATCCAAAAGATGCCACATAGAGATCTATGTTTGTAAGGAGAGAGAGAGAGAGACAGACGGTGCGCGTCTGTGTGAGGAATGATGACTGTAATACTGCACTTAACTGTTTTAACCCGCTGTGTGGTCTCAGATTGGGCTAAACACCTAAGGTGCTAAGAGGTGCGGTGCTGTAATTTTTGGGAATCGGAACAAGTAGACCACCATTCCCTCAACGTTCCACAGCTAACCGTGAATCCTCGCCATGTTTTTGTTGTGTTTTTTGTTTGTTTAGTTTTTTCTGCGGTGGGGGGCAGGCGATATTAAAAACTGAAATAGAAGGAATGTTTTGATAGATGGAGCTTAAGCTTTAAAGACTTGTTTGGGTTATTGTAAGGACGGGCTATTGTAAAATGACTGCTGTAACAAGTAAGCTTGTTAAATGCTGCAGTTGAATTTTTATTGCATTTCAAAGGGCCAGATGTTCAAAACCCCTTTAGCTTAATTCCTGAGCAAAGTAAGAGTTAGATAACAACATATTTTTCAGTCCTCTAATTGCAATGAGCCTGTCTCGCTCCGAGTGTTCAGAGCTTTTGAACAGCTGGTCCCTTTATACATGTTGATAACTGAACAGTCTGTGCAGTTGCAGGCTAGTTTGAGGGCTCTTTCACATTATACAACCGACAGATTGATTCCTGTACTCATCAGCTAATTCATTCCACATAACTTTCCCAGTGTTTTAAAGTGACAAACTTATGATGCAGTGCTTGAAATTGTCGTTTGTCCCCGTCTCATGAACTTGTCTCTGTTGAGGAATGTGCAACGTGAAAGAGCCCAGACGATAAGTCTGTAAAGCAGCTCTGCAGTCCTGTTTGTGAAAACCATGTTTGGCTGCTTTTGGATGGCTTCGGTGCACAGCACTGTGAAAACACCCAAAGTTTCCATACATTTGAAGCGTAACTGTTACTACTTCAGCACTACCAGCATTTCATTTTACTTGAAGCAGTTGAGATTAGGCATGTTTGCATGCATGTATGACCGTAGGAGTCCTGTTTGTTTTGTCCTTTATATAATAACAGCATTCTGTAGTAAATTCTACTGTCTACTCATGTTGCCACGGAAATGGTTGCTAGAGCCCGGTAGGCAGGGCATTTCAAGTGGGGGGTGGGGTGGGGTTGTTATTGTCCTGAGGTTGGAGCATAAACTGTGATGTAATGCACTCCGTCCCCTCCCCCCTATTTTTTGCTTAAAGCTGGTTTATGGATGCCTTGGCTCAAAGCATTTTTAATTAAGAACAGAAGTATATTTGTATATTTAAAGAATGGATCTGTATAATGCACACCACTTATTTTTGCTAACAAAGTCTATGAGAGATACCAGATGATAATATAACATTAATATTGAGAATAATGAGAGTGTCTAATAATAATAATAACAATAATAATAACAATCGGTAAAACATGCAATAGACCGTCGACCTCTAGATTTTATTTTGTCTTGTTTTTAGAAATTAATGTTCACCACATTGTCCTAGGGTATTGGAGCTGTTTTAAGTGGCGAATGTTGTTTAACAAAAGGCTGATCCTTCAGTCCTCCGACCTTACCCTCATACTTTCTTTACCATTATTTAGGGCAAAAGAATAGATAAAGCACTGCCCTTTAAAAGTCCACTTTGAGGTGTTTCTTGCAGCTGAAATTGAAACGTTTTATCCACAATGTAAAAGATCTGTTTGATCTGTATTTTTTTTCTGTGGCTTTTTTCCCTACAAGTTGGAGGTGAAGGTTCACCCAAAGAGGAGAATAGTGAGTGGAATGTGCCTTTCCTGATGGTGCTGATCTCAAACTAGTAAATAAAGGACAAAAAATAACTTTTGAAATGTTCAAAGGGCACAACAAGCCTCTGTCTACATTGAAGATGAGTATATATTGATACATGATATACTGTATAATGTGTGTATGTGTTCAAAGTGTGTGTAATTGTACTCTTTGTTTGCCAAGAACACGTCAACATACTCAGTTTGCCAGTTACATCGTGTCAGGACCAAACTTTTCAGGAGTGTCTGTGGTCGAGTTTAGGGCACTTGGCATGGCATAAGTGACTGTTTGGGCGCCCACTGTCTAGGCTCTAGCCTTCAGGAAGCCAGTCCCGACCGCCTTTACTCTGTCTGCACCATTACAGTTTGCCAGACCACAATATATTCAGGTTGTCGGTAGTTCCATATTCACTGGTTTTCTGATTAGCAATAACTAATGGTTATTCAGCATGGAGGACTTTTGTCACATCGTAGGAGATGACTGGAGTATGCTAGAATGCCTGAAAGGGAAAAGACCTGTAGCTAGTGCTACGCAGTTTCTCTCATTAGTTTTCAGTGATAGTTTAGAGACCAGCCTATGGGTTTAATCTACCCCAAGTTGATCAAAAATAGTTCACTTCACTTAACGCTTAGCTCAGGATTTCTATGTATGAATCTGGATTTAACATACACGTCCAGGATCAGATGTTGGCAAAAGCTGCTAAGAGTTTTGGGTCAGGGCTTTGTAGTGCCATGTCAGTCCCCTCTCATCCTGAAGGCATTCCATGAAAGTCTCCAAAAAGCAGCACCTCTAGCAGTGAGGTGCACACTTCATATAAACAAATCCATTTTTCTGGTTGCAGTGCAAAATGCATAATGCTCTTGATGGCCTGATAATGGAACTGTCCTGTTTTTTGGAATACAACTATATATTTTTGTTTTGTTTTGTCTTATCTGATTCTGGTATGTCATTGAGCCTTTTTGTTTTATTGTTCTATTTAATTGACAATATTTTAATTAAATATGTATGTATGCAGAATTTCAGTGTGTGCTTTCCTTTGGTGTTGTTTTTCAGTAAGAATGTGGGTAAAAGGCTAAAATATCCATCTTTAAATTTAAAGATGGATATTTTAGCCTTTTACCCCCATTTTCCAGCATCAGTTCCAGTTCCCCATTTTCCAGCATCATTTTTCTAATTCAATCATCTACAGTTCACTTCATTTAGAGTGTTTTCAGAAACTTGCTACCCTGATTTGTAAAGGTGATGATGGGAAGTATGGGTGGCCATTTTATTTACTTTCTAAAACGTTGTGTGTCTTAAGAACTTAATTGTTGATTATGGTAAAATGCTAAATATGAATTTATTTTGGGGACTTGTTTTGCCATGCAGCTCTCTGCATGTACCTCTTCATCATGAATGCTTTTTAAAAAGTTTTTTAGGCCAAAACGTCCTCTGAAAACTATCATTAAAGTTTTCAGGCAGCATATTTGTAACCAGTTTCTCTGTGGGAGCGTTTAGAGACATGAAACTCTTCAGATGCTTGGCTCCTATCACCAACACTGAAAAATAGCTTCAGTATTTAACTCTAGAATTAAACATTTCACGTCAAAGCACTCTAAAAAGACAATTTTACATGGTTACTGTTGAATTTTACAAAAAAAAAATTCAAAGACTTTATTTGACATTGTAACTGATGTTGTTTTTTTTTTTTGTTTGTTTGTTTTTGTCCCCCCCCCCATCTCCGAATCCAACTCTGTATCATGTCGTAGTCAGCGTCATTCCTATGTTCGGAACTCCAGGTCTGATCTAGTTTTATCTATGACCGAAGTGAATGGCCCTTTCAAACGTCGCCTGTTGCACCCTGTGGTTCACCGAAAGCTTCTAAATCTGATGCATTTTGTCCCACGTTTTTCCACTGAAGGTCACTGGATCCTCTGAATTAGAGTCAAAATATAAACTTTAGCATTGATGTAGCAATAGTGAGCTACCACTCCTGCACATTGAAATTATGTTGCATGTTATTAGGTTACTGTTAAACTTCAACACTGTTATATAGTAACAGCAGATACTTTTATTGCAGCCAAAGCAATTTAACTATCACACTGGACATTGCTTGCTGGTTTGGGATATTTTGGTGTGGTTGCCTGTGTTATGATGTCATTTCGCAGTACAGCAAAGTAGCAAATATCATATTTTAAATCGTTAACAACCTCTGAAGAGCAAGTGACATTCAGAGGAACATGTATGTAGGACAGGTCTGGAATAATGGATAATTTAAATAATGGAGCACAGCAGAAATAAAAAAAACCCCATTAATTAGATAGATAGATAGATAGATAGATAGATAGATAGATAGATAGATACTTTATTGATCCCGAAGGAAATTTAGCAGCCAGTAGCGCTTTCACAAAAAACACTAATTGTCATTAGAAGTCTGGCTTGGTCCTGGAATGTCTAATATGGGATGACTTATGAATTGAATTATGGTGTGACAGAAAATGAAAAAAAAAAATCAACAAAAAACTTCTGTTTGAATAAATAATTTATTTACTATACAACAAACACATACAAGAACTAGTGTTTCACTCATTTCTTACACTAGATTTCAATTTCAGTAAAATACATTCAACATATTACTAAAACCTTCTAGTTCAATTAAGTTTCTTAGATGGAAATAAACACCCTTTTATTGTTAATATTTCACATGTTTGAACAAAGCATGACCTAAACGTTATGATCACCCAAATCACAGTTTAGTTTTATTGTCATATTTAAAGATAACTCTTTTAGGCACAAAAGTCTAATAAATAAGAAAACATAGTTTACTTCAAAACAGAAATAGTTCACAAAGAATGTTCATGACTAGTTTGGCAAAAACAAATGTACACAACTTAACCCAGATGTAGCCAATGATTCCTTTTTCAGTTTGACACTGCAGCTACAAGGCTAATGTAGCTAACAAACACTAGAAGTCAATAGTCACCCAAATCTCTTCCAACCTTAAAACTTCTCTTAACCCACCCAAACTGCATTTGGCTATTCATCATCTTCATGTAGACTTATCAAGGTAGTTTAAGACACAGTATTATTTGCTGTGAACTAAGCAAAGCTTAGGACGGTATTTGTTTGCATCGTCGTTTCCAATGCAAAATTAAGGAAACAGTTTGGACCATGAATTGACTGAATTGTATCAGTTACATCCAGGGTAAGTGGAAAATTACATCAGTTTGTTTTTGCTCATTCCCTGAAGCTCTGTGCACCGAGCAATGATACCGGCGACACTGTATGTGTCAGGATGAGAAGTTAAATCAGTATAGTACAGGTTTCTTTGCAGAAGCCTAAACTGTAGAAATATTAAGTTTGAATATATTAATATTCTTTTATGCTGCAGGGAAAATACTTTACTGTGAAATTACTTTTCTTGGTTTGCTGATTCAATATCATGATCATCACACAATTTTAAAATACACCATTTCAAATCTAAATGACTATCGGGAGCCTATAACCATAGGAAGTAAATTGCACAGCTGATTCTGGAACAGATGCTAGGGAAAAACACTGTAACACCCAGAATATTAATTCCCACATAAAAATGCAACAGCTGGATTTTCGCAGGACCATTTTTAAAGGTGCGCATTAAAGGTGCACAAAATGTCACTGTAACTGTCCAAGGAAAAGTATGGAAGTACTTCAAAATGCTCAGTAAAAGTAAAAGTAACCAACACAGGTGTTGTTCTTCTGGCTTGCTGTGGTAAAGTGCTATCATAAATGTCTCCAGCATGTGGAGAGGAGGAAAGGAAAAACCCAACAAAGGCTAACTTTACCTTCTCAAAACAGTATACACTTAATACTCAGGCTTGCAGATGACATCGAGGAATTAATTAAAGCAAACCTGATCCCATGTTTCGGCAAGTTAACGTTACAAGTTCTACATGTGGGTACCATTCCCTCGATGTGGTTCCTCAGAGCTCTGAGTGTCAGGAACATCGATCACAGAGGAGTCTATGGAGCTGATCCTTGAAGGTGTGATGTGCCGGAGGTTGTTGGGGCTCAAGGGTAGATGGCGCTGTGCTGTCTGAGAAGGCGCCACGTTCATGTCAGACTCAGCTTCCATTAGCCAAGGAGGGGGTGGAGTTTCCATCTCTGGCATGAATGCTGGGTTGTCTATGCCAGCTACAATAAGAAGAAGCATAATAACCTTTAATAATTGAAACTGGATCTAGAAACTGATCTCCACCCCTCACAGAGCAGAACTAAAAACATTTCCAGCTGCTCCAGAGAAAGAAAAACATTGTAGTAAAATGCAGTTAACCTAGTTTACCATGTTATTTAACTTGGTTCGGTGCAAAGTGGGACAGATATTATCTTAGTCTGCTTAGTCTATTGAAGATGAAGATTTTTAGGTTGTAATGTAATCTTAAATGGGTTCAAAATTAGACCAGTATGGGCAGTCATGATGTGGTTTTAGAGCGAACGTATAGTTTTGTGAACAGCTAGCGTGAGCTAGGTAACTACTTCAGGTTTTTCTGCAGCTGTGGGCAACAATCCTGAAAGAAACAGCACAGACCCGTATGCATATGCTGGTTTTGCTGGTAGTTAGCATATTAACTTCCATTGCTGATTGACCAGCTTACCAGTACCCATAACATAAATTGGTTTGGCTGTTTTTTCTAGAAGGGAAAGCAACATAATGCTGACTGAGGTGCAGTTTCTCCATGAAGTTGTTTCAGATAACACAGCTTACTCTCTTGAATAAGGTAAAGTTTATCTATCGTGAACTCTGCATGGCTATTTCTCCAACTAATTTTTCTTCACATTTGGTATGCGCATGACTTTATGCTACTTACACCAGCCTCCTTATCATTACACTCTTCTATCTGTGGCAAGCATCCTACAAACTATCATGGATAACCAGTAGCGAGGTCAGGCTAAATGAGGAACTTCAGTAGCCTAGCTACATTGTAGTTACTTGAAGTTAACACTGAGGCCCGGAACGCTGGAGCAGGGCAAACTAAAATTATGGATACGTTGTATTGAAACCTTGTGCCTGTACATTTCTACTATGAATGCTCACCTCGCACTGTGTATGGAGGAGCTCTTGAGGGATAATTGCCCCCTGCAGCTGCACCATCACCACTGTAGGCACTGTCCACTTCCGAAAACTCAAAATCTATGAGACAAATTTGCAGGGAAACAGGAAAAAAAAACGTGACTCTAAAGCATACTTGAAACTTCAGTCAGACGCATCAACAGATGTTAGAAGTGCCAAATAGACCTGTTACCTTCATCTCCATATGGATAGCTTTTGCTTTTGTCTGCAGTTCTCCCGTTAGGCATCTGGAGACACAAACAAGGTTGTTAGAACGTGGGCTTTTACATCTGTTAGAATGTTGTTAGGAAAGGAGCAGGCAGTTTCTTCTCTTCTGACAACTCTCACCTTCTGATTGGGCTCTTTCTTTGGGTGCTTTGTGATCTTCTTGGCAGGGGTGACGCCCATCTTTGCAGATTTGAAGGACTCAAGGCGATTCCTCATGGTCCTCTGGAAGATCTCCTGTACCTCGTCCTCATTCTGATTGATGGTGAAGTCGCTGCGGCTGTACCTGTGACGGTGCTGCAGATAAATAAACTGGCTTGTTATGGTGCTCTGGATGCAGTAGTCCATGTTACTGCTTATGGAAGAAAGTAAATGCTCTATTTACTTCAAATGAAAGCGTTCTGTGTATACTATACATACATTCTTTCTGCCCCTGTAGAGATGTTGCTGTAGTAGGTGGTGAGCATTGAAGTCATCGTTCATACCCTTCATGTCTTGCTCATGAATGTTCAGAGATACCGTGGGAACACTGTCCCTTCTGTGTGAACAAAGGACAAACTTCAGTTCCTCTCTGAATTTTTGATGTTGTCATTCGTTAATTAATGATTTTTTTTTCTTCCAAGGTCATAACAGACAGATTGACCTCCTTACAGCAACAACAACAGCCAATGAACAGATAATAGTGTGTCTTTCATAAACAGCCTGTGTTTACTCTCCCTCCTCAGTTTGCTCTCATGGCTGTAACTAAAGAACATACTGGTGTCTGTTTATACTCTCTAAACCAATGAGCCAGTCTGAGGACATGACCTTAGAAGAAAAGTCAGAAGTGCTGGACTTTTCTTTCAATGTCACTCAATGGGATTAGATCAGCATAGTCAGTATGGTCTTTAGAATGTTTGTGGAAGTCCATAAACCTTTAAAAAGGTTCTTCATACCCACACACTTATTCCACCTACCCATCCACTGAAAGTCATAAGAATAAAGGTTCCTAAATGCCTCTTAGCAAATATCTTGAATTGCACTCTGTCTCAAAGTGCCCTTTGACTGATGCCACAACAGAACCACTATTGGCTTCCTCAAGAACCATGTTTGAAACAGAGATTTGTGAGTGATCTATAGATTAGAGGTTGCAATAAGGCAAAAATATGATACTGTGCAATGTATATAATATAAACATCTCATCAGTTAGAACTGGTAAGTGTAAGCCTGTAGAGTCTTTAAGATAACATAAAACATCCATTCAGTTGGGCTACTTTTGACTGGTACATTATGTCACCACAGCACCGTTTAAAATGGAACTGGAAAATTCAAACAAGAAACTGGCAAATGTCTGTTTCAGAAAATGTTACCAGCAAAAGAATAATGCTTAGAATAATAGGATGCTTAGATAGTGTAAATCAGCGTATCAGGGGTAAGTAGTGATTATTAAGGTGAATCTGAACTGACTTAACAATAAAAATACACTGAGTTACTGTGCTGTACTACTAATATGAGCATCCTAGGTAGGAAGGGAGAGGTTGGGGGAGGTCTTAAATGGAAAGTATAGTTAAAAAAAGAATGTGTACATGTGGTTAACGCGACACTGCTCCAAAGGCAGTTCTACCTTTTGTGTGTGCCGTATGTGTATTGTATGTGTTTTGTATGTGTATTTTATCCCGCTTATGTGATGCAGTCGATTGCACTTACCTAATGTTAGCCATTGGTACGTTGTTGATGCCGTAGTCCAGCTCAGAGGTGATGTCAGGCATGATTCCAGGAAACTCCATACCAATCTTCTTGTCGAAATCCACGTTAGCGTTTTCACCACTGCGCAAGAAGGCCAGAGATCCACGTTTTTCTCCCTAATTTAAAGGTGTAATTAAGAAAGCCGTTGTTACACATTTGTAACAGATGCTGCGGATGATTAGTTAGCCAGTATACAGAGGATATAGTTGCTCATCGGCCACTTCATGAGGAACCTATACCATGTGTCTTTATTCCATGTGATGAATCTACTGGGTGTCAGTTTAACCAAATAGCGATTTTTTTTTGATCAACTGTCTAGTTGTTCATACCCTAAACATTTTACAACCATTAAATTCTCCTGTGGGACTATGCTCCAGACCCCCTAGTACCAGCTTAGCCCCTGTATCCATTAACCTCTAGTGACCCCCGATCAGCACCATACAAAAATACCCAGACAACAGCATCCAGTGTCTAGGAACTGGTGAAGGATCATGACTACCACAAACTGTACAACTGTACATATGAGTTGTCATCTCTAACTTTATGATCTACAAGTTGGCCCAGCAAGGTAGGTCTAATAGAGTGAACATTGAGTGTATCTGTAATTGCAGAATTGCAAAGTGTACCTTTATGGCAAATAAATGACAGTGAGTAACAGTACGTTTACCTACTAAAGTGATCCGTGGGAGGGAGAGAGAGAGAGCGAGAGAGAGAGAACAAAAAGTCATCCCAGCTCCTCACCTCAGTTACATAATTTACGGCATCCTCCAGATTGAGTTTGTGGAAGATGCTGAAAAGGTAATCTTTGTTCTTCCTGGCCTCTGGCTTCATCAAAAACCAGGTGATGTAGGTGTCCTCAAAACGCTTCCAGCTGAGGTAGTACACAGAGCAAGTCAGAAACTATGGACTTAGGTACCAAGGCATCACAATTACATCTGCAAACCAAAATCCTAATATTCCATCTCCAGTGCTCACCCTCTGGTCCACCAGTTATCTCCTATGCGTCCACAGATGTCCTCCATAGCTGCCAGAACGTGTTCACATGCCTGTGTAACAAAAGCACACATTCAAATTCAAGAAATCTGGTACATGTCTGTGTGTTCTTTCTCTCTTTCCAATAACATAAGTAATGCAAGAAGTGGGGGTTAGTGTTTACCCTGTTGTTCACTTTCTCAATAAGTTTCAGCTCAGATGGAACAACCCTCTTAACTTTGAGCCATTTGACAAGGGGCTTCATTGTGAGACCCTGTGGGAAAAATGGTGATGTTAATGCTGATGCTGATGTTAAATAGGAATTTCTGGATAAGGGTGTCAGTTAAATGCCATACATTTCAGACTGCTATTGGTACATTCGATTTGACCCAGTATATGCTTCACGTCTTTTATTGTTTCTATGGGGGGGAAAGGCTCCTAGTGATCTGAATTGTGTTCTGAATGTTTGCCCAGACTCGCTCACTTCATCCAATAACAAAGACAGTACTTCTTTCATACTGTGATAGACAACACAGTGGCCCACAGAAAGCTCTGGTTTCACATGATGATACATTTTACTGTGTGAAACGTGGACACTGGTTGTGACTAAAAGCCATTAGTTCACATTTTGTTGCTGTTCTGTTATATTTCTCAATGAGAAAGTTGTACCTGAATGACGACAGTGAAGTAAACCACAATGAGCGTTGTGCTGATCATAAGGTTCTTCTCTGGTATCCTGGTCTCATCTAGTGAAGCTGCCAAACCATATGCCACTGCCCCTCGCAGACCGCCATAGCTCATGACAAGTTGATCAATGACCTCTATTGGAACCAGTCTGTACCGGTTTAGCATCCAGGTCAGGGTGAAAACACCTGGGGATCAGCACACATCCATTATAATATCCACTTATACTGAAGTGTTGCTTACACAGGTTTCTATAAATTGGTCTTTTTATGATGCAGAATGAAATGTTTTTTCATGCAACGAGCATGGCTACTTGTTTACAATATTACAATAATTGACAATGCAATATATTGAATTGTCACACCTGGGTTATGCTATTGTATTACCTATTGTAAACTATTGTATTACCAGGTTCTTGCCAATACACAGCCCTAACGGACACCCACGTGCACATACTCACCCATGAATCTGTACACAATAGCGAATAGTAATGTGAGGCAGATGAAGCCAGTATTCCACACCCAGATGACATTATCAATGGCTGTGACACCCAAGAAGACAAAGATCATTGTTTCAGAGCCATTGGCAAACACCTTCATCGCGTAGCGCACAGTAGTAACAGACTTCTCATCCATGTTGGCGTTGACGTATTTTTGACAGCAGACGCCAAAGAAAGTAATTCTGTAACAGAGAACAAACGTTTGTCAGAGGCATAGATGCAGAAAGCACACATAAGTCAAGTTTCCAAAGATGAGATAAAATTTTGGGCAGCATCTTAATGTCAGTTCAGTGCTGTCCTGATTTGCTCAACATAAACCTGTGTCTTCTGACAACTAAGGTTTACTGTGACATCATATCAGATTAATGTCAACATATAACTAGTCGGGTCTTTCCTTTCAAACACAATCAGGAATTAAAGAGTGATACAGTTTTACAGCTGCAGTTCTTATGACTAATAAATACACACCAACACAAACAGCAAGTTAAATAAGGTTTGCTTGTTTGAAGACTTTGTATTTTAAAAACAAAGATGACTTACTTTCTCTGTATATTGATGTAGTATCTCAAAACATCTACTTAAGTTCTAGATATATTGATTTAAAAATTTAAAAAAACTTACTATCAAAAAAATGACTTATTTTCTTTTTCATTGTTTTACCCCTTAAGACACAGGGTTATTATTCAGTTATTAAGATTTAATATTCAGCAACTGTAAATTATGTATTTTTATGTATTTTAGTAAGCAACTGCAGGGTGGAACCATATATGCCTGCTGTTTAAAGGGGCTAAATATGCAAATTCAGTTGATCTACATGTAGAAGAATATGTTCTTACGAAAGGATAGCTGAGAGTGAGAGCATCTCAGCGGTGAGGTAGGACAGATAGCCTAAAACGAAGATGAACCCAGCCTCAATGATTTGGATTTTTCCTGTATACTTGGTCAATAGTGAAATGATGATGGCAAATGCAACGCCAATCAGCGCCCCTCCAAATGCCACTATAAAAAAAGAGACTGAGGGAAGAGAAATGACAGAAAGAAATGTGAAAATCTGTTAAACATCAGTTGAAAGAAGAACATTGTTAGGTAGTAATAAACTACATGTAATGTGAATTATATGATTTGATTTACAAAAAATCCCTGTACTTATAAATCATTCTTTTAATTGTTAATTTACTAACTGTGTCCAATAACTGGATAATATCTTAGTAACAGTTTTGGGATGGAGGACTGGATATTCGGGCAGTGTATAAAATAGTCTGAACTACACTAACAGATTTGGAAAGCAAATAAACCAGGTAGATCACAGCTAGTCCAGAGTAATAAGATTTTTCCTTTTAAGGTAATTGAAAAAAATACATTACTGATTATACATCTTCTCATGTATTATGTCACTCCATTCCTCCGTACCAGAAGACATTTCTTAAGTAATCTACCCAAGTCTGAATAACATGGTGAGAACTCATCTCATAGCAAGCATATATTTAGATTTGAAGTCATACATACCTATGCCTTTGATGATTTCCCCTGCATTGATCTTCGATCCTCCCAAAGACACAAAAGCATCAAAAACATTGTACAGCACCTGTGTGAGTGATGAGAATGAGCCAATGTAAGAAAGAGGATTGATAGTAATCCACTTACTGTCCACATGTATTAAAAACTACTTCATAGTTCTACTTGTGAGGTGCACCAGGTCCACTATACAGGTGCCAATTTGTAGTTCATTTATTGCCTTATTATCTTCAAATAATGACTTATTTGCCCAAAACATTGACTTAGTATCTCAGAATAATGTCTGACTTTCTTGAAATCTTATAACACATGACAAGTTAAAACTTTCTCCAAATTATGAGGCATCATATGAATAATGACCTAGCATGTTGAACACTAGCAAAGTGGACCTACAGGGTTAGTGTTTCCAATAAAGTGGCTGGTAAATGTAGATTACAGCAGTAATCTGCCTCTCACTAAGCTGTGGTAGCTCGAGCAAATGAAGAAGAGACTAACCACTGTGACGCCGTCATTGAGCAGCGACTCTCCAAACACCCAGATGAAGAGCACCTCGTTCACGTGCACCTCCTCAAATACAGCAATCACAGCCACAGGGTCTACAGCTGCAAGCAGACTGCCAAACAGCAGGAACTGCAGCAGTCCAATTTGCAGATCACCTGATGGGCACATAGAAGTTCTTAAAGCTATTCTTTAAAAGTCTCATCATATTGCATAAACGGTGACAATATTGCTCAGACATACCCATAGCTCCTCCTAACCAGCAAGCCCAGAGGGACACCCCCACTGCCCCCGCATTCCAGCATGTCCCAATAATGGCGTGGATGAGGATGGCACCCAGGTTGCTGAAGAAAAGTTTGTTTGGCATGAAGTAGCCCGTGTCCAAGATGATCTGTGGCAGCAGGAAGTAAAAGAAGTTTCTTGGCAGAAGTTTGAAGGTCTGCACCTTGTCTGCACCCCAGACAATCCCTCCCAGAATTAAACCAAGCATGATGAGGAGCCCACTCTCAGGGAAGATGCTTTTGAGTTTAGCATTCAGCTGGGTCACTGCAAAAAGATTCAGAAATTCAGAATGGAGTTTAACCTATAGCATATAGCATAATCATTTACCCAGAGACATGGTCTAGTTATGTGTACAGATGTAGCATTTCAAAGCACCAACAAAGACTTATAGGTAGCTGGACATAACAAGGTTACCCTCTGATACAAGAGTGATCTTTACAAAGCAGGGCCTCGACCCAGCAGCCTACTGTTGACAAGGTGAGCAGAGTTAGCGCTGCATTCAAGTGGTGTCGGAAACTGCTTTCCCACATGTAAATTACATTAGAATGCCTGGCAAAGTCGTAGTTACCACTGATCACGAGTTCATGCAACCTTTCACCTTTTCCATAAGAGAAAAGGAGTAAACTTGTCAGTGAACAGTATACAATGTGTGTTTCTATGAAACCAAAATGCTTTCTTTACCCACATGGTGAGTGCAACTTTGAATAAGCACCCAAATGTGGTTTAGTCTAGTTCACCATCTGGTAATGACAACCTTCTGATGAGCTCCCCAATGCAGCATATGCACTGCTCTTTTAGGCTGCCTGAGTTACTGTCTTTGAGAAGTTGGTTGAATAACTACAATGTAAAACAGTCCTCGCTCTGACTGCCAGGCTAAATCCAGTTTTTGGGATATCCAGATTGCATCCAGACAAACTGGAGAGCTAAAAAACAGGAAATGCTAACTGGATCAAAACCACATTTGGCGGTGGTTTGAAATGTGATTCCAATCGAATTTTTACAGATGTCTCTCAATCCGGATGCTCTTGCTGCCCAAATCGGATTTCAAAGTGTCTTTTGCACAACTTGCAGCATGAAAAACAAATTTCTACTCTTACACACTATAGAGGAAAACAACCATCTGTGAAGTGACAGACATAATGCACGTAGACATGATGCACCTCCACCTCCTGCATCTGTGCTTGAAATCCATGTCATCAGTGTAGCTATGTAGCTCTTTATCAGAATTTTCAATGCTGTGATGAGGCATGCACCCATAACCTCAAAACCTAGCCGACCCCTAGCACTATTCCCATACCTCTCCCAACAAAATGGATCTTGAACAGACTCCAATTATTATTTTGAGCACAATGCACTTAAACAGAGTACAGTCATTACACATGGTGGCAATGACAGCACTTGTATAGTCCGAGGACAATAGGACCTCTGACGTCTAGCTATGTCTGGGTGTCATTCTAAGAGGAACAGAAAGAATGGAAGCCTTCAGACTAAAACCTCTTGTAGGTTAAGAGCAACTCTGATTGCCTCTTTTAAATGAAGTTTACATAAACGTTGTTACTGTATAACCAGCTCCCATTCTAATGTGTAAGACATTTTAAGATCCTTTGCAAATTTCTGACAGTGATGGACAGAAGTAACATAAAAGGAATGCCCCTAAGGACAGAACATCACTCGATAACAAATTTCAGACTAGCGTAACTGTTTACAGGTGATTTCTGTGAGAGGTTGCTTTGGGTTATTGTATTGCACAGGCATTATGCTGTTCTAGTTGTCCATATCCTTCCATATACTTTACTTATTCAACTTTTTGACATGCACATTTTCCTAAGAAATGTGTGTAGCTCAGCCATGACATTACATCCTGTTGATTAGGCCTAGCGTACATGCAAATATACTAAAACTTTTCATTAAGTTTTTTTGCCTATCGCTTCAAAATGCTGGTTATGATCACTTGCTTATTCCAAAGCCACATACCACAAATCTTTGCCATTCCAGCCACAAGCATCCACAGCACTACCAGGTAAGGATTCTCCACGTGATGCCAGTTTAATTTAACTATAAAAGCATTTGTTAGATTTGTCGTAGCATGATGGTGCAGGCTTTGGGAGTCCTCTTCAGTCTGTCCTGCAGTCGAAGTGCTACACATCAGAAATACTGCCTCAAGGGAAGTGAGACAGGTAGAGCGACGCATTGTTACAGTGGAATCAAGGCGAAAACTTCAGCGAGCTATTTCTACCACATCCACACCTGCAGAGTCAGGTAAGCTAGCTAACTGATTATAGTCCATGCAAGTCTGTGAAGGTATCCAGTTGTCCAGAGGTGCTGAGTGTCCCTTATGCACTATTATTCTGAACAGTCCTGGCTCAGTTGGCCCCTGATTACTCTCGTTTCTCTCCCTCAAAACTCCTTCTTTTGCCCAGAGTCCCAGGGCAGTGAGGGGGCAGTGGTGCGATAAACGCTACAGGTCTGCAGAAACGTGCAGTCAGACTTTTAAGCAATTTGTGGTGGACGTAGGAGGCTAAGAACCTCCTCCTGCCACACAAAGTTGGTGAGTCATGTTTAGTGAGGTGAGATTGCAAGTCACTAAGTACCTAGTAAAGTCTAATGTTATGTTATGCTTTTGTATTTTGTTAGTGCAATTGTATTAAATGCTAACTAAGATCACTGTATTCTCTTTTAGCTGTGGTGTTTATATTAACTAGGCTTTACTACTGTATGCAGGTTAAACTGAATCATTGCATTTTGCTGAAAGTCAGCATTTGATTCAATTATCCTTCGCATTTTATTTTTGTGATTTATTTAATCATAATTTGCTTATTGATAAATACCATTTGCTTGTGATGTTTTTATTGGTAGGTAATTATCATTTGCTATTTCTCCAGCCTTGCATTCTGTTTCACTGAACCTTCTTGTGTCAGTTACCTGTAATACTAATAATATGGGCCTGTTGGTCAGAACCATGTAAAGGTGCTACACATTGAAATAAGAACTGATGAGAACTTTTTTGGGAGCTCACTTGGGACTGCTGCACACATTAGTGGATTAAGAAATATTAGATATAATATAAGAAATATAGCTGCAACAGTGGTGAGATTTCGATGTAAATGATGATGGAAGTAATCTAACAGCCTTAAACTAAACTTATTTGAACTTTTTATTTAAGCGAGAGCGACACAGGAGCGCACTCACATTTCACTACATAAGCAGCTGGGATTTAGGCTGGTTAGTCAGATTGTGGATTGTTTGAATTGTTTTGAATTGTGGAGGTTTTAACACATATTTTCTATAATGCATAGTTTCCCCACTCAGTTACCCACAGTTACCCCTGAAGAACCCAGCATTCACATTTTAGTGATTGCTCTTGTTTCAGCCTCATCAGATGTATATTGAGAACCGCTATTCTAAAATGTGGAGGATCCATGTTTTGCATGTTCTTTATTACTTTTATCATAAATCCGCCAGTGGGAATTCCAGAGCAGCCAATTTACATCTGGATAACCAGCGCCTGAGGGTATTTTTAGGTCCAGACTGTGCTAACAGATTGTTACATTGATTTAAGGTTGGAATTCGTATCGTCCTGGAGCTTTTTTGGTGCCATTGTTCTTACTGGATACTTTCCTGACTTCGTCATTCTTATCAAAAGTATCAGGGTCATGGAAGACCTTGAATTAGACCGAGGTGAAATGAACAAGCCTTCACTGAAAGGTTAACTCTCTGTCCCTCTGGAGTTTCCTCCATTTTTAATGATTGATTTGCAGCTTTCACAATTTCCCCTAACATGCTTTCCGGAGTGCATGGGTGGCAGGTTAAGCATAATACATTTGGATGTTTTAAGGAATACTTTTTTAAACTTTCCAATTCATTAACAGTTTTTTTTTTTTTTACTTTTGGCACCTTAGGGCTGCTACAGTTACACTAGCTCTTAGTCTGAGCGGAAAATAAGCACACACAGATTTCACTGACACTGACATGATCATTTAATCTTTAGAACTGAAAATGATCTAGAAAAACATACTACACAATCACATCACTTTATCTGGAAAAGGGGTGCAACATTTCGCTCGTTTTACTTTTTTTTTTTTTTATCCCTTTTATTTTTAAAGAAATATAACCTTGGGCCAGTAGAGGGGCACAGTTCACCTGGTGCTCAACCCCAGACTCCACCTATGAGAACTACCACTGGCTCATCACCCTGCTGAATTCTTCTTCTTATTATTATTATTATTAGTAGTAGTAGTATTGGTTTACTGTTGAAACATCTGCACAAATTAGCATGCGTCTGAAGTGAACAATATGTATAGAGCAAATTGGGACATGTCCCTTGCAAATGATGTAGAAATAAAGTTAATGTGCATTGATTTTCACCTGCTGAAGCTGATTGATTAATTTTGTCCATGTCGATACTTGTTTTGTTGACTTAGGGAAGCTTTGGGAATGCGATGCGGAATTGAAACAAGGTTTGGGCTGGTTAAAGTTTCTACAAAACTTTGATAAATGTGGTTCATTGTCACTATAGTCAGGCTTATTTTAATTATTTACTTCTAATAATAATTTTAGTCATTTTTACAACAGTTTGTCTGTTTGGCTGTAGTCGTCTCTCCTTGCACTACAACAGCAACATTAAGGCCAGTCCTACATTTGTCGCTAATAAAGCATATTACATTGCATATTTTGTAGCATTCAGATTCTTACATAAATGTTTAGTATTTTTTTTTAGATGCAAAGCACCTCATGGTCCTGGCTTGTAACTCACCCGCAGTCTCACTGACTCACTCACTCATGTTTCACAAGAATGTCCACAAGGGGGAGCTACTTAAACTCACCTAACTAGAAAGAAAACAATTGTGTGTTAGCTGACTATTGAGCATTCAGGACATATAAGCAGTGTATGCTTTCTAGGACTACAAGCAGGTGCTTCTTCCTGTCAGTGATACTGTATGTTGTGTCCTTGTTTAGTATATTTCTGTATGTTCAGTATATTGTCTTCTTCTTTGTGTATATACTGTGTTGTACAGCCGTAGACAGAAAGAAGATGACAGAGCCTTACCACAATCTTTTTAATATACAAATGATCTTGGCATATAGTATATATAGCAAATAAAAACTTTTATTTAGCTGTTTCCTTTAGTGCTCTTAACAGCGAGGTTAGGACCATTGTTTTCTTTCTTTATACTGTCAGGTCACACGGCTTATGTCCATGCTAGCCAAAAAGCTGCAAAATAGCTATAACGAAAGGCACTGAGAGCATTGCTGTTCATGCTAACTTTACACAGCATCCTGCGCCTTCAAGGACAGGAAAATTACGCAAGTGGGCCATTAGCTATTTAAAGCCACGCATTATTAACCCAGAGTATTTCCACGGTAGGCACGGTTCCGGGCTGTGGGAGTAGCCATAACAAGAGGGAAACATAGACATTTGTAAAAACGTCACGCATTAACTCAATGCATACTTGGGTGATGTTTTCAGAGGTGTTCAATGAGCTCTGGCATCACCGGGTTGTTAAATGTGCCTGTGGGGCACTCTTGAAAGAGCATACAGGCTGGTGCTGCTTTAAAGAATTGTTCAATCCAAAAAAGCTAATGTTGCTAATAATTAATGACAGTGAATAGGCACAATTTAGGGATATGTAAATAGTGTTACACTAATATGTAGCTTCTTGTTTTTTCCTTAAATCTGTGGCTCTAACCTGCATGACTGTCTGAATCACAAGAGCTTGTTATCGTTGTAAACATTTTAAGTCACAGGTAATTTAGCCGCCCGGTCACCTCTGACTATCATGACTCAGTCACAATAACTCCAGCCCTTCAGGTAACAAAGGCCACCAGGATCTGCTGAAGAGACAGGTAGGCGACATGAAGACTACATCTTATATGGAGGTTCTTTAAACTTTAAAAATGTTCCACACACTTGTATGTGTCATGGTTCTTTAAAGAACCATCCCCTGAAATGTTCTATAAGAACAAACAGAGGTTCTCCTATAGCATAGCTTAAAACAATGGCACATTTACTTTTTAGGCTAACTAACACCTTTTTGTTTCAGTAATGCTGGGCTCCTAACACAAAGATGTTTTACCAATCCCTTCCAAGTTCTTTCAAAGTCTAACAGAAGTGCGGGAGCTAAAGCACACAAAGGTTCCCAAAAGAGCTATTTGGAGCTGTACCACAGAAGGACCACTTTTGTTACCCTAAAGAATCTTGATGGTTTAAGGACAATTCAATAATCATTTAAGGGCCATTTAGTAGCCATACAGTGTCAAAAACCAGTCAGGAAAGCTTTATTTTTGAGAACAAATAAAGACGATGGCAAGATGGTCTTCATAGGTGGCTTTCAGACTCTTCTAAGAAGAATTTGAAACTTTGAGACTTTTGGAAGTGTTGTACAACGTCAAGGTGACCTCTAGGTGGCAGACGTACCCCTGACAATGGTTGCAAAGTTTATGAGTTGAAACATAAACCAGATTAAACACATACACGTTGAACCACTGAAAGAATGGGTGATCATTCTACAAACAGACCCTTTAGATGAACTACCCCCTTCACACCCAATGCACCTTTTGTTCTGATCTGTGAGGGAAGTTCTGAAAGTCCCTCAAAACCGACTCTATGATAACACAAAGCAGGAAAGTTCCTGGAAAACTACCGACAGTGTAACTGATCCACGTTTGATGCATTGACAGGTTAGATTTCAAGATCTGTTAACCTCTATCATGTTACATTCTCCTTACAAGAAAATTACAGCAAAAAGGCCATTAAAGACAGGCGGTGCCTGTAGACTATCCTGTAACTGAGCTTTGATTGTGGGCGAATTCTCAATAATGGATCACCAGTTCAAATAAATAAGGCTGCTACACATCAGTGTGACAGAATATGCACTTTGCACATAATTTAGTTCATTTTAACAGGCACCCTAAAAAATGAAGGTACCGAAAAGAGCTATTTGGAGCATTGTAACAGAGGGATAAAGCTATGGTTTTCTAATCAATCCTCAGACTCCAATACATGCACAATACATTGGGACAGAGCACAATTGTAGACCTTCTGAAGACCAGTTTCAGAACATCTACTCTGAAGAGCCTTGCAGTGGAGGACTCTTTAAAGAAATATGCTTGCAAATGAGATTAAGTGTTTTTAGACCTACTTGCCCGAGAACCATTTAGAAACCTTTATTTATAACAGTACCTATGAATCTACATCCACACCCACATGGAAATGGTTTGGTGATGCTGATAGCTCAGTTAGTGCCTCTTTAGTGAGAGGTATTTGTTGAAGCCTCAACACTCTCCAAAATAAATGTTCCAAAAAGGGTTCTTTTGAGGGATTCCACAGAACAATCACTTTTGCTTCCTAAAGAACCTCTCAGTAGACTTCATAACTTAAGAGTTTCACATTAATTCCCATTTAGGAACCCATATTGTTAGAAATGTAGTTGATTCATTGCACTCAAATATTCACTGCACTGACGTATAATCTAACCTTTGGTTAAGCAAAGCTACTCGTGTGGAAGTCATGTTTCAAATGCTTCTCCACATCACCTTACATGCATTGAAACAGAATTCCATCTGGTAAGAAGTCTAGAGTTACTTACACAGTTTGCAAAGCCAGCAGACCAGGACCCAAAGGGCTACCAAGTATGGTGTTTCCACATGGTGCCATTTCCAAGAGACGACAGGCAGCGTTGTGATGGTCGATGATGAATTAGTAGACTCATTGTTTGTAGCGGTCTCCTGTGATGCGCTTGACCCACTGCTGCTCCGTAACACATCAGCCTGGCACAATGCGCTGAAGACCAGAACAGTGAGGGCAAGGCTGGGCTGTAGTAAAAGTGTCATTTTGCTGAGGTTTTGCTCAAAGTTCTTCTTGGTCTCTTTTATTCTCTTCCTCTTACCCTATCCCTTACTTGCTGTCACCTACCACCTGTAACTTCCAGCATACACTTGTCCTGTCTGACCTTGCAAGTCTTTACCCAGTCAAACGTCAGGCTATTTTCCCTCACTGGACCATTTTTCTTACTTACAGCCACTTTAACAATTGCTCTCAGTCAATGTTTCTGTCAGATTCGGACATGTATATAGCACATTTGCCATCCCTCCTTCAGCTATTGCTCCTCCCTGTATCCAATAGAAGCTCAGGTGAAGATTAGTCTGAGGCACCACCCCCTTTACTCTCACCTGTAGCATTACAGGTGCAGCAACACAAGCCTTAACTCAAGGCCATTGGACTCTGTCCAGTTCATAACATCTGGGTGTAGAGCTTAATGTTGTTTGATCAGGCTTGATGGTCCTGTGTTTGGTATACATATATTGTGTTATTACCTAATGTGAGGGTAACTATCTACATGTACTAAGTTGGATCAGATGACAATACTCAGTTACATTTTTCCTTTGATGTTTAGATAATAACTCATTTTTTGTATTTAATTTCATTATGCTACTTATTATTGTGCATCTATTCTGATGTGTCATGGCTACAGTATTGACTTCCGAGGTGTATCAATTTAATTTACATCCAATAAAAAGAGAATAGCATCTACAAAACTGCAGTTTCTGTAAAATAAGAAGGAGACGAAGAAGGAGGAAAAGGATGAAAAATAAGAGGAGCAAGGAAGAAGAAAAAGAAGAAGAAGAGTAAAAAGAAAATGAAGAAGGAGGAAGACATAAGAGGAAAAAGAAGAAGAAGAAGAAGAAGAAGAAGAAGAGTATAAAGAAGAGAAAGAAGAAGAAGAAAAAGAATAAAAAGAAAATTAAGAAAGAGGAAGAAGAAGTGGAAAAGAAGAGGTGGAAAAAAAGAAGAAGATTTAAAAAGCAGAGGAAACGGAAGAAGAAAATGAGGAAAAAAGAGGAAGAATGAAGAAGGGGAAGAAGAAGAAGAAGAAAATAAAAAAGAAGATGGAAGTAGAAGAAGGGGAAGAAGAAGAAGAAAGAAGTTCCAGTTGCTCTTTACTTTAGATGAAAACCTGCAATTACAGCATAAAGGAAGGGAATTCAGAGGGAATCAAATAGCGTTCAGGGCGACCTACATAAGTGTGGCTGCTGCTTTATGTTAACACCTGTTTAATGCTGCTGTTTAGTCCTGAAAGCACAACAACACTCTCAGTCCCTAACTCTAACATTGGACTCTAATGCAGGTTTTATAGAGCAGAAGTTTGTGTACAGGCTACTGTAACAGGCACACAGTGTGTTCCATGCCAGTTCTGATGCATCTGTTTGCTGTACCAGCACAGAAACATTATAACAACTTTATCATCACTGTTAAAGGAGCCTGTTTCACAAAGTGGGAGACTTCATGTTAGCTGAGCTGCCACTAAACTTTTTTGCAAGTGTTTACAAATGGTGTCAAGGTTTTGAAGGACTTCAAGATCCATTTAACAATTTTATTAGATACTCATCAAGACAATTTATATTTAGACATATCACCAATAAAACAAAGGCCAGCAGTTAAAAATCAATATGTGGTATTATTACTAAACCTTTAAAATTGTGCAATACTTCATGCCACCTATCTTCTGTGGAACTATAACTGAAGCATAAGTAGCCTTACTTATAAAGACAACTTAAGTGGAATACAAACTAGAAAACTAGTTTCTTCCACCATCAGATAAACAGCACTTAAAGCTTTCATCTTTGAGAGATAGGAACATCCACAGGTGTTTCTGTCTATCCTTCCACTGTTAGAAGACAAGTCTAGTCTGAAAGGATATGTAGCTGTCATGACGAAAAATTGCTTTAGGCTCATGAGTGAAAGTTTGTACTGGGATCATAAGAAGCAGATAATAAAATGACTTCTAAGACTGAACTTTGGAAGTGTGGAAAATATTCCTGCAGAAAAAGTTTTGAAAAACAGAAAAGAATGGAAGCTGTAATAAAGGCAACACACTAAAAACACATTAAAGGATATTTCATCCATTGCTTTATTCTGCTGTGATATTTGCTGTTATGTACATATGTTGTATGCTTTGTATGTTGTTGTATATTTTCTTGACACTGGAAAATGAATAAGTTGTGCTTAATGGATATTTTGACTGGAACTAAATAAATAAAGGGTGGTCTTTGACATCTGCACAGTAGAGTAATTACATAGTTATTTATGTACTGACTTATGCTCCATTTACATCAACATTCTCCCATAATTTCCAAATTTATAATTCAAATTTATGATTTGAGTCGAGACTGAAGACTGGTGATAATATTAAACATGGGTGATTTTGTTGGAACGTCAGGACGAGAAGAAGATTTAAGACTTATAAGCTATGAATTAAGACCAAGTCCTGACCACCTTACACCAAATGATCAAGATGACGGAAGTGCACCGCAACTCTAGCAAGAGTGTTTTGATTCCGACACTGGAAATTTGTCTGCCGCAGTGACATCCCTTGGAAAGTTGTTTGGTGTAAGGCCGACATAAATTGATATTTTGAGTCCAGTCTGGCACATGCATTAAATGTTTACTACACATGTCAGTCTGTGTGTTTCATGTTTCACCTACAGTCAAGTTTGTATCTGAACCAAACCAAATCCTTCTATAGAAAGTCCTTTTTACATTTGGTAGAAGAGTGAAGTGCCATCTTAGATTTCTGATAGCTTGAGGCATAATAATAAACAAAAACTTCCTCATGGAGTGCACAGTGGACTCAAAGGATACTTGAAGGTCAAGCTGTGGATGAAGGGAATCTTATAAACGCTCAACAGCCAAACACATACAGCTCCTCCTACAGTGTTCCCTCTAAAGCTCTGCCTCCAAAGCACATGCATGAACACTGCCAAAGCTAGAACACCAGTATGCTAAATTATTTGTTATCTTTAAAGACTCCATTAATCATTTTCTATTGCTGTCTCCGGCATTGGAAGGTAATATTCTCTCGTCTTTGGGAGTTACGACTCCCCTCTACCTGCTGTGGAATCAGCGTGACTGACAGGCAAGTAGATATGTGCCCTCATACTTGCTTGTTTGAATGCTGGGTGGTCCGGTTCATTCGTTTTTTCTCCAGTTTACAGAACCCGGGGCTGCCTGGCTGAACAGATATTATATCTCTGAGAGAATTTATGGGCACCAGAATGTCATGAGGATTCCTTCAGTTGTTATAAAAGGTGCACTTCAGTGTTAGATTAATGTTTAAATTTGATCAATTCTTTCTGAGCACTTCATGTTTTTGATGCTTTCAACCATATGTATAACCTTTCTGTACATACTGGGATCATCCCAGGAGGGGTGACAAATGATTTACAGCAGAAGTAGAATCACTTCATTTTGTCAAGTATGTCGCATATGCAGAGGTATTTGTCTTGGCGAGTGGGCACATGCACGACATGTAGCATAAAATACAATAAAGATGATATGCAATAATAAAGAGCTGGAAATGAAGAGATGTGTGAATATCTACACATATGCAGGTCTGTGTAAACATATCAACTATACATATATAATATTACAGAATGATGCATATTTGTAAAGTATAACATCTGTACAGTGGTGCAAATAAGCATAGCGTTACTGATGAGGAGTTACTGTAATACAGCGAGGGAGGTTTGTTGGTTCAGTTTAAGTTTAGAGTTGAAGTCTGAGGTGCCCACTGTGGTTAATGGGCTACAGCTTTGGGGAAGAAGCTGTTAGTGATGATCCTGAGGGAAGTGGCTGAAAGAGGTGATGTCCAGGATGCGCTGGTGCTTATGCAGATAGCATCCAGTGATCCGCTCTGCTGTCCTGATTATGCACTAGAGTTTGGTTCATTCTTGAGAGATAAAGGAACCAAACCAGATATTTATGGATGATGTGAGGATGGACTCAATGAGCGCTGTGTAGAACTGGATCATGAGGGTCTGCAGCATGTTGAATTTCTTCAGCTGTCTCAGGAAGAACGTTCTTTGCTGTGCTTTCTAGTCTATGGAGACCATGTTCCTCTCCCACTTCAGGTCCACTTTAAGCTGGCCCAGGAACCTGTTTGACACCATAGTGGAAACCAGATATACAGAGGGGGTTGCGCCCAAAGTCCACTACCATCTCTACTGTCTTTTGTGTGGTGAGCTTCAGGTGGGTTAGGACCAGACATTCAAAAACTGTACTGACTACAGAGGCCATGGTGGAACAGAGCGAAGTTCTAGTGATTTGTTGAAGATGTTTGTGAAAATCAGTGCTAATCAGTCACAGCAAAAAAAGGCTGTTTATTGAAAATTGTTGTAGACGAAGCTTTAAAGATGTTAGATGCAGAAAAGATTATTAAAAAACAAAACTTACAAACAGTCAACACAGAGTAAATACAAATTAGAAGGCTACATGGAGAATGGACAATAACGACTAACAAGCTGCATATGTCAGGTATCAAGTATATGATATTGTATCTGCACTCGTGAAAATCACCTTTGTGTTGCCCTTTTTATTGTCTTATCAAAAGCTTTAGCAAAGCCAGTTTTCAATTGGCCCAAAAGACCCTAATTTGGGTCACTAACTTCGAAACAGAACTGTTAACTATAAAAAATGAGCACATAGTTTTTTTTCTTAATGAGGTTCCACAGGGTTCTGTTCTTGGCCAGTTTTCATTTGACATTATATATGTGAATGTGGTTGGTAAAAGTCATTTTTACAGGGATGACACCACAGTGTATTATTTTGCTGTGTGTTGTTATGTATTTATTTTATCTATACAGTGTTATTCCAGCATTTGCCACCATACATTATTTCTTACATCCCTTTTAGAACTACTGCAAAAAGAATTAGCTTACTTTTTATACAATTACTTACAAAAATTGTACTATATAAAGAACAGTCCATGAACACATGTGTTCAAACAATTAAAAATAACTTGACTAGGACTAAACAGCTACTGATGCTCTGTATCAACAGCAAGTAGCCTACATGAAACAAAGAAACTAGCATTAGTCACTAATAAGCAATTGTTCATTTATAAAAACCCAACAGAATAACCTAAAACAATAAAGCTCAATATGAGTCAGCTAACAAAAACTGACTTTACTAAATGAGATATTTTTAGTGATGAAACATCAGTGACATTGCAGTTTGGTCTAAGTCTAGTCTAAAAGCTTTCTAAAACCTCTACAGTCATTCTGCCCCCATTTCCACTGTTTTGAGAGCTGAGCGAATCCATATCTGGACGCAGGCTGTCCTTAATCCGGAAGCAGAAGTCGGCGGACAACGCTTCTTCTTCCTTCGACAGAAAGCCACTGTTGGTTCATTTTGCTGTTGCTTTCATTGTTTTCACTCATCCTTTTGTTTATTTGGAAAATGGCGGCATCATCATCTTTATGGACAATGGACAATCATGGACAATGTAAATGTCACTTGCATCACAGGTTCCACAGTTCCAAACCAGCTAGTTCATGAGGATGGAACAGCCAAGTTTGCCGGCCATGAGCCAGGTTTATTTTGCGGTGGAAAAGCACATAATGATTTAACATTCTGGCACCAACATTGGTAGAAAAGAGCTATGTATTCTAATAATATAGAGATGTTCCAGTATCTAGCTGGTTCAGAGATAATTTCATTCAAGGCGTAGAGTCTTAGAGTAAAGCAGAAGGACTTTTCAGAGCTGCTTGTGTCTTTAAAGATAGTGTCTTACCATGTAAGAAGGATGTGTTAGGAAATACAGTTGCAAACTGAGACCTTGACCTTGCTATTCTGTGCTTTACCGAACTTCTATTAAAGTAGTGAAATTAAAAAACTTTATTCATTAGCAATATCAAAATAAAAATAAATAATGAAATCTGTTACTGGTAACTCTTAGTATGAAGTCCCAGACGTCTGGTATATTCTTCATAAGAAAGAACACACCGGTCAACTCAGAAGGTCCAAGAAGATGATGGATGGATGGCGGATGGCAGAAGAATCCTTTCCCTGGTGAAGAAAGACCCTTCATAACAGCTGGCCAAACCAAGAACACCAAACAAGAGTTTGCCTAAAACATATAGAGAAGAAATCCTGTACAGCTCTGAAACAACATCTTACGGACAGATGAAACAAAGATCAATTAGTATGGAAAGAGAAGAGTATGGAAAATAGAAGGAACTGCTTTCTGTCTAGAGCATACTACTTTACTTGGAGGTAGTGTTATGATATGCACATATATGGCTGGCAGTGGAACTGGTTCCCCTGTATTTATGGATTTCTGATGACAAAAAACAGCAGGACGAATTCTGATGTCTATTTTATTTACTTTGACTCACTTGAACAGTGCTTCATAGTGCAGATGGACAATGACCTGAAACATACTGTAAAAGCAACCCAAGACATTCAGAAGGCACAGGAGTGGAATGTCCTGCAATGGACAAGTCAATCACCTGACTTAAATCCAGTGGACCATGCATTTGACGTAGTGAGAGCAAACTGAAGTTAAAACTCTCCAAGATCAAACAAGAGCTGAAGGCCAAGAACAGACAGGAACTGAAGAGAGCTGCAGTAAAGGCTTGACAGAGCATCACCAGGAACAAACCTGATCTCTGGTCATGTCTGTTGGCTCAACATCCAAATATATATGGACCTGACCGTATATCTAATTAGTGATTACCCAAAGCACAACACTATTATTTTCTGACAGTATATTCTTCTTCTACTACTTCTTCTTCTTCTTTCTCTTCTTCTTTATGGTACACATTTTTTGCCCACTAACTTGTCCCGCAGTTTTCAACATATCGACTCGTCCGTCACTCTGCCCTCCCATTCATTTTTGTCCCTACCCAATCCCTATTGTTTCCCTACCCAATCCCTATTGTTTCCTAACAGCCACCAAACTGCATGTGCTCCCTCAGGGCAGGTCCCCAAACTCTAATCCACAGCCACACTGATCCACACTCTATGTGCCATTTACTCCTCCCTCATTCCTCCCATAGACTCCCATTCATTTCTGCCCTCACACAAGCCCTATTGTTTTCTTTGTTTGACTGTCACCAGAATGCATGTACTCACTGAAGGCAGGTGTCCAAACTCTAATATCAGCTATAAGGACCCGCACTACTCCCTTTAGACTCCTATCCATTTTGAGTAACACCTAGCAATCCTAGCAACCACTCAGTAAACAACCATCCCACCATAGCAGCGGCCTAGCAACACCATAGCCACCACCTGGGATACCATAGTAAGCCCCTAGTAACACCCTAGCAATCATGTGGGATACAATAGCAACCACCTGGCCACACTATAGCAACCACCTAGCAACAGCATAGCAACCATCCTTGATACCATAGTAAGTGCCTAGCAACACCTTAGCAACAAGCTGGAATGTCATGGCAACCACCTAGCAACACATTAGCAACCATCTGGGATACCTTAGCAACTGCCTGGCAACAATTTAGCTACAACCTGAAATGCCATGACAACCACCTAGCAACACCTTACCAACCACTTGGTATATCATAACAACTGCCTAGTAACACCTTATCAACCACTTGGTAGATCATAGCAGTATAACATTGATTAACAAACAGTTGCCCACCTGATGAACTTTAGCTCTAGAACAATGGGCACAGGAAACGGAAGAGAACTGTTTTTACATTCATAGTTTAACAATAACGTTTAGGTGATTCATCACTTGCTTGATATGAATCATCCATTCCTGACGGTTTGATAATTATATTTTTACATAATTATGTGTTTAAATTTATTAGAAACAGAGTGTACAGTGGGAATAGAGAAGTGTTTGTAAGTGTAGGCCCTGTCGACGCTTGGTATACACATGTGTGACAGCAGTGGGAGGTATAGTTGTTTACACCTGGCCTTTCAGTGTCTCGAAAGCCTGTCCTGTAATTGCACAGATCATATTTTGTAACAGGTAGAAGGCAATTTACTATGTCAGTCTCTTGCCACTTTTGTTGTCTGGCAAAAAAATGTCTTAAGCTCAAACTTTTAGACAGCACCGATTGCTAACATGACTTATATCAGTATATATGAAATATATATCAGTATATATTAGCGATAGCGAACAAAAGCATAGATACACACACTAGAATTAGTTGAGACTTCTTATTTGAGAACGAGTTTGTTTTTGGAGCTGTGCGTGGTTCACAGATTTTTAGAATTCACAGATTTTGTTCTGTCATGTGCACTAATCATTTGCCAATTTTGAAACCTCTGAGTTGCACTTAGCAGTTAACTTCTGGTCAATTCAAAGTCACAAGACAACTGATGCTTTAGAGATTTTCACTGAGGGGGGTATTGATTTATGCGTTGTCATGCGTTGTTATTTTTTAGTTAAGGAACATTGTTGACAAGGGTGGCGTCTATTAAATGAGTTTTCCTTCTGAGATAAGAGAAAAAAGAACGAAAAGAAGGAGGAAAAGTGCAGAACTGGAAAGGCTACCTAAGAAATCTGTTCTCTTCCTGTTGTTGATGGCATAATTAACAGGAAGTATTATTTACTGAACTTTTAAGTCATATACAGCATCCTGGCATTATAGTTTATTGCTAGTTCATGCTTCCTTTGAGGAACATTTCTTTTATTGCCAAAGCAAGGAAACAACAAAAGTATTCCAATCAGATTAAGCTGTACCATTACATAGACAACAACAGAACACATTTATCTTATCATCTGATTTACCTTGGCCATCAATAACCTTGTTTTACATGTTATGGCTGCCACAAAGACCTGAAGGTGAAATATTGCTGGTGGTTCATGATATATTGGGCCTTGAGTACATGTAATCCACTTGCAGACTCCTACGTTATTAGTTTGCTGCTACATGTAGAGAGCAGAATGGTTCATTTCAAATTGGTACATAGTTACACTTTCATTTTATTTCATAGCTTTGTTATGTGTCAAGAACAGATATGGATTTTATGTAATGATAGACTAGTGAAATATCTTTTGCATATTAACAAAAAGATCAAGCTACAGTCAGGATGCCACAACATGAATATTGTATTTTGTAGTGTTTTATAGCTTAATACCTTTAACTATTTGCTATTTGTGGCACACTGCAAAAATACACTTGCAGTATAAAATTACCTTTGAGCATACATGACTGGCATAGCAGTTTCCATTAACATGTTACACGAGCGCAGTTCGAAAACCAGGTAGCTCTCATTGCTCAGTGTGACCAAGAACCGCCTACTTTGACAAGAAGAAGCCGTCTGACTGACATCCAAAGAGACCAAACCCCAAAAAGTTATTTTTACTATAATTTTTTAAACAGTCCTACAAGGAACACAGTTATGCTGTATTTTTCCCAGAATACGTGGCTATATCCTGTTAATGCTTCAAAACTCGTTATCTCAACTACTCATTATTATCTTTTTTTTCAATTCAGCAATTATTGTGCTCGCAAAAGGCTTATTATTACCAGTCTAAAGAAAACCAACTGCTGGTGTTAGCCAGTATTTAAATGGAGCTATTTACTGGTCTTTTTGGACAACAAATAAAATGGCTATACTTGTGTTGTAGACATTGCAACCCCCGGTTCCCATCAGCACCACTGTAAAGCAATCCCAATCGGTAAGTGGTTCCACAATGAACCATTTCATGTCACGCCACTCTAGTTGCATCAATCTTTAACTCTACAAAAGCAGGTCCAGTAGTGGAAAGCAATGGCCATGTTATAGCTTATTTTGCTTCTAATTATATTGCTGCTTATGTTTATGCTTTCTGGCAGAGATGGGGCTGCGGTGGTAATAATGGTCATATGCCAAGACCTTCAGCCATCGTTGCATTTACTTTGCCTTTCATTGGCTACCTGTCCTTAAATAATTTAACCGGGACATTCAACATGACTGACAAGAGGTTAGAATACGCCATCAGGGCAGCTCAGCTAATTCTTCATCCTCTCATGTTGGACTGATTCAACTCAATGCTACAGTGGCTCACAATCACCTCTTGAGGTACAAAGTGGTATTACAAGAGAGGGCGGGCTGTGGCTAGCTGGTTAGTATGCTAACTTCACTCAATGACTCTGCAACACAATACACAGACGTCTTTGATATAGCGTTAAAACTATTACTACTTCACATTCTGTTGATGATTTTAGTTCTTTTTGAAATGTACGTTATCTTCCAGATTTTCTCTCTTTCCTTTAGTGTGTTATGTAGCTTTTTGTGCATGTAAACAATCTGCAAAGTTATGAAGCCCTATGTACTCTCTCCCATAGAAACCACTTTTCTCAGCTGCCTGAAACGCCTCTTTTCTCTGTTACAAGGTGCCATCATCTCGTAACACAATCTTTATTGTCCACCTACCAGCAAGCTTGGCACACCTTCACACAACAAGTAGACAGCCTATCTTAAAAGATACAGGCAGTCAGTGCAGGAGTGATATGAGGTCTCCTTTTTGTTTTTGTTAGGATCTGTCTGAGTTCTAGGGAGTGGATTGTTTTCATCAGAAGCCCAGTATGAAGAGCATTACAGTGAGCATTACAGTACTGTTTGGAACAAACACATGAACAACTTGCTCTGTGTTGCTCTGAGATAGAAAAGGCTGAAATTTCTCTAATGAAAACAAGCTACATTAGTAACTGCAATTACATGCCCAATAAAACAGTTTCATTTTACAGTCAAGTTTCGAGTTTTAGAAGCAAGGATCAGTATTTCAGTATTTTCATGATGTAAGTATAGAAAACCCTTAGAAATATCTGACGCATAGCTTGTCATCAGCATAGCTATGAAAATTGATATCATGTTTTCTAATAACATTACTTAGAGGTAATATATGCAAGGAGAAAAATTAAAGGTCCCATAACTGAACCTTGTGGTACTCCACAAGAAATATTACTTTTTTTTTTTTTTGATGAATAATTTTTCAATGAAACCAGGAGCTGTCTGTTAAATATGACAAATCATTCTAAATGATTCTGATAGCCTGAACCAACATTCAAGACTGTGGATTACAATCTTATTACTCCTTACTTGTGATTAGGATACCATGATCAATGTTATCAAAAGCTGCAATAAGATCAGTTACCAAAATAGAAGGATTTCATGCATCAGTGCAAAGCCTGAGCTCAATAGATGGGTTTCCTTTCAAACATTCCAGAAATGTTATATATGTGCCAAATTTTGGCAGAAAATGTACTGTATGAATTAAGATGTCTGAATTAAGCATCTCTGTTCCTACACTCTAAAAAAAACCTCTGCTACTTAAAAAGAAGCACTGATGTGCATTGTTTGTACATTTTGTGCTTGAGCATTTAGACAAATCAGAACTGTTATATAATGTAATTTGACACATGGGGCAGGATGCTGGTGCAGTGGGTAGTGTTATTGCCTCACAGCGAGAAGGACTTTGGTTTGATCCCTGTCTCGTTCTATCTGTGTGGAGTTTGAATGCTCTCCTGATGTCCAAGTCCAAAGACATGCGGTCAGGTGAATTATAGATACCAAACTGCCTTCTTGGTGTGAGTGTGTATGCTTGCCCTGCGATGGGCTTGCACCCTGTCCAAGGTGTTTCCTGCTTTATGCCCAATGGGAACTGGAATAGGCTCCAGCCCCGAGACCGAGGAGGATGAGGCATCTATGTGATGTGATGCTTCTTCAGAAAAATGACATGTCATTGAAAGAACTTTGAGAGATTAAAGAAAAATATAATTGCATCAGCTAAGAAGCTATATCAGGCAGAATTGTATTGTTTGAACAAAATAATAACTCCAAACATACAGTCAAAGATAAAGATGCTTGCATGGCCTAGCCAATCTCCTAATATAAACCACACTGTAAATGTATGTAGGATTTTGAAATCTTTGTTAATGCATATCACACAGTACATATTTCAAAACATGAGTACACAGTCAAAAGACATATTAATATATTTATCCAGTACATATACCCATAATATATTATATGATGCATATATGTACTGGATGTATATTTATAAACAAAAGTAAAAGTGACTGAAAGTTTGTTTCCCCAGTGTAAGATGGAAGGGTTTATCGTAAATTCTTGTACCTGAGGTTGCAAAACTTTTATACATTTTAAAATTATATAACAAGCAAGCAAAATTTTGAAAGGTCACTTGTACTTTTTTTATTAGATTTATACCTGAAGTAAAGCCTTTATTGCATCTTTCACCTCTGCCAATATCACTGCCGATTTATAAGGTCTAAATTACATAAGGCCTAAGATAGTTCCCCTGTTTTCTATTCTTAGTCAAGGGTGTAGACCTATCCACATCTAAGACTCTCATAAACAACTACAATGTGTCTCAGTACAGTAAAACTTGAAAGTGCATGTAAAATGTACATTACAAGTCTGAGAGGGAGTGGTATGATTGAACAGTGGTTTGTTGCATACAGTGTCAAAAGTGATATTACTTCATATTTTTCATTATTATTATATATGCCTTCATGATGTTCCACTTTGTTCTCGTCCGTCTCCCTCAGTACTAATTACCTTGAACTGCATCCACCATATATAAATGTTTGCTTTTCAGTTTTGAAAAAAAGAAGTCGTTTCACCCAAAAAAACACTGTTAATTAATTGATTACAAGACCAATACATTTAGCTCTGTTTAGGCACTAGTTCTTTTAATGTGCAATTTGTACAATTTTTAGTTTAAATGACCTGTTATTCTAATTTTCAGTGTTTGTAATTTTCTTATTGGGATTTTGTTTTACTTGTGGTCACCAGGAGTATTGGGACACAATGTCACCAGTAGTGTGAAGTTACCAGGAGGAAAGAAGGTTTGGGTTCCCCTTCAAGTAAAGTTGCAGGTAAGTTTCCACTTCTTTTTTACCAGTAATTGATTACAGAGATGTCATTTATATGCATTGTTTATGCTCTTTAGACATTGTTTTTTTGGTGCCTTAAGATTTATTACTATTTGTCACCTGTTTACTCACCACAAAGAACAGCTTTGTCCTTATTGCCTACACGTAGGCGGATTCATTGGTATGCTTTCATATATAAATCTATATTAGGCTTATTACCATACCTATGTAATAATATATATTAAAAACGACATGGAAATGAAGGTTGCTCTTCAAGTTCAAAATGTGTTTTTGCTGAACATTCCCTCTGTATATACAGAATTAGGCAAACAAGCTTTTAGTTACACTGCACTGCCTGCCTGGAATCTTGCACAGAAAACTGCAGGATCTTGATGGAAGCAGGTAAAATTAATTGTCATTGCTTTGAATGATTTAATAATTAATTTTATGTTGTCGCTGCCTATCTTGGCCAGGATCCCTTGACCCTCCCGCAAATGAGACTTTAAATCTCAGTGAGATTTTTTTCCTGGTTAAACAAAGGTAAATAAAATTTCAAGTGCACTTAGTCATTTATTAAGTATAAAGACAATATTTACACAGTGTTGAATGCATTAAAAATTGCAAGAATATCCGGCTAATATCCGGCAGTTGCACATGCTTAGAGACTAGACAGCAGTCTGATACATGTAAGCAAGTCTGGCGAAATGAGGCTGAACAGACTGCACTGTATGTCCCTCCTTTCTTTTCCTCCTCAAGTAACCTATATTCTAAACCCCACCCTAACTGAGGCTGGATCATACCAAGACAGATTACAGGGGTAACAATACACCACTGGCTTACCATCAGCCAATATATATACAAATGCAATGTCAAAAAAATATTTACATGGCCATTTCTCATTTCAGTATTGGTAAGTACATTCACATTCACATTTAGTTATAGCTGTAATTAACTCTTTCGTTTCTCTTAACAGGTTTACTCCAGCTCTGCTCCTCCTCTCCAGCATAGCTGTGACATTAGCCACCTCCAGTAAAGGAAAAGAGGCCCCGCCCCTGTGCCAACATTTAAATGAAATTAAAATAAGTGTACATTTTAATTCGTTTTTTTGCAATTTCTCTCTTCAGTGAGGTGTAAAGTCTTAAACATTCTGGGTGATGTGTCCTGATCACTGACATCATCACAGGTCTACAAGAATAGATTTACATGTATCCAAAACACAATATTTTCTCATAATGTACCTCTGTCTGAAATGCTCTGTTAGAGCTCCTGAGTCTTTAAGCCCCGCCTCCAGATAAGCACACTGACAGGTCAGCTGGCCCAGTCTTTCTAATTGGTCAACTACTTCAGCAGCACGCCGCTACTAGTTCTGGCCTCGGTTCTACCAAATCAGATTGATCCAGAGTCCAATCCTAAAAGTCAGGTTGAACAAGTTGGTAGATCTGATCCACTTTCACAAGCTAGACTAAAGCAGGACATTTCAGAGTGGTAAGTTTTTACTGTTCTAGCTCTCTGTGTGTTGTGTGAGGGTCTGCCAAGCTTGCTGATTGGTGGGCAGTAAGGATTATGTTACGAGATGACATCACCTTGTGACCGAGGAAAGGGATGGAAATTCAACCAGGCATTTCTGCCAGCTGAGAAACATGGTTTGTGTGGGAGAGAGTTTCTCCCTTTGGCATGTACTTTGGGATTTATACATTTGCATACCATTTACATGCACCAAAAGCTCCAACATGCTAGAGGCATAATGTTCCCCTTTAATAATCACAATATTAAGAAGAATATTTTTATTTCCGTCGTTATGCAGTAGGAACAATTTAATTTATTTTAGTTCAACCTTTACTATTTTGATACAGTGGCTGTTGTCAGTACAAGGTAAAAAAACTGTGGAAATATGCCTTGAAAGTATTTTAAATATCACAAAAAAAGCTCTGAATACTTAGCTCAGATAACGCTTCCTAACACTGTTTTTCACAGATATATGTCACGGTATGGATGAAAAATGCAGGCCTGGTTCTACAGGGGTGCAAAAGCATGCATTGCACTCACAACTTGAATTTTTAGGTATGTAGAGAAACTTTAGTAGTGTAGTATGAAGACTGTTTCTTCTGCATAGTGCTTATACCCATGCTAAATCCTAAAATGTACTCAACATACTGCATGTTTGTAAATGTCATATCAAGTAAATAAAACAGCTAGCAAATACATTTACTACAAAAAATTCTTGAAAGTCCCAAAGAAAACATAATATGAAACTGTCAAGCACCACTGAAAGAGACCTCTGCATGCCATTTTTGCTTGTAGTAATCTCTGCCCATTAGAAATGAACGCAAGAGATATTCCAGCGAGTGCACTGTGTTTTTCTTGTAATCATCATGAATAAACACCAGCCTTGCATTTCTTTATATTTTTAATTAGCCACACACTTTCCAGGTATGTACCCCCAGTTGTTATTAATGATGTATACATTGAAATGCTTTGTTCTGACACTTATACTGAGCATAACGTTTCTGCTATCTAGGTATGAGTGCTGGCTTGGGGTTGCTCTTATGCAACTTTGTATTCTTCTCTCTAGGTATTAGCATTGGCCCTTGTTCAGGCAGCATCTGAGCTCAAGGCAAGTTTTAGACTATAACCTTCTTGTACTAGCTAGGAAACATTCTCCGACGGAACACTAAGCACAATCATAAGTCGCTCCGGAGAAGAGCGTCTGCTAAATGCTATAAATGTCAACATAAATGTATTCAGTCGTTTACCCTGGAACAGGGTCTGGGAAAAAGCATTATGACCTTCGAATTATGTTGACTTTAGCCTAAAAGAGCATGGAAGAGCAACCATTAAAAGAAAATTTGGTCCTTTTTAATAGACGAAATTAATGATGAATGACTTAGTCCACCATTCTGAATTGCCGTACATACTAAACCATCCCAAGGTCTATGGTTCCGATATGGCGCTCCCAATATTGATATAAATGCCATTATATTTCAGATGAGATTCCACGCTTTAACCTCTTTAGTCACTGTTTTATGTGTTTCATACAAAAGGCCAACAAAGTGAGTCATGAGCTTGACTGCCTAATTAATGGTGGAATTTTACAATTTAGGTGAGTTTTACAATTTAGAAGCATCATAACTGAAGAGTCTCTCCACGTTTTATGTATTTTAAGGAAGGTATGTGCGGAAGACCAGTATCTGCAGCTCTAAGATTATGAGCTGTAACATAAACAGAGAAACATTCTATTTAAAGCTTTATAGACTAGAAACAGAGCTTTACATCATATCCTAAAAGATACAGGCAGTCAGTGCTGTTCTTTTGAACAGGAGTGATAGAAGCTCTTTATGTATTTGTTATGATGCTAACTGCTGTTTATCGTCCAAGTTGTAGGGTAAGGACTGTTTTCTTAGGAAGCCCAGAAAGAAGAGCATTCCAGTGATCAATTCTGTTTGTAACAAAGGCAGTGTCGACACACAAAGGTCAAAATTTAGTGATATTTCTGATAAAAAGCCATTTTAGTGACTGCAATTTAGTTTACACTCAGGTTTCATACTTTAGGTTTGGTATCAGTATTTCAGTATTTTATGATTTAGCTGTAGTAAACCTTGAGCATTTTCTAACACTCAGCTTGTAAGCGTGTCAACTGAGCCTTGATCATCAGAAGGAATGGAAATGTAAGATGTTTTCTAATAACATCACCTAGTTGTGTTTCCATTCATGCAGTGATGTTGGCTTACCATGATTAGGGGTTGCATCAAATCAAGCAAGATGGAGATATTTAACTTGGTTTTTGCTTTAGTTTGCTTTAGTTCCTTTACAGCCTTAAAACTATGTGCCATAATGACACCATCTGTAGGGCCAATCGTTTCCAGTCACCATCAACCTGTGGCAACTAATAAGAGAATCACCACAGCGGAATATAGGTCAGTGGCCGAAACATATTTAGATTTTTTCTTAAAGATCTTTTTGCAATATTTGATAAACCAACACTGTCTCAGTACTACGGTTAGAGCAAAAACCTGACTGAAACTTCAAATAACTTGATTTTAACTGCTGATTTTAAACACATTTAACTGTTTGAAAACAACTTCTAAGATTTCGCTTAAGGAGTGAAGGAGGAGCAAGGTCAAGTCGCATGTTAACAATGTTAATTAAATTATAACAGCTGTAAGCTCCTTATAATTAATAACAGCTGTCGTTGTTAATGTAGGTGGCTTATCGGAAAGGTTTGATGAACTTGTTTTAGACTCATCATAAGGAGGCCAGCATCTCTGTTCTTACACTCTACACAAAACACTGCTGCTTAAAAAGAAGCACCGATGTGCATTGTTTGTACATTTTGTACTTGATACAAATCAGAACTATTACAGAATGTGATATCGCATATATCATGATGATATGAGGTTGCATCTAGAAATGTACATGTCATTAAAAGAACTTTGGCATATTAGAGGAAAATATAACTGTATCAGCTAAGAATCTAAATCTGGGAGAATCTTGTTGTTACATACAGCCAACTCAGTGCTGCTTCTAGCAATGAAGATAAAAATGCTTGTATGGCCAAACTCATAACATAAACCACCCTGAAAATGTATGTAGGATTTTGAAATCTTTGTTAATGCTGATGAATGCATAAGCACACAGTCAAAGGACATTTTGTATATGAATTTGAAAAGGATATATGTACAGGGCATATATTAATTAAAATAAAAGCGACTGAAAGTTTGTTTCCCCAGTGTGAGAAGGAAGGGCTTATTGTAAATTCTTGTACTGGAGGTTACAAAACTTATGCACATTTTAAAATTATATAACAAGCAAGCAAAATTTTGAAGGGTCACTTCTACTTTTTTATTAGATTTATACCTGAAGTAAAGCCTTTATTGCATCTTTCACCTCTGCCAATATCACTGCCAATTTATAAGGCCTAAATTACATAAGGCCTAAGATAGTTCCCCTGTTTTCTATTCTTAGTCAAGGGTGTAGACCTATCCATATCTAAGACTCTCATAAACAACTACAATGTGTCTCAGTACAGTAAAACTTGAAGGTGCATGTAAAATGTACATTGCAAGTCTGAGAGGGAGTGGTATGATTGAACAGTGGTTTGTTGCATGCAGTGTCAAAAGTGATATTACATCATATTTTTCATTATTATACATATGTGCTCGCCGTGCCTTTGTGATGTTCCACTTTGTTGTGCCTCAGTACTAATAACTTGAACATATATAAATGTTTACTTTTATGGAATGAGACATTTCACCAAATGACACTGTTAATTAATTTATAAATTTACAATACACTTACATGTGTTTATGCACTTGTTCTTTAAACCAGGAATTTGTACAATTTTTTGTTTAAAGGGAACCGGTTATGCTCATTTTCAGTGTTCATAATTGTATTACTGGTGTCTACTAGAATAGAACCCCTTCAAAAATCTTGTCCCTGAGAGCCATTATATGTGATTCACTAGATTCACTTTTATTTTAACCTTTACATGTACACTATATCTATTTTAACACAGCGTCTGAATACTTTTTTCCCTGAATGATCTTTCTTTAAGCTTATAATTGTATACTTTGTTCATGTTTAAGTGCAAAAAACAATCTGGCATAAATTTAAAGTAAATATGTTGAAAACATATTAAATATCAAAATCAAAAATCTCTAAATCTATCACTGGTCATATTCTGCCCAGTTCTAAAATATTAACCAATAATATTATGTATCACCTCTTCTTACCACTACATTACGTTCAGGTAGCTCAGATAACCCATCCTAACATTGTTTTTCCACACTGATATACAGTACATCATGGTATGGCTGAAATATGCAGGCCTGATTGTTTTTACTTACAGCTTGAATTTTAAGGTATGTAGAAAAACCCTGGTAGTGCAGTATGAAGTCTATTTCATCTGCAGAGTGCTTATACATCTGCTAAAGCCTGAAACGTTTGTGTGGTCCCCACACTGAACGTTTAAAAATGTCATGTCAAATACACATATTACAAACAACATTGAATTTTACAAAGAAAAAACGTAATATACATTAAGCACCACTGAAAGAGACCCCAGAATGCTGTTTTTGCTGGTCCTCATCTCCAATAATTAGCAATTAAAGCAAGGGATATATCAGTGAGTGCGTGGTGTTTTGTATTTTTGTATTATGACCTGTACATGTTTGGAGAAGAACAGAAAGCACATTTGTTCAGAACAAACAAGAACAACAGTTTCCTTTCCACAAGGGCAACTGTGCTTACAATTCAGGTTGAAAATCCTTTCTTCTGTGTTTCATAAAAATCAGCCTCGTTAAGCCATCTGACTGTGGCATTGTCACTGGGAAATCATTTTTGTGGAGAACCACAGGGTTCAGTTGTAGGGCCTTTACTTTTCCTTTTTGCATGTTACCTTTTGGTGATGTAGCATTTTATTATTCTGAAAATCAAGACTTACCAGCTGTTTTTCAGGTATTTCTGCATGGATGTTATAATGTTTTCTACAAATCGGAAATACTATTTATTGGTACTAAAGCCCAGAGAAAAATGTTAAATGTTAAAGGATCAAAGTAGAAGAACTGCACTTGCTGCCTGTATAGGGTAGACTTTGTGCAACTAGTAATTGTATGGCCCTAAATGACCTCAGTGCACATGCTCGTACCTTACAGAATGCTTGTCTGTAGAGATACCTCTTTTTATTCTCAAATTTCTACACTGTGGAACTCTATTCCACTTTTATTAGACAGTACACACTTTAAAGGAACATTAATCTTCTGGTATTTATCTTTTTAATTTGATCAATGTATTTGTCTCATAAAAAACAAACTTTTTATTTTAACTGAATACTCTAATAATTTATCTATGCTAATAATTACTTCTATCCATGTTGTTATTATTATTATTATTATTATTATTATTATTATTATTATTATTATAGAGACTTATTTTTAGTGTAATATTGAGATGCAGGAAAATAAACTGCAGGAAAGCTGTCAAGGTCCATGCTAATTGTATATCCATTGAGCATGTGTGTAAAAAACATATTTTTTCCACAAGCTATGACATTACAAACCATATTTCACTGGCCAACTGCTAATAAACAGACTTGGTAGTGTTGTATAGCTGGAGTAGTGGAACAAGGAAACTTTAAATGTGGTGATGACACACCCACACATACAAGAAACAGTGAATTAACTTAATAAGCATCACTGACTGTAAACTCTAAATAACAGCAATAAAAAGCCGTGATAACAAGATGAGGTTAATAGTCTTTTGGGTAACCACACAGGACAATTATCCCAGCAATGCAATATTGTTTTAGTGAATGCTGTTTTACTATTTATTGACAGTGAATTAATTTGACATTGTGGTATAAGTCTCTTGCAATTGATAGCAGTTCACAATAAAATACAGTACAGCCATAAACTTGGGTTACTTTTTTTTCATTCTAATATGTGCTATCGTTTAGTGTCTCGTTGTTTACACAATACACTGATGTCATGTTAAGTTCAGATATACCCTGATTATATCAGGATTATGTAAGTGATTTTTAAAACCAGTGAAAGCTGCTTCCTTATTGTTATAAAGGTACCACATTCATACAATTATATGTACTTTACATTTCCATACTGTGTTCCAAATACCGTATTCAGATATTAACGTATTTATATTCATATCTATAATATAACTTAATTGAATCTTAATATGTATTTTTAAGGGTATAGTTTCATCATCAGTATTATTATTAGTAGTAGTAGGTGTAATAGTTTGTTAAACAATATGATCACTGTATCTGCAGATATTTTAAAAATACTAGGCAGGGTAAAATTTGCACAGTGCAAAAAAATCTACTAAATATAGTCAGTATTATTTCTCATTTTAGTTCCATAATATTTATTTCTATAATGCATAACCTTTGATATGTTGATAGATTCAAGATCATTTCATACGCCAAGATACCATTTTTCTGCTGTGCGGCTTTATAGTGTGTTCCTGGCCTGACTCAGAATATATAAAATGGGTGCAAACAAAAGGCAGCATACTTAGCCACAGTTGACCCTTTCCTTCATGAGACAATAAACAATATTACATTTTGTAGTGAATTTCATGTGTATTGGAGAGCATGCTTTATGTACGTGATGGCTGTGTTAACTGGTTGGAGGGCAATGACCTTGACTAGATATTTACTAGGTAAATTTGGAAAATTGCATCCTATTTCCTGATAGCTTTAACTGCTGTTGTGTTAGATATGGTCTACTAACCTCATTAAACTCTGTCTCCCTCGCACGTTACTTATTTTACGACTAGTGTAGCTAAATTGGCTGAAATGCTAAAAAAAATATCGATCTGAGTGTTCCCAAGTCACTGAGGTACTTCAGAATCTCTCTTTTGAATCTGCCTGCCAATGACTTAATGTGCTTTTTCAAGGAATCCTTCATGTAAAATTGCTAAGATTGCTAGCATTGCTATTTGAATTCTTGTTAACTGTTTCCTAGCTTGCTTTCATTATTTCTTTTAAGCAATGCTAGTAACATTACATATTTGTAATTGTTGGAATTTAAAGAGGGGTTGTGGGATTTCCTGAAAGAATCACATAATCATAATAAAGACTGTTCCACTTTTCCCAAGTATTTCCTGTAGAACATGACCCACTTTTCTGAGGTTTGAAATGTCAATGTTTAATCTGATGGAATCAATGTGGAATGTGTTCCATATGTGAGTAATTAATTTTCTACTGAGGATACAGGAGATACATTTTCTACATAGAGACAGGGACGCGGACAAGGAAGAGTGAAGCCTTAAAAACAATAAAAAAAATAAATATTGTTTTATTTTTGCTGTTGTGGCTGCATACATGCGTGTGGCCCATAATTGCTAAAGTCCCTCTCACTCTGTTTCTCCACGTCATAAGGTGATGAACATATCTGTAATAATCCTTCTCTTTTAGTGCACTTGAGTGGGTTCAAGACTGATTAGGGTAGCAGTAGCAGACGGGCCTGGTCAGGTTTAAACTTGCCATCTTAGGAGCCGTTCCATTAATAATAGCATCTTAGGGCGGCTTGGGAATGAGTCAACATACACCTCAGAAGCAAAACATGCAACATTCATTTCAATACTATGGCATTCGCTTTATGTAATACACTACTCAGGTTGTTACACATGACTTAAAAAATATGTTACTTCTCTCCAACATCTAGCAAGTTAACAATCCAAGGGCTAGCATCTACATTAATCTAAGCAACCATAAAAACCATAAAGGGCAACAATTCTATAATGTTATGTATGCTATGCTCAAATCATTGTATTACAAAGATTGCTTGCTAGGTTATTTAGCTCACCTAACTGAAAAATTCAGTTGACCTGTGAGGACCTCAAGAACCTTAGAAACCCATACATTCATTGCTTTCCCAAATGTACCATTTTGTAATAGGATACTACCATACAGGTAGTATGACAACACCCGGGTAATTAATCACTCATTTATAGTTCAACAATATAGTCCCAAGAAGGTTTAGTACCCTGATTAAATTAGAGCATACAAAAGGTGGTGAAACTAGATGGACCATTGCTTTTCTGGGAACACTATCAAGGTGACAATACTTACAATGAGCAAATGTAAATCATTGCATGACACAATGACACATTCATTTTAGCTTAGTCTCAACAATAGACCTTAAAACAACTGTAGTTGTTTCAGTATGTTTCATCAAAGTCTGAAAATGTGGTGGCAGTGTGTCCTGGCGTGTCGTGAGAGTGACATACCGTAAAATTGTCAACTCCGTGACATGTTTGATAGATACTTACTATATATGCCTATTAAATGTGCCTATAAAACAGTGGTGCTGAGCACTTTGTTTGCGCTTTCTTTCTATATATGTGTTATATATAGTATCTAGGACGTGACACTTATTTGGAATGCATGTCATTTGCTGGGTGCTTCAGATTGTTTTCAAGGAACATTTTAACCTCATTTTAATAAAGGAAAGTTTCCTTTCCTGTCAGAAACAAAAGAACTCGGGACGATGTGAGCAGGGCTAAATGACAGGCTGGTTTATTTAACAGTGGAGCAGTCGAGCCAAACAGCATGTATTCATCCACAATACATGAAAAAGGGACAGGCGAAAAGCAGAGTCAGGGGCAGGCCGAGGTCAAGAACTGGAAAAGCAGTCAACGGGGCAGACAGGTTAGAGGGGCTAGGCGAGAGGGAGGTCAGAGAGACAAAAGTGAAGATCAAAGCCAGAGAGATACAACGAAACAAGTCAAAAAGGGAAAAAGCCAAAAAGGGGTAGTCGGGGACAAAGACGGTCGAAACCAGAGAATGAAACACTGAGTAAGAACGCTCAGAATTGCAGAAAAACGGCAAAACCTCGCAATAAGCCAGCGTCAGGGAGAGGTTTATTATATGTGGAGATAATTAGGTTCAGCTGACACTAAAACTCAGGTGACCTAGAGCGGGTCTGGCTGGCGGGCTGCGAACACGTGGAAGTGACATCATTGAGCGAAGCCCTCTGGGAAGTGGAGTCCGGGAGGGTGGAGGAGCCGGGAAGACCAGGGAGCGTGACATCACCCCCCCCAAGGAGTCAGAGTGGGAAGAGGTACGAGGACGACCACGGCGACGACCCCCGCTCCCCCAGCCGAACTGGAAAGGGAGCTCCCGGACCTGCCGCGGCTGGTGGAACTCCTCGAGAGCAGGGTCCAACACGTCTGCTGCAGGAACCCAACTCCTCTTCTCCGGCCCAAAACCTTCCCAGTCCACCAGGGTATTGGAGGGCCTACCTTCTCCTTCTGGAGTCCAGCAGCCGACAAACAGCGTACACGGGCGTCCCATCAACCTCGACTGGAGGAGGGGGTGTGGTCCCCAGCAGCGCCTCATCTAAGGGACCAGTGACAACAGGCTTCAGTAAGGAGCCATGAAAACAAGGGCATACCCGGTACTGAGCAGGTAAGTCTAAGTTGTATGTGACATTGTTTATTTTGACCTGAACCTCGAAAGGGCCGATATATTTAGGCATGAGCTTTCTACCTCCCTCTGAAGGACGGAAATCCCTGGTCGACAGCCATACTCGATCTCCGGGGTTGTATACAGGGGTGTCACCTCGCCGCCTATTGGCATGATGTTTTTGCCTCCACAGAACATTTTTGATTCTCTGATGAGTCTCTTCCCAGACCTGTTCACTCCTCTGGATCCAATGTTCCACAGAGGGCACGTTCGACAGCTGGGCGGACCAGGGCATAAGGGGCGGCTGATAGCCTAACATGCACTGGAAGGGAGTAAGGGAGGTAGCAGAACTGACCAGAGAATTTTGGGCTATCTCGGCCCAAGGTATATACGCCGACCAATCTGTTTGATTATCATGGCAGTACAACCTTAAAAACTTGTCTAGTTCCTGATTCATGCGTTCACATTGCCAGTTACTTTGGGGATGATATCCTGAGGTAAGGCTGACCGAGACACCCAACCGTTCCATAAAAGCAGACCAGACCTGAGATGTGAACTGGGTGCCTCGGTCAGACACAATATCCTCGGTGATCCCAAAAACCCGGAACACGTCATTAAAGAGGCTGCGGTTTGGAAAGTGGTAGGCAAAAAGGGAAATGGGATAAAACGAACTCCTCATGAGAAACGGTCGATGACGGTAAGAATGACTGTATTACCGTCGGAGCTAGGAAGGTTGGTGACGAAGTCAATCGCAATGTGCGACCAGGGACGTGACGGGACGGGCAGAGGCAATAATTTACCTGCGGGGAGAGCACGAGGGGTTTTACACTGTGAGCATACTGTAAACAAGGAAATGAAACAATGAATGTCATGGCTCATACTCTCCCACCAGTACTTTCAGGAGAGGAGTTGAAGCGCTGAAGTCTCTCCGGGATGACCGGAGGTGAGAGACTTATGAGCCCATGTGATCAGCCGATCGCGGAACTGGACAGGGACATACAACCGGTTAGGAGGGCATGTCTCCGGGACAGGTTTGGCCGAATTATACTGATCTATCTCACTGTCGATCTCCCACCTAATGGGGGATAGAACCATACCTGGTTCCAATATGGGTTTAAGCGCTACGGGTTCACTCTCTCAAACTCTCAAACACAAGAGACAACGCATCCGCCTTTGTGTTGCGGGTGCCGGGGCGGTACGTTATTTTGAAATCAAAACGCGAAAAAAAAAGAGACCAGCGGGCCTGTCACGAGTTCAGCCTCTTGGCCAAGCAGAGGTATTCCAAATTCTTGTGGTCCGTGAGGGCCGTGAAAGGGTGTGAAGCGCCCTCCAACCAATGGCGCCACTCTTCAAAAGTGAGTTTAATGGCCAGTAATTCCTTGTCCCCAATTCCATAGTTAATTTCTGCTGGGGATAATTTATGGGAGTAATCTTTCTCCGGAAGACAAGCGTGACGAATCCACCTGCATAGGTTCCACTGGGTCGGGTCCCGGCGTGGTTCTGGAAGCCTGGGGCGGTCACGCAGAGCGCAGGGGAAGTGGTTGCTGGGGAGTGCGGCTCGGAGTTGGCCGTTGAGCCACTGAAGTAGCCCCATGCTTGAGCTGGTCCATGCGGATATCGATGTACTCGGAGAGCAGGCTGATTCCAACCGCTTCCGGCCGCCACGGTGCGGAACTTGGGCGCGTAATCTGCGACCGTTCGGGATCCCTGATGTAGTTGTACTAGGAGCTCCCCGGCGGCTCGGCCTTCGTTGGGGTGATCGAAAACAGCTCTGAAGTCCCGCATGAATGTCTCGTAGGTTTCGTTCTCGTAGGTTGGCCAGACAGCAGTTGCCCATTCCAGAGCCTTCCCAGTGAGACAGGAAACCACGAAAGAAATGCGGGAAAGGTCTGCGCAGGGGGGAGAGTTAGCAAAATAGACATTACACTGAAGGAGGAAACCACGAAAGAGATTTGGTGCTCCATCAAATTTATCCGGCTTATTGACAGCAAATGAACCAACCGAGGGGAGAGGAGGTGCGGCTGGTTCAGGTGCTGCAGCAGCCGGAACACTGGGACGAGCCAACTGAGCAGTGATATCACGCAGATTGGCGGATATCTGCACTAGCTGTTCACGCTGTTCGGTTTGTTGTTTGGCGAGACCGTCAACAGAAGCACGAAGGGCCTCGAAATTCTGATGGTGCTGGCCCAAAAGGCGGCCCTGAGTACCCACGGCCTGTTGCAGGTCATTTAGCTCAGCCATCGTAAAATGGGCGAGGTTTTTTGTCAGAAACAAAAGAACTCAGGACGATGTGAGCAGGGCTAAATGAGAGGCAGGTTTATTTAACAATAGAGCAGTCGAGCCAAACAGCAAAGCACCACAATACATAAAAAAGGATAGGCAAAAAGCAGAGTCAGGGGCAGGCCGAGGTCAAGAACCGGAAAAGCAGTCAACGGGGCAGACAGGTCAGAGAGACAGAAGCGAAGATCAAAGCCAGAGAGATACAACGAAACAAGTCAAAAAGGGAAAAAGCCGAAAGGGGTAGTCAGGGACAAAGACGGTCGAAACCAGAGAATGAAACACAGAGAAAGAACGCTCAGAATTGCAGAAAAACGGCAAAACCTCGCAATAAGCCAGCGTCAGGGAGGGGTTTATATGTGTGGAGATAATTAGGTTCAGCTGACACTAAAACTAGAGCGGGTCTGGCGGCCGGGCTGTGAACACGTGGAAGTGACGTCATTGAGCGAAGCCCTCTGGGAAGTGGAAGGACCACTGTTTTATCACTATTACATTTGAGAAAATTATAAGAAAACCATTATTTAATTTCCAGTAAGCAGTGGAAAAGGGAGGAGAATTGAATTAGAGAGTGGAATTAGGCTGGGTGGCATCTATATAGCAGTTAAACTGAATACAGAATTCCTGAAAATATGACCAAGGGGTAAAAGACAGATAATAAAACGTAGGGGCCCCAAAACGGAGCCCTGAGGAACACTCCTAGAAACTGGGGAACATACAGTCCTCTAGGGTCAGGCTCAGGACGTAATTTTATATTGTAAAATTACAATGTGGTCATATACAATCCAATAGAATCATAGCAAGCTCCATACTAAAGGAGTTCTAGTCATCATGAGTCATTCACATTGTTTCACAGTCCAAAGACCTGGGTCTTTTTTGGGTCACTCGATGACCTTATGTTCTTTTTAGCTAGTCTTTGAAGGTGGAGCTATATAGGTACTGTTTTGCCTTCACAGCAAACCAACAGGCCATGATAAGGGTTCAGAGCAATATGATCAGTGGCTGGCTATTTACAGTAGCTGCTAAAGGAAAGTACCTCTGCTAACTAACTGAAGAGACACTCTGTTATTGAGCTAAGTTGTGAGCGGTAAAGAAAGCATGTACCTACCAGTGTTTACACGTGAAACACACACACACACTGCAGCAACCTCTTTTCTGTTTGAGACTGGGACACAGATTGCGACGTCACATTCATTTCTATTTGAAAAAACATATGATCCAATCAAACCAATTGGATTTTATGGCAATGACTGAAGGATCACACATCTTTTTTATCTATTAGTGCTTTAATGTAATGAATGTACCTGCTCCTGTTTCTATTAAAGTACGCTTAGCCCTTCCGACTCTAAAGGCTCATATGCGGGCACTCAGAACTACATCATTTACCAATGTATTTATATTAGTTACCATATAATTCATAGTAGTTACTGAAAAATAAGTCTAGGGTTCAAGAAGAAATCCATAAAATGGCTTGAGAGCCGAACCTACACTCCTCTAACAATCAAGGCCTTAACTGTAACAAGAAATTCTTATTTTCATTTTTATTAGAATGCTATACACTGCTGTATAATGCTGCAACTCAATAATTCATTAATGAGTTGATGAGTTGACCTGGTCTGAATGCCATGTTTGTTATTTCCAGAGTAGAAGCTAAGTAGAAGTGACATTATAAACTTCATATACATTTTTTGGGAAATTTTGTATATGAAGGCTGGAATATATAATAACACATCCTTTACAGAGAGTTCACTGAATACACTTTAGTGCATAGTTTCTATTTATTAGCTGAAAAATATGTATATGCCATAACTTTTGCACAAGCCACATTTTATGGGTTTTTTTTGTCCATATATTAAATTCAGCAAATAAACAGTAATTGTACATCAAAATGTGCAGATATCTGTCCTCTGTATAGGATGTGTTAACTTTTGTTCACTTAGAAAACCAACAAAACGTTTTTTGTGAATCTTTTTGCATACATGTGTCACAGGCATCTTCTCCATAAGTTAATTGTTTTGTCATGGCTTGACTCCGGACTTCTCAGGACGGTCCCCATCCTGAAGTCACACGTGACCATCATCATCACAAGGTTCTCCGTGACTTTTTTTCATCCAATTGGTAATGATACTCACAGATCCTGGCAAAACTGCTGTTCTCAGAAGCGTTTACACAATAATGCGTGTTGTGGCAATATTCTTGTAGCAGATGTGGGCAGAATATAAACATAGGCTGTAACATGAGATCTATTCTCTCTCTCCTCCATGGCACATCTTTTGATGTCTGTTTCATTGTTCCAGGCTCATTGTTCCAGGCTCATGAAGCTTTAACAGAAGACAGCTGTCAAAATGAAGAAGTCACAAGCACAAAGAGAGTTGCCCAGCTTTTAACCAATGTCTATCTGAGACAATTACAGCTTTCTGCTGCTATCATGCTTCTCGTCATTAGTTTCATCCTAAAGGATTATGACTCATTCTTTTCTGACTCGTCATCGTTCAGAATCATCCAGTCTTTGTTAAAATTATGTGTTTGCACAATGAAGAAGCGCTGCTGGGTAGAGCTTCATCTAGAGCTACTGAACCAACTCCCAATGATGAGTCAATTCCTAAAAAGCTGGCATTTTTTCATTGAAATATTTAAATAAACAACAGAAAGATTTTGAATCTTGGAAAAATCAAAGACACATCAACGTAAAACAAAGAAACACCATTACAATCATATTATAAAAGCAATATCAGAAGAATCCAATTGTATGAAACCTTTTTAAAGGCTTTCTTTCATTGCACATGTTCAGATGAAGCTCATGCACACTTGGAATGCTGGTAATTATATTTGATATGAGTACACAGTACTGTGTTACCATTTTTAAAACTGTTTATCTGAGCAGTAAGGGTGTGTTTTTGCTTGTATAAAGACTAAATACATAACAAAGCAAATAAATATAATGAAATGTTTTCAGTTAAGTCACTGATATTCTGTTTAGAAAAATACATTCATAAGAACACAGGACTGATTCCTGACATCAGTGAACTCCATCAGCTCCATGCAATGAACTCCATCAACAGCTGGTATTACACAGTCACTGTAAATACTGGACTTGCTCAAGGAAAGCTTTAGAAATCTACAGTTTATTTGATGTTATTTTTCCTTTTTTTAATATAATACATAATTGATATAATAAAATAACATTTTTATATCATCCAAAAACAAACATTAAGAGAGTGAAAGCAAACAAGAAGTTCATGCTTTCAAAAAAGTAGTTGATATCTTGTGAAATAGTTTGGTATCACATTTCTCCTGGCTGTACTCAAGCCAGATGGATTTGCCTCACATGAATTTGCTGAATTCCCTGAACAGCACACCTGATTTAACATAAACCAGGTGTTCAGTGATAACTATAAATAATACTGGTCTGCTGTCACATACCCCAACAAGAAACCAACCCGGCACACATCCTAAGGGTTCTGTGAGGTAAGATACGAGTTGGGACGGTTGTGAGAAATAGTGAGATAAAAAAATAGTGAGATAAAAGAACAAGAGAGAAGCCTGAGGGAGGAGGACTTGCATGGTAAACAACAACAAGATAGCCCTTACTGAAGAGCTATAGAAAACAACATCAAAAAACAACAAAACAAAAACGATTTACTCTATTCAAAAACACGAGGAGTAGCATCCACCCTCTGGCCTAGAGTGTATATACGTAAGGAGAATCCTGCAAGCAAATGTAGGTGTGTGCACAGACTTCCCAGCCCTAACTCCCATGTCAAAGCCACATGATAATAGTGACGGAAGACATAAACTAAGCTTATAATGAGTCCTTGATGAATGATAGAGACTTGCCCTGGACATTTAGGACAAAGGAACAGCGTTTCCACCCTCATAGTTTCAATCCCTCCTCAGTCTCCTCCACACTGTTCCTCTGCTTTCACTGTCACAAGCTTCTCCTTCCTGGGTGGCGATCACAGCTCCCATTGGAGTTTGGTTTGGTTTTCAGGGAAACTATAGGAAATATGAAACACAACAGCAGCCAACAATATGGAGGGACATAGAAGGGAATACATACATGCCCTGCCATGTAACATGCCTACCTAAAAGTGAACGTATTGGCTAACAAAATCCTAGAGTAACTCTAGCCAACACAGGAAAGAGCATCAGCTACTACGTTTGAACTCTTGTCTTGTACTGGATGTTCAAATAATAATTTTGAGCCATCATGGTTATGATCAGTGAATATTATAACAGGTACAGGACTGGAACCAATGTGGACTGGAACCAAGATTCAAAACGTTTTTCACCAGATCAAACTAACAGATTTAAAAACAGCTTCTATCCCATGAATGTTTGTTAAACTTCCTAGAGAAGCAGGCACTGGTGATTCACATATGCTGTCAAAAGCATGCTGTCACTCTGGCTTCCAAAAAAAAACAGCACAGCAGGACTCAGTAAGGAGGCTAGAGGTGGAACTATAGCAACCAGTCATGCCCAGAAATTGATGCAACTCCCTTTTCGTCATGGGTACAGGAAAAACAATTGATTACATTTACATTTACATTTACGGTATTTAGCTGACGCTCTTATCCAGAGCGACTTACAAGGTCATTCATATTACAGGTAGGCCAATGTAGTGTTAGGAGTCTTGCCCAAGGACTCTTATTGGTGTAGCACAGCACAGTTACCCAGACCCGGGAATCGAACCCCCATCTCCCACATGGGGCGGTAGCTCCCTGGAGGTTAGTGGTGTTATCCGCTGAGCCACACCAACCACTACTACGACCTTCTCCTCCACCGGGTAAACCTGACCAACCCGCTTACTAAGATAAACAACAATGAAGTCACATTTAGCAAGACTCAATGTCAAATGTTTCTCTAGTCTCTTTAAATGCACAAAAGATGTCTATCAATCTTGTGAATACGCCAGATCATTCAAGTGGACAGTAGCCAATACCATGTTAACAAGCCTTTGAAAGGTAGCACTTGTAAATATTTTACAAGACATAGCTGTTTGCTAACCCATGTTCTAATATATGAGCACATTTGTGTTTTTATTATGTTCCCTTTCATTGTGTTAATCCTACATACATATTGCTTTATAGCGACATCAGATGTGAGCCTAATGTCATGTTGTAAAAGGCTTGTCTGTAAGAGAATTGTCCTTCAAAGATGATTATTATTGAATAAGTCATGAACGTCTGCCATAGCAACATAATTTAGATGACCATAAAGATGTCTGAAAGGTGATGTCCGGAAAGCACACATCACATGGATAGCACACAGCTTAGGACAATCATGCAACACCAACTCTAACACCAATACCAACAAGGGTTCTTTGCTTCTGCCACTTCTCTTACTATGAAAACCAGATGCCATTGTGAAGCTATGGTAGAAACAACCTTAGCAAATGAATAGGCGACACCAACCTGACAAAACTGAGCAGCGTGTGATAAGTCTTATATATTCACACAACAGACATGAGTAGGGTGTCTATGACCTGGAGGATTAATAACATAATCTGCATCAGAAACTTTGTTTCCTACAACATTAACAGAAAGTGATAATCCACGCATTATAATAAAACCTATATGTAATCCCCAGGATGAAATTGTCTAGGCTCTGCCTTCTTGTCAAACCTTTGCTTCATATGAATCTGCAACGTATTCAGGGTTTCCATTGCTATAGTTTTTTATGTAGCTGTTCACATAATCAAGAATGCTCTGCTCTTTAGTTTTCTCAGAATATTTTTTAAATATTTAAAATTTGCACTGCATATGTAATAATGCATATACATTCATCATCAAAAAAATAGTTGCACCCAGAAGGAATCAACCGACAGGAATGAAACTTGGTGGGTAGGTTTGAGACATATGAATGATTCAAGTTTCACGCTCGGCCCCGCATGTGATGTGATCAAGGATGGGCCTTATCACTGTACCTAACTGACTATATAAGATCATCCTGTTTCATGTACTCTCCATTCTGTCGTGTTAGTAGCATCCTTTGCAAGTGAAGTATGCCTCAGAGAAGAGATCCAAAGCAATTCGAGCAACTGAAAGAGTTTGAGAGGGGCTGAATCACAGGGCTCCAGGAAGCGGAATGGTCTTATTGACGTACTGTGCATCATACCAGTCGTGCGGATATTACCATAGCATGCTGTTGGGGGCAGCAGACAGAAGAAGGCACATACTGGTGACATGGAGGATCTGGGAGACCATGGAGAGAGAGAACGGAGTGATCAAACAGCCACGATGGCAGACATTCAGCAAGCAGTGATGCCCCCCATGAGTCATCCTGTTAGTGCCGGCACCATTGGCAGACGGCTGCATGACACAGGTTTATATGCACAGAGACCGTTACTATGGCTGCCCTTAACAGCACGTCAACGTCACCAAAGACTGCAACGGTGTCGTGCCAATCTGACATGGAGTGACTCAGAATTGCAGCAGGTCATCTTCAGTGACGAGTCCCGCTTTTGTCTTGGTGAAGAAGGCCTGGTGTCGTGGTGTGGGGTGGAATTTTGTACAATGCCAAATCACATTTGGTTTTCATTACAGGCATATTGACAGCCCAATGTTACATTAATTAGGTCCTGCAACCAGTGACCCTACCTTTTCTGAATGTGCACTATTCCAACACGACGTCAGTCCGCATACTGCTGCTGTCTCAAGAGCTTGCCTTGAGGACAAAGATACTATGCCACAGCCAGCTGCATCACCAAACCTATCTCCGATTGAAAATTTGTGGGATGCTATTGGATGTGCTATCAAGACTCCACCCCTACCGCAAAATTTACAGGAACTGGGTGAGAATATTCAAGTTGCATGGAATGGATTATCACAGGACACAATTTGGAACCTTTACAACTCTATGCCGAGACGCCTGGCACGTGTTAGTGAGGATGGCGGCCCAACACCATACTGAGAGACACAACTACTGTAGGTATACCTCAATAAATATAGGCCATATCAGTCTACATTTATCATCATTTATTGTTCCTGGTAACGCTTTATCTTCCTTCCGAAAGGCATTGCAATCCGACACTTCCTTCTGGGTGCAATTATTTAGTTCAGCTGGACTGAAACCTAAAGACTCCTGCACTGTAACAAAGCGTAAGGAACTCTATCATCCCAGGCTTTGTCTCAATACAATATTTGCATGGATAGCATGGAGTTCCTGGTTTGCTGGAAACACTCCAAAGCACTGTAAGACTGGGGTAATAAGGAGAAGAAATCTAATGCCTTTTGACAATGTGGCAAGTTAATCCTGCCTTCCCACTCCTATTCCCGGTTAGGCAGCCGTATCTGGTTAGAAAAGCACAGGAACTCCATTCTCAGTGTCAGTTCAGTTACAGTCAGGAAAAGGCTCTTTAACTAGAAAAGAGTCTAAATGATCAAGCACATTCTCCTTTTCCCAGCTTTCTAGCTAACAGAAAAAAAAAACTAAAATAACCCCTGTAAAAGGTATTTCTGGACAGATCCACTCTTTAACCACTCCATTTACCTGATGCAAAAGGATCTTTACATGTCACCCATGACAGAACACATCTGTATTTGTAGTTAAAGGTAAAGCTCTTGCAAACATTAGCATCTGCACCCCTAAGTATCTTGACAGGGTATAACTTCTCTGCATTCTCAAGTGAAACACTTCCCTGAAAAGGAAAGGTTGAGTCACATGGTACAGACTTCAACAGAGAAGAGCTTTTAAATAATGGCATGGGCTTTGAGTGAGTTGTACCCACATTTTGCCTCTCCTGCTTACGTCTCAAAGCCATACTTTCTGAAAGCCAGTGCCCAGGTTTGCTACAATAAAAGCAAGTCTCTTTGGAGCTTTTGGGTGGCGTATGTAGCCGGCTGGTCCAAGATTCTTTTGGGATATGTGGGATCAATTCTGCCATATTTGGTTTAGAATGCTTATAAGCACACATTTTCTCATTCGAGTATATCAATCTCATTTCTGAAACAGGTTTAAATTCTTCCAGCAAAATCAAATCATGAAATATCTTAATGTCAGTAACTTTACAAGCCATTCACCATCCATACAATAATACCTTCTTTCATGCAAACTTGACAAAAGTCTGTGAGGGTGGCTTTCTGTTATGCCCACATTTTTGCCTGTAGGCCTCAGGAACCATCTCATATCTTCAAAAGATAGCGCTTGCCCACAAGTTTACTTTGCAGTAAAAGAGTCCACACCTCCTTAGGCCAAGCTAAAGTTGTAGCTGTATGCTCAAAAACATCAAAGTACCGGCCACTTCATTAGGTACACCTCCTTGTATCTACACTCACTGTCCATTTTATCAGTTCTGCAGTCTACATAGGAGCACTTTGTAGTATTACAATTACAGACTGTAGTCCATCTAATTTGCTGCATACGTTGTTAACCCCCTTTCACCCTGTTCTTAAATGGACAGGACCCCCACAAGACCACCACAGAGCAGGTATTATCTGGGTAGTGGATCATGTATGTTAATGTGTGTTGCGCTGGTATGAGTGGATCACACATTAACACACCACCAGGGTGTGCAGAACAGGGTGAAAGGGGTATTAACAGAGTATGCAGAGACAGATGTACTAGTCTGTAATTGTAGAACTACAAAGTGCACCTATACGGCAAGTAGAGCTGATAAAATGGACAACGAGCGCAGATACAAAAAGGTGTACGTAATGAAGTGGTTGGTGGGTGTAGATGTCTACTTGACCCTCAAAAGGAGGCACTAAAGCTCATGATTACTAACTTCATAATTGGAAAAAAAGGCAGGAGTGTTGAGGGAGGCACTACAAAAGGCACCAGAGACTGGAAGATCTATGGTCTGAGGTTCAGAGGGCAGTTGAGGTGCCACTGAGCTTGTAGGGGAAAAGTTGCACTTCTGTTCACAAGTAGAATGAGGGGTTATCCCCATCTCCTTTAGTCCCAGCTCCTGTAACCGAATGAATGAAAAGAATGAATCAAGGAAGTGTAGTATGACCCCTTGGTTCCACTTCTGTCTCTGTAATATAAGGTGTTTCCAGCTCACCAGCAAGTTCCTCTATGTCAACAAGAGCAGTAGGTCTCCCTGTAACCCCAAGCTCTCCTAGCCTAACAACAACCATGTGATCTATCTCCTTTTAACTGGAGTTCTAGGTTAATTAGTTCCCACCGCTTGTTTTCTGTGGCAGTTTTTAAGCCTCTTGGACAAAGTGAATCGACGTTCATGGCATTTGTCTAAATTGAACACACCCCATATCAGGTGTGCACATACCTTTGACAGCAGACTGTAATCTGAGTTCTGTCTAGCCAAAGTTGACTCACATTTAGAGTGGAATTTTTTACCACTGAGAATGGTGCCACTAGTAATTTTACTAGTCCTATTCATTGCCTTTGATTATACTGCTTCCTAGAATTAGCGTCTTTAAAAAAGTCCAATTCCTAGATATGACAAAAACATGTATTCAGATACCATACTATCAGAAATTACATAATTTATTTCTGAAGTGAAAATAAGTAAACCTCTTCAATAAAATACTTTACCACTTTTTACTACAAATGGTCATGAACAGCTATTTTACATTCGATTAATTTAAAAATAGGAAAGAAATACTATTTGTGGCATGTGTGAGTATATCACATAACTATGATGAACTATGAACTTTTTTTATAAAAATCAACAAATAATAAGATTATTTTATTTATTTAAAATTAAATTAAGGCTGAACTTTGCCAATGTTGAAAGCAAGTCTCTTGTAATGAGCAGAAACAAGCTTTATTTAGTATTATTTTATTCTTCTCTGCATTTTCTGTTAACTGTATCTTGTGTTATATTATTGGGTTTTTGCCCAAGTGATGAAAAATGAATTATCTTTACTCATTGCCATTTTAACTGGAAATTAAACAAATTATAATTATAAACAAATTATAAATTATTAGTTTCCTGTTTTTTGGACAGTACTGTATGCAAACACATGCTCATACCACCCAGCTGACTTTACCACCAAGCTGACTTTACTAAGCTCCACTGAAACTGTCATTTGTGTTTTTATTTTGTTCTTTATCTCTAGGCGGAATTGTTGGCTCTAGAAGGTTGAATCTAATGCCAAAGCAAACAACATATACCTTGGAGAAAGGATTATAATTGCACTTGGACTCATCAATGGTACAAAAGAATTCCAAGAAAGAGAAACCCTCTAATTTATCCAATCTCTCAATCCAATCTCTTCATTTCTCCATGTACTTCTAACATTGAAGCGAATTGTATTGACTTATGTATGTGCCCTCTGGAGAAACGTGTGTATTTTTTTTTCTTTTTTTTTTTTGTATGTGTCATTAGATCATTAGATCTGCCAAACATTCATTCATTCAGATCAGAATGTTCCTCAATGAAAAAAAATCAATATATGTAAGGAATAAAGTGTACTTCCATCTACCACAATGAACAATGGAATGCCTCTGCCAATGCTACTGCTGTCATAAAAAAATCTCAAATCTCTGATACTGTACTTTAAAAGGAGAATGAAAAAGTTTGACATAACTGTAAAAAAGAGCTCCAAAAATAAACAGATGGCCTAGTGATAATGATAGTCATGTGTGTATGAGAATACAGGATATACACATAATTATTCACTGACAAAAGTTCCAGGTGTGGTTCTTCTGACTCCACGGTGGAACAACCTATTTGTTACTGTTGGAACAAAACCTTGTATTTTTCAAATGGAAACATTGTTAGGAGAGAAAACACATCCATAACTTTTATTGTAAATTAATGCAACACAATTTTATTTGTTGTTCATTTGAACCATTTTCATTTGTCTATTCATCATGAAATGTTATCAATGCCGATTTCAAACGGTGGCAACAAGGATTGCGGTATTAGACCTAATATAAATATACAGGGGTTGGACAATGAAACTGAAACACCTGGTTTTAGACCACAATCATTTATTAGTATGGTGTAGGGCCTCCTTTTGCGGCCAATACAGCGTCAGTTCGTCTTGGGAATGACATATACAAGTCCTGCACAGTGGTCAGAGGGATATTAAGCCATTCTTCTTGCAGTATAGTGGCCAGGTCACTACGTGATGCTGGTGGAGGAAAACGTCCTTCTTGGTGGTATGCTGACATTACCCTGGATACCGTGGCTCTTGATACATCACAAAGACTTGCTGTCTTGGTCACAGATGCGCCAGCAAGACGTGCACCAACAATTTGTCCTCTTTTGAACTCTGGTATGTCACCCATAATGTTGTGTGCATTGCAATATTTTGAGCAAAACTGTGCTCTTACCTGCTAATTGAACCTTTACACTCTGCTCTTACTGGTGCAATGTGCAATTAATGAAGATTGGCCACCAGGCTGGTCCAATTTAGCCATGAAACCTCCCATACTAAAATGACAGGTGTTTCAGTTTCATTGTCCAACCCCTGTATAGAACTTGCATTAAAACTGTAGAGCTATTTAAACTATTTGTCATAGCAGTAAGGGTGTGTTTTGTCTGTATGAACACTGAATACATTACAGAACAAATAAATACATGTACATTTAGATGTAATAAGAATCTTGTTTTCAGTTAAGTCACTGAGAAGTAAAAAAAAAACACAGATTTGAGTCTTGACATCTTTCCTGAACTCCAGCCATTGCATAAATAAATTCCATCAACAGTTCACCTAACTGAAAGATTGATTAACTGAAGCTGGTAAGAGTGAGAAATAGGATACGGTTTCCATAACAGGTCCAATGGACCAATCAGAGTATGCCACATCATCAATCCACTTCCCGAAATGCAGTGCCAGTTCCTTCAACCAACCTGAAGTATGTGTTTGCCGGAAGTCACTCCCTATATGTCCCACTGAAGCTGTACCACCTTCCCAGCAGTCAATCATTTTTATGGAAATTCCATTGGGTTGTCAGTCCGCCATTTACCTGGAAAACTTTTTTTAACAGGCAGTTTTGAACAGATAATAATATACACAACTGCACCCACAACTGCTGTAGAAACCCCACCCTTTGACCATTTTTATTCAGCCGTTTTGATTTGCTATTATGATTGCCTCAATTTAAAATTTCCCATTAAATTTTACAAAACTGATCCGGTTATTGGAGCCCTCCTAAACTCTGCCCTTCAAACCATGAGTATTGAAAGGCACAGTAAGTGATTTTTCAATTCAATACAGTTTTGATAATATATCTTCTGACAGTCCACTAACCTTATGTTCTGTTTGCACACTGGAAAAAAGGTGCTGGTCATAAGCTTTGTAACAATGATGGAAAAGGAAGCGTTTAGATTAGGCAAGGGGGTTTCAATAGTAGACAGACCTCCAAGATTGACGAGGCAGAAGTTGACATTGTATTCACATCTTTGTACCTTCAAAGGTGTGACAGGAAAATTCAAACAAGAATTTTCCCGTAAAAAGAATTTAAAAATCATAAAAAGGAATGAAGAATTTGCCCTGGGGCAGCATGGTGGGTAGCTCTGTGGCCTCACAGCAAGAAGGGCCTTGGTTTGATTCGTGTCTGGGGTGCTTTGTGTGTGGACCTTGCATGTTCACCCCGTGTCTGTGTGGGTTTCCATCCCTGTGACCCAGAAGGATAACTGCCTTAGTGAATGGATGGATGGATGGATGAATGTGTTTGTTCTGTTGTTCCTACTTGACAGGTGGGTGTTACTTTTTGCTGTTTCACAAAGCCAGTAGGTAATTATTATTTTGCCCACTTCCTAATTGTGATGACAAATAGTTAGGATTGCAGCAGCAATTGTAGCAAAAGGTTGCTACAGCCTGGCTAACGTTAGTTATATTACCTGCTGTGTTGTTATTCGCACTGACATCATATCACGGTATTTGTCCCAACAACATTTTCAAAGTGTTTTATGGCCATGAAGATTAAAAAAAAAAAACAGGTTTGCTAGCCTGGTGTCATTTGCCTTGGCAATAAGTGTCAATGACTTGTGGGGGAGGAGCTTCTTAAGGTCAACTGAAGAAGATGAAGCAGGATTCAATGCGTGTCTTATTCTCAGATTCTTCATGAATCTAAAGAAAAAAGACTTTCAAAAGATGAATGATGAACAATTTAGGTTGATATTTGGGTCTTTACCACTTCCCATTTGCTCATTGTCACTGCTAGGTGAAGGAGGAGTAAGGTTATTTAGTTATTTAAAAGATAAGTAAATATCAAACAAGTACGATTGTGTTTAGTGTGTCTCTGATAAGTACATGAAAACTAAACTGAAAGCATATTTGCTTATTATTCGTTTAAAAGAAATAAACTAAAAGCACACTTGAATACTTGAATAATGCTTTTCTGGTTTTCCTTTGCCCCAACGTGCAGACCAGAAGCTGCCTGAAACACCTCATTGGAATTCCAGCCATTTTCTCTGACATCCTTACTGCACAATCTGCCTACCAGCCAGCTTTTTAACACTCTCACACATTACACATAGAGCTGAAGTCTGTTAGACACAAATGGTCAGTTACAAACAAATGGTCAGATTTACAACAGTCTTTCAGGAACTCAGGAGATGTTTATGGCTAGCAGATCATATGTTGTACAACAGCTCAGTTAGTTTCGTATCCTGAGCGTCTTCCAGCAGATAATGGTTAACCCATGTGTAAGCCTGTAAACAGGGCTATTTAGGTGTGTGTACCTTTGAATGAACTCAGATTTGCACCGGACGAGCGCTCCAAACTAAACGTACATCCTGAATACAGCATGGTCTTCTCTCTTCAAATGACACCAGAAGAAAAAATGGCAGGATGCCACTTAAGGACAACAGACCCATCAGAACAAAGTTAGCGAACTGACCAGTCAGAGCACGCGGAGCTCTTTGGGAGGCGGGGCCTAAAGACAGAGGAGCTCAAACAAAGCGTTTCAGACCAGGTGAATACAGATGTACATTTGCCAAAGATATTGCATATTAGGAATACTGAAGCATGTTCTTAATCCGTTCTAGCAGATCCCAAAAATAAAAACATGAACGCTGAACATGAGCATCCCTTTAAATACTAGTTTAACACAACCCATATCAGGTGTGCACAAACCTTTTAGAGCAGACTGTGATCCAAGTGTCCACCCAGGCAAAGACTTCTCACGTTTAGAGAGGACTTTTTTTTGACCTAGCGCTAGCATTAATAAAGTTGCTAATCCTATTTATTGTCTTGGATTAAACGGCTTCATTAACATAAACATTAATTTCAGTTACCTCATGTAATATTTTTTATAGCAGTCACACTCACAAACCAGTGCCTGTGCATTTACCATTTGTAGGCATGAGCATCTGCATAAATTGCATGGTAAAAAGTAGCTCATTGGATATCGGTCTATAATTTGAAATGTATAGTTTATTATGCAACTAAAAGTCTTGAAAGTGCACACTTTATGTACTGTAGCTGGGCACCCAAAGCCAAAATGTGTGAAGTTTGTGAAGTGAAAGTACGAAAACCTCTTCAGTAGACACTATAAAAACATTCTTGTGTAAATGGTAATGTATAGTTATTTTACATTGTATATATAAAATAAAATATATATTGTATATATTATTATATTTATTGTTATTTTGGCATGTGCATGTATACTGCATAAGAATACTGAATAAAAAATGGAGGAGGGGTTCTCCTTAGGGTGGGCAAAAAGAAGGGGTGTTCTCTTTATTGTGATCATTATTGTGGAAAAATAACATATTTTCTGAATATACATGTATTTTAAGTATTGTCAGTGCTTGTAGTGCATCAAACAACTGCATGTATCATAAAAAAGACTATAAACGGTGTAGTACACTGTCAGCAAAAAATGGTTCTCAGGATGGAACAAACAATGTAAATGTACCCGTGAAGGTTGGAAGATCCAACTGTGTACCTGAAATATTTTTTTTTTCCAGAGGAAAAGTGCGTAGCACCATGTCACAATAGCAAAGAACTTACATTTCTATTTGTGTAAGAGAGCGTGGACCATTATTATCACTGTGATTAACGACTTCTCTGGCCATTTTACGTCACTCTAAAACATAACTAGGCTAATTATCTGCTTACTTGCCATTTAACTTATTGGAATGTAATGAAATGATATACTGCTCTACTCTGCACACACACACTCACACACGTCTACATTTACACAGAATTGTGTGAAGGATCAAACACAGTCGTTATTTTTCTCTGCCGAGTGTTAGTATGAGCAAAAACACTTTTTTCTGTGGCAGCTAGCATAAAAGCTAATATCGTTGGCATCTCATAGCTGGCCTCCTGATGTAGTAATGCTTTCTACAAAGTAATAATTCTAAAAATATCAACCAACACAACATCATACTCTCCTAGTTTACACTCTGAGCTAAAATAGTAACTCATCTACATCTGGAAGAGTAAAGGTTTCACTAAACTGTGATTAGCTGCAGCTGTTAATGTGTTAGCAAGGCTCCTCAGTGGGATTAATAATGGAAATACAGGAAAAAAAAACTTAAGTAAATTCCATTATAAATGGTATATTTACCATGCCGTCCTCAAACATAATGCAATTTTACTGCTATTGCCAATGTTTGTGTGTTAGGTTTATATTGATTATAAATTGTGACATAAACTTTCATTCTAACCGGGTGCAAGTTCTCCACCCAGAAATGTCTTGAAGCCCTTTACTTGCAAACATGTTTTGCAACGTGTTGTTGTTCCAACACTCTGTGACCAGTAGCCTCAGCCATAGATGCTCCTTTTATGTTATGACAATGGTTATTTTTCTGGTCAGTCGAATGTCTTTTCGCTGTTCTAGTAGGTGGTTCTTGGTCACGTTAAGTGGCACAAGCTACCAGGCTCATTCACTTGTTACTCTAAACTGAAATTGAGAGTCTGGCAACGTGAGACTACAATAAAGATAAGATCATTTACTTGTTTACTGGCAGTCATAGGCATGCATTTATAAATAAAAATATTTGTAAAGTCTTTTCTAAATAACAGCAATCATATCAAGTTCTATGCTAAAAGTAAGAGGCAACTGTTTTTCTATGATGAATCATGCATAACTATGATTTGACATTTTATCGATTTTTATAGCAGCCACGTTCAAAAACCAGTGCCTCACATGATTTACTCCATAAAACTGCAACACCGATCAGCCAAAACAGAAATAATAACTTGGCTGGTTGCTGTTCATGTCTGTGAGGCAAAAATCTGCTGCAGCTCAGACACTTGTAGAGAATAACAGCTGAATTAAATTGCATTGTAAAAAGTAGCTCATGGGATATCAGTCCGTAATAATCGTTTTATTTAAATATTTATTATTTAAACATTTGTTTTAACTTAATATACTTTATTTATCTGTGAAATGCTTTTATTAATTGCCAATGAACTAAATTTTGTGGAAGAAATATATACCCCACAGTCAATTTGGAAGGCAAATATTGGAAAGCCATTTGTTGCCAGGCAAGCAAAACAAAGATTAAGCCTATTCTAGGTGCACAGTTTCTGTGAGCTCACCTACAGTATTAGCGTGATTACGGCATTCGATTATGGTATTAGCATGGTAAACCCAAGGACAAGATTTCCTTTTCACTCTTCCTGTTTTTCCAGACCTTTGAACATAAAGGAAAAGGGAACAAGGAACATTAATCCCAAGCCAAAATCTCTTACAGGAACACACTGTGTTATGCACATTAAAAAAAGGAAAAGTTTATTGTGTATTGTGGTTTGGGGTTATGGCTTACATTTTAATCACAAAAAACACTGTTTGAGGCATTGAGGATGTTTTTATAACACCGACAGAGGGCTCTGAATGTTCGTCTTAGAAAGGATAAAGGCGACATTGATTGGACCTTTCATATTTAAACTGTGATTTAAAAGACACTTACGTACTGGACATCTTCTATTTACACTGCTGTTGATATAAAATAAAAGCATTAAGAATAAAAAACAAGCAACTTCAACATCCATTTATTCTAATACTATAATAGAATACATGGGTGTTGCGGTTACTTGTTTCTACCATTTATTCTAGTTTTCTTTAGTGTATTTTACTTTAGGATTAGGATCAATACCCTTGAAAATAGTTCTTCAGTAGTTCTTTAGGAAATACAGTGGTTATAAATAGAACAGTGGCAAAAGAATCTGAAAGCATATATGGTTTTTTACATGATGAAAGACCTGTTGTATTTTTATAAAGAACTTTTTCAAAGTGGTTCTACGTAGCCAAGAGTGTCATTAGAGATCTAAATTGCCACAAAATGTCTATTCATCATGCATTTGTGTTCTCTTTATAGTTTGTATTAGGGATGAATCTAGCATGCGTTATATACATTTACTTAACATTTACATATTACTTAACTCCTTTAGATAAGAGGTAAAGTCTTAGTTGAAACAAAAAGAGTGTGAATTATTGTTCTGTAGTTGTACTAACACCTGTAATAATTTAGGGGATGTAACATTGTGCTGTGACATTTGACAGCACAAATATATTTTCGCAAGCAAATTTTCTCACAAATGAAGATACATTAAGGCTTCTTCAGCCCTGTCAGTCTTTAGGTTTCTTGCTGTCCTTCTCCTTATATGTGTTCAGTAATGAGTTATTTCATTTATTATTTATTAAAACCAGATTAACAACAACTTGACAATTGTGATTCATGAGAAATCAAGTCTTGAAGTGCAAATCGCTTTTTGGGTTTGAACTGGCAAAAATATTTCCTGGCTTGGACTGTGCTGCCACCCTGTAACTTCCACCTACATTTTGAGAAATTGGAGGATATAAAATTGTTACGGAAAACAAACTACAAAAATGATCCGTTAACGTTGTTTCTGTCTCTTTTGCAAGCTCCCTCCGTATATGTGAAGTTTCCTCTGTTAGTGGTATGTAGTTTAGCTTATCCCCTTTTCTTTACCTCACATAAACCTCCAGTTAGCCAGTTAGCTAACGAGCTACTGGTATAAACTTGACAGCCATGCTACACTGACCACTATTTGCTACAAATCCATATTGTAGGTAGATGCAACTCCTTTCTGTATCACTCTGTTTAATATAAAGCGATTCATATCAGATTACTTTTTATCCAGCTTTCAGATTCATATCAGATTACTATTTTAGCCAGCTTTTAGCCAAATATCCTGTGACAGTTTCACCTACTCTGCAGAGGGAGCAGCGTCACACACCTGTCCCCAGGTCTGATATGATTCGCTTACACCTTGCGAGGTCTAATATGATTGGCTCAGCCGGGGGTTACGTTTCCCCGCAAAGCTTAAACAGAGGAGTTACGTCTATTCTCATAAGAGCAGCAGCAGCGCCACCCCCCGTCCAAACCTGGCTATCACAGTACAATGTGTACTCGTATATGTTTATATGTATAAATAGAATTTATTTGTGTATATTTGGTGTTATATGGACATTATTAACAAAAATGATCTATACAGCAACAAACTTCATTGACCTGTAACAGTATTGGAACTGCATATTGAATCATTTAATAAAGGGATTTTTTGTGGAACCAGTTAAGCATATTTAAACGGTTCTTTGCGTTGTTCTCTAGACTGTTTCTCAACCCTGCTCAATTTAGTGCATTGCCTGCTCCCAACACACCTGATTCAACTAATCAGTTAATTAACATGCCCTTTCAGAGCTACAGGTAGTGTGTTAAAGCAGGTAATCCACTGAAATGCGTCGGGCAGGATACCTCCAGAACCCTGCTTCTTTACTGGAGAACCCTCTGGGAACCTTGATAGGGTGTAGGTCTTCGTGTTCAGATAGCACTGCTGATCGTCAAAAATAAATACACCTGAATTAAATAGAGGTTAGGACTACAGGGGCCATATACCATACAGGAAGTGGGAGATTTACTCGGTTTGTGTGAATACACCTGGTACGGGGGTAAACGTAGGGGGCGCCACGTGTATCATACTTTGTGTGACATTGTGGTCTCAGTCTTCCTAAAAGTTGATCAAATCGTTAGAAGTCCGCGTTATCTGGCTCCTCTGTCAGTGACAGAGTGGACAGACTGACTCTCCTCACATGACTCTCATACCCAGGATGCTGCGGGCTGCGCTCCAGACAGGCGCGGAAGAGACACGGCTGAGTTTTTCCTCAGAGCGCGCCGAGCAGCTTCAGCCTCTCCTCGGAAACCTGAGCCGGTCTCGGTGTCTGGAGGCTGTTTCTGCTCAGTTTGCCGTCGTGCGGGCGGTGAGGTTCGCCTCAGGAGCTCCAGGTCGCCGTTATCAAAACTCAGGAAAAGCGGCTGGAAGTTGTGAGTTGTTGTCGCGGCGAGAAAGCAGCAGGAGAGTGAAAGAGAGAGAGCGAGCGGAGAGGAAGAACTGACACCTCCGCCTGCTAACAGGGTATTTACTACCGCTCTCCCTCTCTGTGTGTATGTTCTCGTGGCCAGCCGCTCGAGCTGAGAGGTCGGCTTCAAGCCAGTTCTGCGCGAACTCTTCCGTCAAAAAGTGTCATTTTCTGTGGTGGGGGTCGCATTTCTGCGTTACTCTGGAGCGACCTCTACTGGTAGGAAAACTAAAGTAAGTCTTTGCCTGAGCCGTGCTCTCACCTGTCAGGGGAGGTCCACCGAGTTTTCAGAATTTCATCATTGCGATGCAGACAAAACAAGTCAGAGCGGTGTAGTGTAAAAAGTCTTTACAGTGGCGGTGATGGGATCCGGGGGTCGCAGTAGCGACAGAACAGATACAGGTATTTTATTTACTGCCCTTACTATCCAGATAGCCAGTAGCTGATTATGTAATGTTGATGATGGTAAAATAGTGGTTTTCTTTGGGTACCGCAGCATCCTGTGTGTTCCACTCTGACAGGAATGGGTTTCAAACAGTTTGTTGTATATCCTGAGAGAATTCACAGTTTGTGTAGTAACTATGTGAGGGAGCTTTTTGAGGCATTAAACCCCTCAGATGTCTGGTTTCTGTCTTTTGTCTAGAATTGAGCATTCACAGCTAACCCCTCTGAATGTCCTAAATAATTAGATTGACATTTTGAAAAGTCAGTGCTATGTTTTCAGTGTTCCTAATTTTATTTTTTGGGGTCTTCTAGAGTAGATTTACATCCTTCCATTCTTCCAAAGTTCAATATTTTTCTCATCTGTATTCACCCGCTGTTAGAGCTCCTAAATCTTTTAGCCCCGCCTCCCGATGAGCACACTGTGGTCTGATTGATCAGCTCACCTACTCTGTTCTGATTAGTCACCCGCCAGAGCACCATCGTCCTACAATTTCTGTCCCCACACTGCTGTGGCTGTTCTTACATTGGCGTCGGTTCTGCAGTATCAGTTTGAGCCAGAGTCCGATCCTGAAAGTCAGGTAGAACAAGTTAGTAGACATCCTAAACAAGCTAGGCTGGAGCAGGACGCTTCAGAGTGGTAAGTTTGTACTCTCTTAGCTCTCTGTGCGTTTTGTGAGGGTGCGCCAAACTTTGTGTTATGAGATGGTGCCACCTTCAAACAGAGAAAAGGACTGGAATTACAAGAATTTTTTTTTCCCTCTGGGTTGTACTTCCAGTTTTATAACCTTATAACACGCTAAAGAAAAGGGAAAATTGGCAAAGCATAACAGATCCCCTTTTCTGCACATCACTGGCCCCTTTCTGAGTTTCCTGAAGCTTCTTTAAAAGGGTGAAATGGCGGCTGTGTTTTGGGTGTTGGGGCTCAGATTCATGCTGTGTTGAAATAAGAATGGAACTATTGAAGGCCTACTCAGAAAGGCACGCTGTGTTGTCACCATGCCCTATTTTTAATAGGGCTGAACAATTTTGTTTGATGATGGCCCCCAGGCATTTCTAATAAAGTGCCCCTACATTGTAGAAATCGATGAACTGGAGTCAAAGTCTTTAAGAAGAATTCTGTCATTCTTCTGGTGATAATCATGTTTACTGACCATGATAGAAATCTATAAGTGTTTCACAAGACATCATTCAGTACTTTGGAGCAGGGTTGTCCAGTCTTATCTGCGAAAGGCTAGTGTGGCTGCAGGTTTCAGTATGATCAAGCAGGATGACGCCTGACTTTTTTTTTTTTTTTCCAGTTGGTCAAATAATTGATTGAGTGTGCTCCTGCTTTGCTGGGATGAAAACCTGCAGACACACCCGCCCTTTGGACACCCCTGCCGTGGAGCAGTTGCAGGCTTGAAAGTGATAAGGAGAGGAGGCGTGTTGAATTACTAGCCGAGATAGGCGCCCGGTGTAACTGATAGAGAATAGGAGTATTAGGTGGTGAGCGGGTCAAAGGTTATGCTGGGTATCCGATGGGGCTCAAACGGTTTAAATGAAGCAAAGAGCATGTTCAAGTGAAAACTCATAAATTCAGAATGGTTGAACAGGCTACATCTAATCCATTGAGAAACTGGAGACGTGCCTGAATAATCCAAATAACTTCCACATTAGAATCTAAGGCTCCTGCATTTGGGCTTATTTGTGATAGTTTCACATTCAGTCATTGTACTTGTTGTCCAGAGAGGACAGAGGTCAGCCTGTTAGAGTCTGCCTTCTGGAGCACAATAGTTTACACTCGTTTCTTTGTTCTGTCAAATGGTGCAGCGTTTTGTCCTTTTTGAGCCCGGTAGGCTTTGGATTTCTGTGTGTGTGTGTGTGTGTGTGTGTGTGTGTATGCATATGTGTTTGTGTAAGCATGTGGTTGCAAGAGAAAATAGGTGAACCATTTGAATTATCTGGATTACCTGCATTGATTACTAATAAAATGTTCTGTATGGTCTGATTGTTCTTTTAGCCAAAATTATTGACGATCACAAGCTAACTAAACTAGTAACACACAAACACTTCATGTCTATTATCGAGCATATAGAGTAAACATTGACAGTGCAGGCTAGAAAAACTAAGTGAACTTTCTGGGTTCTCCAAGAGCTAATGGGGGGAAAAGGTGTTTTAATTAGGGAAATGAGATTGAAGTGGTGGGTTTCCCAGGTGCTTTGTCTATTAAATAAGGGCAGCGAAGCCTGGTTACTGACAAATCTGTTCTTCTCAAGAAAGGTTAATGTGAGTTATGCCTAAATGTGCAAACAATTCTCAGAAACCATGTTGTCGAGATGCATGAAGCTGGGGGGGTGGGGGCTGCAAAAGTATTCTGGATGTGCATCGATCTATGCTTGGGCTACAAATAGAGCAAATTCAGGACTGCTGCTAATGTCCCTAGGGGTAATCACTCCAAGAGCACAATGGGCAATCCTGAAAGAGGAGAGAAAGACTGTATTCGAAATGGTATACTGCATACTACTACATAGTATGTAGTATGCAGTATGTGATCAAATTGATAATCTGTAGGGCACTGAAGATCCCCGGATGGGTTTCCAAGTTCTGAACTTTGGAAAGACTGTTTAAAAGTTGGAAACCACTGTATAAAAATTGGAATAGTTGTCTAGAAGTTTGGAAACACTGTTGAATCACTGGACAAGTGTTTGCAGTTGCTGTTCAAATTGTGGGGTTCACTATATAGGATAACTTCAAAAATGAACTCATATTAATATCCAAAATTCATATGAAAGTCAAGATCAAATATCAAGGCATAGAGGCAAAATGGATCATTCCGTTGTATTATGTATTGTTTATTAATTATTTATTTATCATTTATTAACTAATTTTATTACAAAATTCTTGGAGTACTCTATAAACACCGAACTGTGACTGTGAGCTGGTCTGCACTCATCACTTTAAACCACCTTAATGTTATTCAACCTGCACTACTGTTTATACTGGCACTGTCATATCTACTTTAATCCTGCATCTTAATTCTGCTAGTGCACACGTCACTTTATCGTCCTTATTGTCTTCAGTGTCTTATTGTCTCATTTATGTCTGTCTCAGGGCCCTTATTTTATTCTATCGTATGTCTTGTGTCAGTCTATTTTATATTTATTGTTTATTACATTCAATATACTCTTGTTCTTGTTTCAGTTTTAGTTGTCATCTATTTATAGTTAAATGTGTATTTGCTTCACCTTGGGTCAGAGAGTAATGCACTATGTAAGTTATTATGGTATGTAAACTACCAAAAATTAATCATATGGCAATGTGTCTCTCTCTCTCTCTCTCTCTTTCTCAGTCACTGAATATGGACACCAGGCTCATCTTTGCTACGCTGGAGGCAGTGTGTGTAGAGGTTATATCGGCCCTCTCTGGGCAGGTCAATATTAATGGCACTAATCAGCTGTTAGCAGCGATGAGACGCATTCAGGAGCATGGCCGTGCCGTGGAGGCGCTGGTCATGGGCTTCACTGCTGTGTACCACCACTACGACTTTGATGAAGAGACACCTGGGAATGGATACCGTACGTTAGTCAAGGTAAATGTTGGCTAGCAGGAGGAATGCAGTGAATGAGTTGCAGTTATATAGTCATTTGCAAAAGTGTGAACTCTCCTGGTTATATTCTCTGTTTTATTGCTTGGCAAAGTGTAAATAAATGTGATGGTTTAAATGCGCATTTTCAGTTTATTGCTCAACGCGTAACAAATTGCAAAATGTGCCATAACTTTTGCACAGGCCACATTTGTTTCAGTGTCCCCAGTATGCTAAATTCAGTAAAGAAACAGTAACTGAGCATTAAAATTTCTAGACGTGTTCTCTATAGAGGATGTATTAACTTTAATCAGGGCCACCCAACCAGTCCATCCAACACCATGTTAAACATGCAATAGGCCCTTCAACCAATCACACTGATTTTGATCCGTGGACAGATGAAGAATAAGGTTTCTGTTGGTGTTGATGAAAGTTCGTTTTTTTTGACAAACTATTACATGACAGTCTCTTCACTCGTGTCACATATTGATCCTTTCATTGTTAATAAATCATAGACTGTACGCCAAATGAAATATGCAACATTACACTGTTTTGAGTTCATTCAAAACTTGTATGGTAATGATTGGGTCATATTCAGTATCATGTTTTTTTTTTTAGAAATTTCTTTGGAAAAGAATCTCACACCCTCTTTTGTCTACAGGTGGTACAATCCTGCATTCTGTACATAATCCAGAAGGGCCGCTACATCGCCTCCAACTGTGGGGGTGTGTTTTTCCGGGTGGATCACAACGCTGGTGAGATGGAGGCGTACTGCACAGCCCTGTGTCAGATACGAGCGCTGCTCTACCTGGCCCAGCGCCTGCTTAACGACAATGAACGCGGGCAGCTCTACTCTCAGGAGGACGGGGACCTGAGTGAGAAGTTTGTGAACGAGTACATGTCCATGCACAAGGCCTGCTTCTATGGACGCTGCCTGGGCTTTCAGGTGAGTCATTTCATACTTTGTTGTGCAGTCGTGAGTGTCCATTAATGCCTCATATTCTAATGTTCCTTATTTTATATAACCAAGCTGTCTGCATGGTGCAAGGGAACAGTTTAAATAAAAAAATGGATTGGTTTATTACACAGACCTCCATATCTCTTGAAGTACAGTCATTTGCATAATTATTCTAAGTGTAAATGACTATGCATCCCCTACAGAGAACATGCTCCTGCATTTTTATTAATGCACAACTGCCGTTTTTACATGCTGCATTTAAAAGGAAACTCATAATTTATTGCATAATTCATTCATGGAGATGCAAACATTGTGTGAAATGTTAGAGACCAACACTGATTTCATTACAGTGGTGGTGATGGGAAAGAGGGGTCATGATGTCTACACAATTCTATTTACTTAATATCCAAAATGACCAGTGGACGTAGACGTGTCTTATGGGTCATATATGGAAGGCTAATAATAGAAACAAAATAGGAATAAAGAAATAAATATGTTTCCTTTGGGGTCTCCATCATGAATGTATATAAAAACATGTTTTTGGTCAAAGGCTTATCTCACAACTATTGTAAAACATGGTCTTGGGCATCAGTCACTATATCTGTCATGATTTCATGCAAAAGCCTTCTGTAGGGGGAACTTTTAGAGGTGTTAAACACTTTGGGCATCTCGTTGCCATCACCACTACCACTATTAAAAATTCTGACCTACTTCTCTAGAATGGGGCATTTCACAACCAAGCCCTCTATGTTACTTGAGAATCTGTGAAATTCCCCTTATATTGAAAACAAACTTAAAACATAAAATGTGGACTGTGCAAAAGTCTGCTGGCTTAATGTCGGCACCCCGCTGACTGTTTGCCGTTGCTGGTCCCTCCCTCAGACCAGCCAGATTACTGTCCTGCATACAAGATCTAACTATTTATCTCTTCAGACAAATGTTAAATGTGTACATCATTTAACTTTAGAAAAATAAACTAACTAATAACTGACTAATAAAGCTATCAGGGATGTTTTATTCTTTCCCAACAGTAAAATGAGCAGAACATGGCAGTTTTTTTTCTCCGCTGTGTTAACTTATTTTCACTTAGAAAGTCATTTTCCAGATGGTGTTCAAACTGCTGCATACATACTGCTAAACATATTTTGCTTTTGTTTTTTTAAATGAGGTTTGAGCAAAAACAGCAGTTTATGATTTGGTCAGATGTGGTCAGTCAGGCAAGACATGCTTGTTGTGTGAAGTTTGCTTCCTTGTTCCACTCATATAACTATGCATTGGAAGCTTGCAGCTTGTATATTGTGTGATTTCTGACACTGACAAAAACAATGCATGGAAGTACATAAAAAAATCAGGCTTTGAAATGGCTTCTACTGTTTGTCTGTGTTGTGTAGCTTTGTGAATATGTAGATACAAAAATAGATTTTGCAGATGTTGATTACATAACATTACAGTAAGGCAAGTCTGTGATGAATTAAGTATGCAGTTTTCACAGTGCTACTTGGCTAGCTATATTAGTATCGCAGCTCCAGTACATAAGTAAGAAGCTAACTTCAGACACTAAAATGTCTCAGCTATATTTGGGGTGGGCAGAACATTGTGTCATTTTTTTTTATTTGATCATACATAATCCTTTTAAATTACTCTAGTTTGTATTGATGTTGTGCATTAATATTAATATATAAAACATGCACATTTTAGAGGTTATTAAAATGATTACCTCTCTCTCTCTCTCTCTCTCTCTCTCTCTCTCTTTCTCTCCCCCTCTCCCTTTTTCTCTTGCTACCCAGTTCTCTCCCTCTCTCAGGCCTTTCCTGCAGACAGTGGTGATCAGTATGGTGTCATTTGGAGAGAACTACAAGAAACAGCAGAGTAGATTAGGTCAGTGAAAAGCAGATCTGGAGTGAAGGGTACAAATAAAACAATAAGACTAAGAACTGTATGTGCCATGATCACGGGTCACGTGATCACAGCAGAGCAATATCTTGATCAATAAAGGCTGTTGTCGGCGCAGAACTGATTTAACAATGTTAAATGACCCCTTTGCCTTTTTAGTAAGTCACTTCCCATGATTCATTGCAGCTGTGAATTCTGTCTATAGGGAGGGCAGCTCTCTCGATCTTCACCTCTGGGAAGTATGTGGTTGACCCTGAGCTGAGGGGGGCAGAGTTTGAACGCATCACCCAGAATCTGGACATGCAGTTCTGGAAAACGTTTTGGAACATCACTGAAACCGAGCTGATATCAGTAAGTTGGAATTTCAGTGTCTCCTTTTTTAAAAGTCATCGTCAGTTGGAAAATCCTAACACATTTTCCTTTCATACCATGTTGTAGAGGGCTGTACAAAGGTCTTAGGCAAATGCACCTAAATCATGTATCTTGAATGCAGTGAGTGTGCATTTGCTTTTAAAAAAATATTAATCAACAGAATAAATAAACACAAAGAATACCTTTTTTGAAAACATATTTGTATTCTTGTGAGCTGCTTAGTATAGCACAGGTTTGGAGCTTTGAGGCTACGTTCAGTAAAGTCATTTAAGGATTTGATCAATTTATATATCTATGTAATTTCCCCTAAAATTTGCACAGTGTGCCGGTAAGTACAATCATATGCAAAAATGTGAGTACCCCGGTCAAATTACATATTTGTTGATTTTCTGACTGAAAACAGTGTAGCGTTAGAGTCTGCCTATGTTGCTTCGGTTTAGTTGTTCTGTTCAGTGAGATTTAGCCTGTTATGGAGGCTTTTAGTTTGGAAGGGGTGGATGCGAGTATAGCAACAAGGAATAGTGAGATCAAGTAACCTAGCCAGGTAGAGGGGGATGGTGCTTGTTGGACCCAGAGCACCTTATACTGTTTGTTTTGGTATGCCTGCTCTGAGTTTCATTAAAGCAGAGCATTAAAACTGATTCTTAATGAAATAATGTTAACAGTAGGTTAATAGATCCCCCACGGAGACTTCTGCACATTTTAATGCACAATTACTGCTTATTATCTGAATTGAACTTATTGGGGGAGACACAAAATGTGTCCTGTGCCAAAGTTATTTTTTCTTTCTTAAACGTTAAACTGAATAAAAATTATGCACTAGAACTATTTAGTTTGAAGCGTGTTCTCTGTAGTGGATGGGTTAACTTATATTTTTCATTTATTAAAAATAACAAAACATGCAGTTGGACTGGGCTGTTGACACATTTGCATGTGACTGCATACAACAATTGTGAATTAACAGAATCATTAACATTTTTTGGTACCCTAGTAAATGTAAAGATGAGGATTCCCATGCACAGCAGAACAGGCTTAAGCAACATGTCTTTTTCATTCCAGACACAGATAAAGCAGTTAGGCTAAAACACTGGGACTGATTTCTCCCCTTCTCTCCCTCTCCATCTCTCCCTGCAGGGTTTAGCCAGCATCACATCTAACCAAGTGACGGTGAATCTGACTCTATCTGTTCCTGGGGAGCCGTTGAGTTTGCCTCTGGCCTCAGACCCAAGCCTGGAGGTCACTGTGTCCCCTCCTGTTGCCCACTGGGGGCCGGGCCCTGTGAACATGCGCCTCATCTCTCACACACTGCGCGAGGGACAGGTGTGCTCTCACCCCCAGTGAGATTGTTTATGCGAACTGCACTACTGTTCAAACGTTTGGAGTCATGTAACATGTTAATGAATGTATTGTTTACATACAGTAATAGTGTATGCAATTTCAAGTTCTTTGAACTGCAAAATGCTGTTTTTAATGCCTTACTCCATATGTAATATGTATTTACTCCGAGTATTTTAAGAACAACAAGAATTTAAGTGACCTATTTGCAGTCATTTTATGTGGCTCAAGATGTGATGGAATATGTAGCATTACATTACTAATTTAATTCTAACTTCATGCATGTATATCATTACGCAGACATATACAATTCCTGAATTTGTACAGCACAGATCTGGAATATTAGAATGATGTTGTACATTTATCTGCGACTACATTGGTGTTATATATAAAATATTATATAAATTCAATATAAAAATATTGAATCCATTTTGAATGTTTAAATAGCAGTGTACAGTTGTATGCAACAGTTTGAATAGCCCTGGTCAAATTATGTGTGTTGATTGAACATATTCTGAACAGTGAACTTAAATATGCAGTTTAACATATTGGGGGGAAAAAATAAACATAGAATATGCAATAATTAATGTTTAGTTTTCCAATATGTTAAATGAAATAGAAAATGAACACTAAAATTAATGTGGAACACGTGTTCTGTGTAGAGAACATGTTCTTATTTTCACACGGACAGTTAATAAGACGTATAAATTGACCAGCAGTGTCCAAACTTTTGCATATGACTGTATGTACATGGTAGTGCACTCCAGCACATTTGTGATATTTGTGAGACAGTGAGCACCCAGAGGAAATGGCTATGAATTGAATGGCTGTTAAAATAATATCAGCATCTTATTACCATATAAGTCAAAGGGCAGATTGCGTTGACTTGCTCCCATCAAGTCTAAACTGTGATGACTGTCTCTGCAGGACAGCGCAGAGCTGCTGGCACTGTCTCGGTCTGAGGGGCCTCAGCTTTCACTCTCTGTGGGCTTCAGGAACCAAAGAAGCTCTCTGTCTCCAGGGCTACTCATCCACTTTCACGGGGGAGGATTCGTGGCCCAGACATCCAGGTCTCATGAAGTATGTTAACTAAAACTAAAGAAGTATTTTAGTTGTTTTGACGTTGTAAAGTACTTTGTGAAGGCCTACCTCCCTTCTTTAATTGTACATTATTTTGTCTGTTTGGCTCTCAGCCCATCACAAAGGTTGTACAGGGGTCACAACATAACTAAATGTATTGGTTGCCCACAGAGGTGGGTGGTAACTAGTTACATGTGCTCAAGTACACATACTTTAAATAAACTATTGTACTTTCCCCGAGTTTAAACATGAACTCTTTTACACAAGTATATTAATCAGTGGAGGAATCTACCCACATTATAGATATTCATACTTGTGTTCGAGTTCATTATGCTTTGTTGGTGACAATGTCTATACTGCTTTTACCGTGCAGTTACTGTACATCTCATACCTTGGAACATTATTGGCGCATTTTATTTTAGACCAAAATAATCTGAAAAAGACTAGAATAGAGCTGCCCAAGCTTCCCTCGGTTCTTCTGCTGATAGATGTACTAAGAAGTTCTAATGCAGTTCTATATATTACTCAGTACTTCTGTGTTTTTTTTTTTGTTTTTTTTTTTACTTCTATTCCAGTGAACCTACATGTACCATCTACATTTTCGGAATATGTGTAATCGATAAAATACAAAGAAGTTCTATATTTATCCAGAAAACTGTATTTAGCCTGGAAACTATTTTGGTTTATAACACCCTACATGCATCTTTCTCACATAATACATTTAGAAATATAGAAAAATAGATGTTTTACCCCAAAAGCTTACAACAATAATTATAACCATTATATGTACAGACTTTCTGTGAGGTGAGCTTATGGAGCACTTCAGACATCTGCTCAGTACCATTGTGAACAATGCTGACTCTTAAGATGGTCTAGATGGTCTAGAACGGAGCATTTAATGATAAATTACTTGGTTTGTACATTAACAAATTAATTATACAGAACGTTGGAGGCGATAACGGAGTATAAACTTTCATTTAATGTTAGCTGTATTAGCCTCATAGCTCCAGTGCAAACCGAAAGAGCAAACTTTAAGCACCAAACATTAATGATTGACTGACATCATTTGAAGGAAAGGGAAAACTGTGTGTGCATTTGAAGGAAAGGGAAAACTGTGTGTGCATTTGAAGGAAAGGGAAAACTGTGTGTTCATTTGAAGGAAAGGGAAAACTGTGTGTACATCTGAAGGAAAGGGAAAACTGTGTGCATTTGAAGGAAACGGAAAACTGTGTGTTCATTTGGAGGAAAGGGAAAACTGTGTGTGCATTTGAAGGAAAGGGAAAACTATTTTTTTGTCTTAAAATTCACCTTAATGCTTTTCAATTCGCACTACTGTTTATACTGGCACTGTCATACCCACTTTAATCCTGCATCTTAATTCTGCTACTGCACGTCACTTTCAGTGCCTTATTGTCTCATTTTATGTCTATCTCAGGGACCTTATTTTATCGTATGTCTTGCGTTCATCTATTTTATGTTTAGTGTTTATTACATTCGATATACTCTTGTTCTTGTTTTAGTTGTAATCTATTTATCGCTAAATGTTTATTTGCTGCACTTTGGGACAAAGAGTAACGCAATTTCAATCCTCTGTATGTCTTGTACATATTGAAGTATTGACAATAAAACTACTTGACTTGACTTTTTAGTTCAGTAGCTCATGGAGAAGATATGCTTCTAGCGCTTGTTATTTATCAGTCCTGGATATCCATCTCATTTCAGAGTTATCTGAAAACCTGGTCAAGGGATCTGAATGTACCGATTCTTTCTGTGGATTACTCGCTGGCCCCTGAAGCCCCCTTCCCTCGAGCTTTGGAGGAGTGTTTCTATGCTTACTGCTGGGCCTTAAAGAACTGTCACTTACTGGGTTTGTGATACATGGCAACAAACACATATACACAAAAAATGTCACCAAACCTTGTGTGGTGAAATGATGACTTATAAAGTTGGTCCTAAATGTTTTATCTTAGGCTCAACTGCAGAGCGTGTGTGTCTGGCAGGGGACAGTGCCGGTGGAAACCTGTGCCTGACAGTCTCAATGAAGGCCATGTCTCATGGCGTACGAACTCCAGATGGCATCATGGCTGCATACCCAGCCACACTTTTGACAACAGATGCCTCACCCTCTCGGCTCCTAACCCTCATCGACCCGCTTCTACCTCTCAGCGTGCTTTATAAGTGCATCAATGCTTACACTGGTAAGATATTAATCTATCTCTTTGGTCACTTATGTGTTTACTGGCTCCTTAGACTACAACTACTCAAACGTTCTGCAGAATTCAATGGCTGAAATGTAAATAAAGTTATTTAGAGTGGTTTTGTATTAGAAAAGCTTACCAATTCTGATTTCTTTACAGTGCTGGTGATGGGAAACAGGGGTTGCAATGTCTACAGAGCAAATCTATTTCCCATGCAAAACAACCAGTGAACCTTAATACCATAATAATAATAATAAAATACTAGTAAGTCTTTTAAAAAATCAGTTTGTGTTTTTGTTTTTTGTTTTTTTGTTTTCTTAAAATAAAGTGTTAAACAGGCATCAGGCATTATAATGAGGAAGTTTTCTGTGAATAAGCTTTTACTGTGAAGAACTGAAAGATTTGGGAGAAACATGTATCCAAGAGACAAGGAACCTTTTTACTGTTTTCTGCTGCCCCCCTTTATTTTCCACTGCTATATTTCTTACTTCATTTCTTCTCTTAAGGCTCCTTCAAGATCTCCATAGAGCTGTAAACATGATTATATTTGTGCTATCTTCACTCTCTTCACTTCATGTTCTTTTTTCAGGTGCAGAGAGTGAGTCAGTGCAGCCACTACAACAGCTGGACACTCTAAGTGCTCTCGGCCGGGACACTGCAGTGTTGTTAGGGGGCATCACACAAGGAGCTACTAACTGGCTGCAGTCATTACTCAACAATACATCTGCCTCATCCTCACCAGCACATAGATCAGCTAACAGGCCTCAAAACGCAGTGCCTCACTCTGATGACATGCCACAGTGCTCCATGGAATTCCCTGAAGGCTTTGAACCATTGCGTTCTGGGTGTCTGGCAGAGATTAGGACCCCCTGTACCCCCATAATGAAGAACCCTTTTGTGTCTCCTTTACTTGCACCAGACACTCTTCTCAAGGGACTGCCACCAGTGCACCTAGTGGTAACAATCTCTCTCTCTCTCTCTCTCTCTCTCTCTCTCTCTCTCTCTCTCTCACTTAACTTAGCATATTAACACAGTTAAGTGGCTAGGCAATTTTATCTTGCATATAAGCAGGCCAGCAGTTTCTAATGCGAGCATGAGCGTATTGCTAAGGACGTGACCGAGAAGGCAGAGCTGGTGAAGCCGGTGTTGGGTACTGAAACTGTTAAAATCTGTTTCTCAGACAAACTACCATGTTGGCACATCATCCACTAAAGAGGCTAAATACCTTTTGAAGACAAGAAGTCTCCCTCAGCACCAGTGTTGTATTGTTTAGCTATAATTTTAGTTCATTATCTCTTCTGAGGTAGTCCCTGTCATGTTGAGTTCAGAGGTGGGTAGAGTAACCTAAATCAAATACCCTCAACTAAAACAAGTAAGTACAAGTAGAAGTCCAAAAATGTCGGGTCAAAAAACTACCTAAGTACTGAGCAGCACATAGAACACTGCAGTGGAATTGTCTTAGTAAATCCAGCATAGATCAGAATAGGAACGGAAGTTTGTATGACTCAATTTTTCTAGTTTATAATTATTTTGGTCTAAAATAGCTTACTTAAGCTCTGTTGGTCAGAGATGTGATGAATCACAAAGCAGTACAGATGTCGGCAACAACAAAGCAAAATAAATGCAATCACAACAAAAAAAATTAGTAACTAAATGTGAATGTTTAAAAGTGTAACTGTAACTGTTCACTCACTAATATACTGGAGTAGAAGTAAAAGTATTACTATTTAAAACACTCACATTATATTCGTCATGTTATGATATTTAGTTGTTGTCTACATCCAGTTGCTATCTACTGGCATCTCCCCCAATATACTCTATAATGTGTATTGTAGTTTATCACAATAACACCCATGCTTATTATACATGCTTTTTATTTCCAGACTTTTGATGGGTGTTTCTCCATTACCTTATTTCCCAGGCTTCGGCTTTGGATGCTTTGTTGGATGATTCTGTGATGTTTGCCAAAAAGCTGAGAAGCATTGACCAACCAGTGACCTTAACAGTGGTGGAGGACCTCCCACACGGATTTCTCAGCCTATCGCAGGTTACCAAAGAGACTCAGGAAGCATCGGACATCTGTGTGGGACGAATCCGAGAAGTCTTTGAACAAGACTCACCACCTGATACGCACAGCCAACCGAAGCTCAAACAGAAAAAAAATTCCATGGTTGGGTAAGCTGGACTATTAGGAACCACTGATGTTTCTGGAACCAAAGAAAGTAGCCTTTATAAGCTAATGCAAGTGAAGGAAAACAGAGAGATTGAGGAAGTAAGAAAAAAATAAAGGGACTGAAACAAGTAAAGGGAAGAAATTTAAATCACTTTAGAAAATCCCCTACATCTAACGGTTCTTGGGGAAAGCACCCATCCACACACTTCCACAACTTTAAGGATCATTCTGCCATTTATCCTCAAATAGCATGTTTTCTGTTCTAGTTTTCATTTCCTGGTTTTTAGTTTGTATTGGGGGTGTTGTGAAATATGTGCTTCCTTTGTAAGATATTCACAAATGACAGGCTTCCACAGCACATAGAACTGTCCATTTTTTGGGTTCACAATGGTCTAGTACAACCACACACATAAAAACAGTTCAGCATCGCCACATCCTCAGGTTACTGTGTGAATTTCGTATAAAATTCCTGTTCAATTGTTAACTCGATAGCTGGTTTTCTTTACCAGCATCACTAGTTACTAGTGGTATACCTAAGAGGGAGACCTGTTTTGTATTGCTCCAGAGCAATACTGCATTCCATAAAGATGACATTTACCATCTGGCCTGCTTCACAGTAGCTTCCAACTAGAGGGAAAAAATAACATATACTTACTGACCTCACATTTAACTGATTTAACTGCGAAACCTACCTTTCATAGAAGGGCATTAAAGGTTCATTCTGTGTTTATATGATGGCATTGAAATAACTGGCATCTTTCCGCACCTTATTGCAGAATGAGTGTGTATAATGCTGCCATGTAAACATATAAGCCAATAGCATTAAGGTGAAATAGGGGATGACACCCATGCTTAATACACACGAAGTGGAGCTTTATTGATCTCTTTTATTTATAGGTGGAAGGTGGACATGCACGTGCACGTGCAAGAACTCTGCACCATTAGGGTTTAACCTGTATTATCAGAGTGTGACTTGCATTTTACAGGAGACGTGGGGTGGCTTTGAAGTGAGAAGGCCTAGCCCTGCCCAGGCCTCCCCACAGCATATATATGATTTCATTCGTTCTGTTTTTTATCAGGTCTAAGATTGAAAGAAGTCTTGTGTTATATATCTGGTATACTGGAGATTTAAAAGTTAAATCTGCAGCATTGTAAGTCTGTCTTCATATGCCACATGGAAACCTGTGGACAGTATTTTTTTCTTACTTTAGAAGCACACAATTCATAAAACACATACAAAAATAAAGCTAGGAAAAAAGCTAGTAACCTAAACACGATGGACCACTGCACTTTGAAAGCACAATTCAAGAGAGCTGTTCTTCAAACGTCTCCACGTTTACGCCATGTTTCACCAACATTCTACCACTGCGCTTTCCGAGAAGCTCTAAAATCCATCTATGCTGCTGGACTTTCCTTTTCTGTATACTTATTGGTCAAATGATATCTGTATTATTGGGGGTATTTGTACTCTTTAAATGCACTGTGAGGAACATTGTGGGTGGTTTTAACATTTAACAGGATTATTTGGAGGAATGCTGTTGGATCAGTATGGGGGCTAGCTGCTTCACTTGGACGTACAAAGATTAGCTCTACTGAGATGTCTGGATGGGGCACAGTAGTCAAAACTGTCATGCGTAACACCATTGTGCCCATTCACTTCTAAGACGTTCGTGCACATGAACATTACAGTAATGACCTAAAGCGTTTACGGCATGGCTGTTTTAACAGCTTATTTTCATGCACCATGCATTGCTCATGGTATGGTAAGGTTCTATTTAATAAAGGAATGTAGTATTTTTAATACCTCTTAAAAGGCTTATAATGGCCTATGATTTCTAAACTGCTGTAAATATACATCTCATCTTTATATTTATACCTTATCTTGTATTTATATTCTTTGAGATGACAACAGCAAAGTTGCTTATTTTCATACATGCCTAATATTTCTACTTCTATCTATTGCTAAGAAGTATCATTTTGTTTATTCGGACATGGATTGAAAATAATAAAACAAACTGACATTGTTTTGACATTTGCAGTTGTTTTTGTTGAAGTAGGTCTGCAGACCCAAATCTGTCAGATTTTTAAGCAGCATGCAGTTATGCTTTGTACCATGATATGGGAAGTAGTGGGAATAAAGAAACAAAATGTTTATTATTCTCATCTAAAGGAGTGGCTGAAAGACACTGAAAATGTTGACTAGACTGCAGTATGCATCTTGAACTGCTTGTACACTTCACGCCTGGCTTGGCTCTCTTTGCCTGTAGTACTGCTTTCCTCAGCAGTGTGTCTGATGTTCTTCAGCAGTTGTGCCAGCCAAAATGCAGAGGCGTAAAAGTGCTGACTCTTCCATCCCTTAGTGAGTGAGATATAGAGGAGCATGTAATTTAAAAGTACTGCTTGACAACTTGCGCCCTTACTTATTAGAGCTTTTGTCGATCCCAAGCTTGGTCTTTTTAATGATATCACTTCAATTCTTTTTTTCCTCAAGGTAGCTCTCTGTTTATTTGTAGGCTTGTCACCCTTCACACTTTAATATAAAGGTCTCAAAGAGCATTGTCTGGAGCGATGCCATAAAAAAAAAACACAGTTCTCCGATGTCTCCATAGAAGGTTTGTGCCTTTGGTGGGGTGAAAAATGCTCAGATGCAGTTTTGCATGCCCATTTACAACTCTATGATTTGGCCCTAGAATGAACCATCTAGGTTTTTTGCCCTTTTTAGCCCTTTTTTACTGAGTTTATGGATATTTCGATGAGTTGTGCTGTAATTTGCTGGTTTACACTGATGCAAGAGGCAGGAAATAAGATTAACCTCAGTATAAACAAAGGCTGTTTGTATCAGCTGTGGTGTAAATAAGCTTGGTCATCAGACTATTTGGTTTGTTAGTTACTTGGACCTTGCTAGTAACATTACCTGTGCTACTTGCTTTTAACAACACATAGTAAATTAAAGTTCTGTTTTAAGCACCAAACAGTGATAAAATCTCACAGTTTGGTTGCGACTTACAGGTTGCTGTTGAAGAAAAAGGTGGAACTGCTCGTCTTTAAGCATTAAGCAAAGCTACTTGATATTGTCCAAGGTTTGAGAATATATCCAGAGCAAACGAACAACTTCAATTTAAAGTTATCCAGGATCTTGTCAGAGCTGATCCCTGAGAGCTGAATTTTTTGTTGAATGAAAAATGTTGAATGATAATGCGGTTACAATTGGGCACCTGTACAAGCTGCAGTATTTAAGGAATGATGGGACAACTGATTGAGAAGCTTGCGAATAGGAAGCCAACTTCAACCTTGTTTAAAGATGAACCATGTACCACTTTTTTCTTGGAATGTTGTGTGCAAATTTCAGGGAGTTGGGACTGTTTTTGTATTTGAAGTAGGAACAGCAGTGTTTGAGGTTCACAGTGTGTCAGTTGAACATATGTACGGAACTCTCCTTATCCAACTATATTTGTTTTCTGTCGCCCCATTTTTGCCTGAGCGTATTACCCAAAATAAAATGGGGCGGTTCCCACATATTTTGGGCTACAGTCATGATCTTGGCCTCTTTTGAATGGTAACACAAGTTTTTTTTTTTTGCCAACCATTTTTTTCCACCTGACTTTTAGCTCTGTAAACTGTTGTGACTCTTGGCGTGTCACTAACCACGTTTTGGATTATGATGTCTCTGTAGATAGCAACAAGGTTTTGAAGTTTAGTACCCAGAGATTTGCTAGCAGTTGCTAATAGTGTGCAAATGAGACGTGTTACTGCTGTGACGTGTCTTCTAAGGATGCAGGGGAATCTACTATTGTCATCCTATCTTCATCAGTATTATGTTGATGTTGCATTTGATCTCCAAACATTGAGCCGGACCTTCTTTTGGAGCCTGTGGGTGTGACATTAATATGTAAATTCTCAGGAAAAAAGGTCTTAAATTATCACCTGTCTGGTACACGTACAAGATTATCTGAGACAGACTTTCATCATGACTTACAACCTTCACTCTGTGACGTTTATTGCTTTATTAGGTTTATTGCTTTATTAGGAACATAAACAACATCAAGTATTTTGGACACTGTAGAATGGATACATGGGTACATAAATGGAACAGTACAGCCATTCCTCTTTCCCTTTTCCACTGTCATCAAGCACGCTGACTTACAACCATGATGTGAACTGTGATGGCATACGCAGTAAGCCTGTTAAGCTTTCCCAAGTAGCTGAATTAAACTCAGTTCACGTCACCTACTAATGCGCTTCTCAATAGTGTTTTGCATTTGGTCTTTGTGTAAGCTTGATCATGTCTTTCTACAACTAATGAAGAAAGAGAAGATGAAAAAGGATTGGAAAAAAGGAAAACATACATAAAAAAAACTGCTATAAATATCTCGACTCTCTCATTCATCTTCTAATTGGATTGCTGGATTGCCGGATTGCCTCAAACCAATTAGCAGTCAACAGTGAGGACTGTAGGGTTGTCCTCTCTCTCTCTCTCTCCCTCTCTCTCGGTCTCTCTCTCTCGCGCTCTCTCTCTCCCCCCCACCTGATGAGAATAATTACTATGTTCAGCCACCCCCCTCTCTGGACCAGCTGTTACTATGTGCCCTAACACAGGCTCAATATTGTTCATCTTACAATATCTTTCATCTTACATTATACAAACCTTTGCCACTTTGAATGCAAATAGAAACAGAAAGTAGTGGTTCTAAAGTCACTATGACCTGTATTCAAACCAAAACAATACAAAGATGCAGGTTTCAGATATCAACTTTTTTTTTAGTTGGAGCAGAAGCTATTTAAGACTAACAACATTTTGAAACGCTCAAATAACATTAGGTGCAGTCATGATTGGGTGTAAAAGGAGCAGGAAAGGCCTTTATGAGCAAGGATTGTTCGAGGCTTGGCACTCTGAGAAAGAAAAGTGTATTTAAGAACAATGTTCCTCAAGGACAAACCTAGACCTTTCACCTTTAACTGCCCCTTCAAATGACATTGCATTAAAAACCAGCATGCGTCCGTGATGGATATCACTGCATGAACTCAATAAACACTGTTTATTCCCACACCACAAATAAGACTGCAGTGTGCACAGCAGAAGCATAAGAAACATTACATATTATATACTGCATTGCCTCTTTGCCCTCTTTGTAGTAAAGTGCAGGTGCTAGACTGGCCTGCCTTCAGTCCAGAACTGTCTCCCATGTAAAACGTGGCTTGTTATGAAACAATGAAGGCACGATTGTACAGCTGAGGAATTGTTTAACAGAAAGACAGCAGAAAATTCCACTTTCAAAACTGGATCAGTTAGTGGCTTCAGTCCCCATATAAGTATTAGGTGCTGTTAAAAGGAAAGGTGATATAACACTGTGGTAAGCAGAACTTACTAATCACTGCTTTCTGTCTGAGTTAGCATTTTGCATAGTGTCCCAATTGTTTGAACCTTGGAATAAGATATTAAGTTGGAATGAGACAGTAAGATATTGTCAATGATAAAACGCTTGAACTGACATCCATAACATAACGTGTGTCAACAGATTGCTGACTACTGGTCCTCTTTATTGTTCCTAAATCACAGAGTGGCTCTTTTAAAGCTAAACCTCAAAATATACCTAGAATAGCATGTAATAGTACTTAAATCACCTGAATTCCTCAACAGCAAATCATGAACTTGCAATAAAAGACTTCTTTTGTTTTTTTTTTTTCCCTCTCTGTTGACCGCACTGAACAGCCCGTCCTCCATCTTAAAGCTGTAGCATAACTGGATCACTGATCCTGTGGTCTAGGACAAAGCTGGGAGACTCATGCCAGACTCATGACTCACCCCAGCCCACGTGTGCACAACCCCCTTCAAAGCTACTATGCTCCATCTGCTATCTGATAACAATCATATCAACGAAAAGGTTAACACAAACTCTTTCTCTTTTTGTCAGAGTCTCTGCTGGACTGAATATACATACAGGCCACTTTACTAGGGTCATCGGTTTGCCTTTCATCAGTGGCCAGTTTTTGACCACAAAATTGCCGGCTGGAAACCAACACTGCAATAACATCTTTGGCATCTGTCGTGCTGTGGGCAGAAATCTATAACGAATGAAATAGAGGGTAGCTGGCAAATTAAATATGACATCAGCTGTACTGAAACCAGTAACTGTACAACTACAGAAAGGACACACAAGGTAGGTGGACCTCCCAACGTGGCCAGTATAAAGCGCATGATGATCATTAAATTACAGCAATCTTTCAAAATTTCTGAAGAATTCCGGTTACGATGTAAATGGTGTGAAACGGTTCATTGTAAAGAAACTTTGACTCTTAATTTCTTTACCATAATGGTAATTGGAACCCTAAACCTTCATTTGTCTTCTGCCCTTTTTACGTGTTATTACATTTTACGTGATAATAATAAAACAATGATAAAATGTTTTTCCTGGGTAGTGTTCTGCCATCAACAAACAGCATGAATGGATTTCAAAAATACATGCAAGGCCAAAACATCTCTAAACTACTGTAAAACATTCATAACCATTTCAGTTAACAGCATTTTTGAGGACATATTAAAGACATTAAATTACAGGCATTTTGTTCCTGCCGCCACCACTGTGAACAGTTTTGATTTTGTAAGTTTCTCTGTGGAAAACAAAAAATTTCTGGTGGTGTTCGATAGGTTTTTACTGTCTTACAGGTGGGGTTTTATATATATATATATATATT